>NW_024122004.1:491918-519358 GCF_016745375.1 Pimephales promelas | reverse complement strand
TTGAATATTATCCAAGCCGATGCGGAGAGCTTTTAGCGGCTCTATCCTGGGAGGTTTAGGGTGTCATGTGCACAGGAAGGTTAGCTGATCAGGATCAATACACTCCGCATTAGCCTCAACACGTTCCTTTCCATCGCTAAATCATGAGTCGAGGCAAACGCTGCACTTTGAGCGAGCGCTAGACTCCAGTTCCTGTTACTCGCCAGTTCTGCTGACCCGAAGCAAATCTATGAGGGAACCAACAAAAACAAAGCTCAGAGCCTCCATAGCCTTTCCCATTGGGTTAGATGGGGTCAAGAAATGGTGCCCGCGGGGTCCTGATGGAGACCGAACACGCCACGGACAGCTTAACACCTCTGTTGAAGGACGTACATGTCACGACACGAACGCTAAACTGTGATAAATACTGTCATGGGTCAGGGATTTGCATCTTCACATGTCTCTTCAGACACTTACTGCTAATGATATCCATTTGCATCAGGGTTATTATAGTCATGTAAAAATACTAAAACCATAAAATATAGTTTCGTTACTTGTAAAGTAAAATAAAATGAGATAAAAACCATTCACTATAAACTAATAAAAACGCAAATAGAATTAAAATAATATAAAAATAACACTGATTTGCATGATATCAAATGTATTCCCATCTAAAACTGCCTAGACGTACGACACAAGTGTGAATCAATAGTGGACGACTGGACTAGAGCCAGACCGATATTATCGGCCGATATTAGGCATTTTCCATAATATCGGTATCGGCAGTTATAATGGCCGATAAATGAATATTTAAAAATTAAAATAAAAACGGACGAAACACGCTTCAATCATCTCTCCTCGGCCTGTTATATTGAAAATGTATGTTTTACAATTTGCAGTATGATGTTATATATTGCTAAATTATGGCTCATCATAGACTAGCTAACAACAAAGCTAGCTAACGCCACTATCATCAGTGGAAGACCGCTAACGTTAACATTAATGAGCTTGGAAACCACAATGAACTTTTTCTGCCTAAATAAAGTAATGATTACTGTATTTATAACTCGCATATCTCTAGTTACAGTCCCTGCATTGCAAAATGTAAGTTATACTTGCGAGGAGTGAACATTTAGACATAGAGAAAAAGCATCAAACGTATCTTGAGCAGAAAAGTTAGCTTTTCTTTTACACGTGTGTGAAATTCAACAATATTTAAAAAAACAAAAAATATCGGCCGATATATCGGAATATCGGATTTTAAAAACCCAAAAATATTTTTATCGGTATCGGCCTTTAAAATCCTTTATCGGTCGGGCTCTAGACTGGTCGTGGTTGTATTCAAGATTTTTTAATTATTCCTATATTTAACAGATTATTCGAGCTCTGCACCAGCTCTTTCAATTGGACAGAAAAATAATAAATTAAATATACAGGTCAAACTCAAAAAATTTAATTTTCGGGCAAAAGTTATCATTTTGATGATAATGGTTTACAGCTTATGAAAACCATAAATTAGCGGCCCTAAAACTAGTTAACTTCAAACGCCGTTATCCCCTCGGCTCCTGAACTCTCTGCGTGTCTGCAACCCTCATTGGATGAACTGATTAAATAATTGTACTATTGATTCTGCTAGAGAACATTTACATATTTATAATTAGTTCAAATTAATTATATATATATTAAAATGTTTGAATGGATGTTAAAGATGTGAAGAAGGGGCCGTGTGAGACCAAGCTCCTGATATCCGAGAACAGGAACACGGACGCGTGTCCACGGACAGGAGAGAGGGGGAGATGTCTGCTGGAGGCTTTCAGAGAGCCTTTAATAACATTGCCAGGCGATTGGCTGCCAAGTTCAAAGATGGCCAGACCCAGGGACACTAATGGAGCCGGAGAGTGCAGCCGAGACACAAAGCTGAAGGCCAATTATCGGCTCCTGAATTATGAATGATGGAGATTTTCCAGCTCGGACACATCACAGCACGTCATGAGCGCAGATCGGATCAGTGGGACGTTATGAGGCTGTTGCACATCAACAATCACCAATGCAGACCAGGCCTGTTGGAACAAATCCTGAAACTCGAATATATTTCGAATATTAAAAAAAAAAAATCAATATTCGAATGCTCAAGTTACAATTCGAATATTGCTTTTTTATGTATATTTTTTTAATTTCCTTTTATATGCAATTTTGCCTTTTCGCCTGTGAAAATGAAATGCCTTTGTTTTGTCTGATGAACAATAAAGTTTTTGGCAACTGTCAAAAATGGTAGCCTAAATGTTTAACGGCGTAAAAAGCGAAAAGCGAAAAACACAAATATCTCAACGGATTCGGTGCGCATCGAGCTCGTTGGAACAGTCGAGTCGCACCGTTTCAGAATTTTTGGTGGACTTTTCGGAAACGATCAGAATCGCTTAAACCATATTCAGCACGAATAAAATGTGTATTAGATGTCCCTCTAGTGGACCGAACGTGTAACAACAACCACATGCTATAGTGGCATTGGCGATCCATAAGCATGTGTAATGTCGTAAATATTAATAATAGGATGAATTTTAGCATTTAATATTCGAATATTAAATAAAATAAGGAATGTAATTCGAATAGTATTGTAGAGGAAGATTGACAGCCCTAATGCAAACATCTGATCATGATCTCTAAGGAATGAAGATATATACCATGATGTGCATCATATCATGAGGTAGTCCGCCGTGTAAAATAACATGACCTTTGACCCTTCTTCATTAAATTGATCCCAGTTCACCCAAGCCTCGTGTTGTTTATGCCTGTATATCCTCGTCGGGGAAGACATTAGTCAAGAGTGACAGCACATTTCGGGAGACTTGCACAGCGTTTGTTTTTGTTGTGTGCGATCAAAATGACTGAATCTGTGGCTGTAATTTCCAGCGTTCTGTCGAAAATTTCTTTGGAATTTTTTTTTGTAATTAGTACACCACATTTACCATATTATGACACTAGATGTGCAATAGTCATTCACAACAGAAAGAAAAAGAATACAGAAAGCACTTTGTCTTAATTCAGGTTAAAAAAAAATGAATCATCAAAACAACACGTTGTCTTTTTTTACTGAGTGAAATAAAGCTACAAAAAATAATCAGTCGAGAGCAGTGAGTGATTTTCTCAGTGTTTTGTTGATGGACAGATGCACTTTTAAAGGGATACTCCACTTTTTTTTTTTTTGGACATAGTTAAATTTTCTGATATTCTGATGTATTCAGCCGATTTTCTGATATTTAGAAGAATATCAGTAACCAGACAGTTTCTGGTCACATCTAACACTTTACTTGAGGGGGTGTGCATAAGACTGATGCGACACCTTTATAACCATGACATGACATATGAAGGAGGTTTATGCATGTTTATGACAACTGTCATAAAATGTCATTCGCTCAATTATGACATTTCTAATGCAAATATGACATTGTTTGAGATGTCTTTGTTATGATAACTTGACATAAACCAATACATCATAACCTGTCAGTGTCTTTGTCTGACAACTTGACATAAAATTACATTAAACTGTCATGTGGTTGGTTTTGACATCGGCTGTCATGAGGCATTTCAACTCATTTGAATATTTTTCATAACACATTGAATTGGTTATGATGTTTTGGTTTATGTCAAGGTGTCATGACAAAGACATCTCAAAAAATGTCATTGCATTAAAAATATCATAATTGAGCGAATGACACTTAATGACAGTTGTCATAAACATGGATAAATCCGTACATTATATTCAAGGTGTCATGTTAGTCTCATGTACACCCCTTCAAGTAAAGTGTTACTGAAAATGTATACTAAATATATAGTATGGAAGTCAATGGGACCAGAAACTGTCTGGTCACTGATATTCTTCTAAATATCATATGAATTTATTCGAAAACGGTAAAACTCGACTGTTTGACTCTATTTCCAAAAAAGATGTATCCCTAGTATCCCTTTAAGATGGACAGATGCCATTATAAAGCTTGGAAAAGAAAAGACATTTTTTGATATAACTCCGATTGTATTGGTCTAAAAGAGGAACATCACACACACACACACACACACACCTGAGGTTGAGTAAATCATGGGCTAATTTACATTTTTTGTTGAGCTATCCCTTTAAGATCTAATGCACAGATTCACATGTGTTTTCGGTTTACGTTCACTTTAACAATGACACTAACAACTGTGTATTATAAGTATTATTACATTGTTTAAATAAACACATTTTTAGCTAACTGTGGTTTTGTAAATGTACATTTCAAAAATGCATAACTTAGTTTCCTCTGATAATGTGGACTCCTGCTTTTTCTGTGAAGCTGCTTTAAAACGATGCGTATTGTGTAAAGTGCAATACAAATAAATGTGAATTGAATTGAATACTTGACCATTCAAGTGTGTGATAGTTGGCTTCAGGAGTGTGTTAGTCAGCACTATATTGCTGCATTGAGGCTTATAACTCTTTTTAACATCAATGCACATTTCTTTTACACACTAGAAGAGCAGTACTGCCTTTTCAGGAATCATTTTAATGGTGAATTTTGAAGGATTGCAACAAAAATACATCATTTTGTTGACCAGTTCTGCAACTGGAGGGACCGATGAAGACAGACAGGAGAAATGAAGAAAGTAGTTTGAGACTGTCAGTCGCTTCTGCTAATCTGAGCAACTCAGAGGACATTAAACGTGTCAGACCGACACGAGGGTGTGTGAATGACGTCAGGGTTTCCCCTTTAGACACTCTACACAATAGTCTAGGTTATATACTTATATCGAAACTATCTAAATATCGCAAATATATATATATATCGCAACGGCTTGCAATAACAGGTCATGAACAAAAGACTCATTCGCTTTTTTTTTTTTTGATTCTTTTATAGTTTGATTGTTAAACGTTTTGTTAAATTGATTTGTTAAATGTAAAATGTATATCCTTGTTAATTGTAAAAATTCAATAAATACATTTTATTAAAAAAAAAGACTCATTCGCTGCTCTCGGCTGAATAACGTCTGTAGCTTTAATAAGAATCAGTATTTATTTAATTCACACAGACTAAGCAATGTTTCATTTTTACATTTTCTGTTGTTAATAACCCTAATGTAGGCTTATGCTCTTACGCTGCGCTAAAACACTGATGTGAATGTGAAATGCGTATGTGGGTTATGGCATTTTAAATATTTTTGAAAGATAATTCAAGTTTATTTTACACACTTTAAGCAAAATTGTATCGCACATCGCAGTATTTAACGAGTGTGTTTCCCAAAAGCATCGCTAGCCAACTATAGACGCTTCATCAGTTCATGGAGTCCGAGTCGATCTTCTAGCACTCGGCGTTCACTTCGGCTGTGAATGAGTCGAGTGTGGAGTGTGTAGACAAACACACACTCGAGGAGGTTACGGCTGGAGCGACTGCACGTGTTGGTAAAGCCCGGACGCGACTGCATTGCAACAGTATTGCACGAATAGGGGAAGTCCAGAGACACTGTTATTTATTATCTCTCTGGCTCAGAGGAAGCAGAGTTCCTCTATTAACCCATCAAAACACATCTTTAAAACGCATGTTTCGGCCCGTTCAGACCAAGAACCAGAGCTTTAAAGATAACTATCAGCGCACACAGCGGTGGACGATCTCGTCTTGGTGATGTAACGTGTGCTTGCCCGTCACTGTAAACGCTTGGTGGATTTTGATTGGCTGCCAATGTTTCCATCGTTCATCATCAGCTGGGTAATATCGCTCTGAAAGTGATTTCAAACTTGTAACAACTCTACAATAAGGTTAAAGGAGTAGTTCACTAAAAAAAAAAAAAAAAAAAACTTTTGCTGATAATTTACTCGCCCCCATGTCATCCAAGATGTCCATGTCTTTCTTTCTTCAGTCGAAAAGAAATTAAGGTTTTTGATGAAAACATTCCAGGATTTTCTCCATATAATGGACTTCAATGGGGTCCAAACGGTTCAAAGTCAGACAGTTTCAGTGCAAACTGTTCAAAGGGCTTTAAACGATCGAACTCGTTCATCAAAATGAACGAATCTTTTATTGTGTCATTTAGTTGATTCAACGAACGAAATGAACAAATTGACTTGGAAAAAGATTCGTTCATTTTGATGAGAGTCACGAACGCGCATCACAGAACAGAGCAAGGCGAGCATTTGAGCTTGTAAAACTTAAACTTTGTTATTTATTTATTAAATGAGCGCTCGTTTCGCTTGATAAGACTCTTATTCATCGTCTAATCATTTAAAGCGTTGAATTCGTTGTCTTTTGGACCTTGAACCGTTTGGACCCCATTGAAGTCCATTATATGGAGAAAATCATGGAATGTTTTCATCAAAAACCTTAATTTCTTTTCGACTGAAGAAAGAAAGACATGGACATCTTGGATGACACGGGGGCGAGTAAATTATCAGCAAAAGTAGGGATGCACGATATATCGGCCACGTTATCGGTATCGGCCGATATATCATCATTTTTAATGTTATCGTTATCGGCCCAACAAGAACATTTAGCTGAAATCTAAACGCTGATAAATAATGTAGTATATCCTTCAGCTGAGGCACTTTAGATGCGCACTGTTCAACATGATGCTTTTAAATTGCTTGAAATACGATTGAAATCCCTTTAAAAAAGGAAAATCCAGTTAAAGTGCAAAATGTGCAGCGCAAGTCTGTCATATCAGCTACACAACATTGAAATAAGAACATCATAATTGTGCTTGTAATGAGGAGACTTTTTTATAATCAGGCTCTCACAAATTTTCTAAAAATGTGGATTTAGATTTATCGGCCAATATCTCGGTTATTATCGGCTTTTAAATATGAGAATTATCGGTTATCGGTATCGGCCAAAATTGTCATATCGGTGCATCCCTAAGTGAACTACTCCTTTAACATGAAATAAGAATGAGCAATACTTCAACAGCATTTATTAATCTTAGTTAACATTAATTTCAACATCTACTAATACATTATCAACATCAAAGGTTGTATTAGTTAACATTAGTTGATGCACTGTGAACTAACATGAACACACAATGACCAGCTGTATTTTTATCAACTAACATTAACCAAGATTAATACATACTGTAAATAATGTATTGCTCATTGTCAGTTCACGTTACATTAACTAATGAACCTTAATGTGTTCCCATTATATCTTTATCATTATCTTTATAGTTGGTGTGAACAGGCCTTTATTCCTCATCATAACCGACTCTGAACTCCTGTACGACACGCCCACTTCTCACCATCCAATCACATCGTGTGTTTCTCTCAGCCTCAACCAATCACATGAGTTTGGGGGCGGGAATATCTTTTTTGACAGATGGGAATGTTTGAGAAGCATGTTTTGGTTATTTTTGCAATGCAATCTGGCATTTGTCATCTACAGCAGGGGTGTCTCACTCAGGTCCTGGAAGGCCTGTCGAGCTTAATTAAACGCTCCTGATCCTGCTAATCAAGTCCTTCAGGTGTCTGTGAAACTGGACACTGATTTACACCGCTAATGTACAGTAATAACACCCGAGTGATCAGAACTGATCAAAATCACTGATATACATCATATTTGGTGACAGTTTAATGTTAACTACAGCACATTAATTAGCATGAACTGCACTTATACAGCACTAATTAATCAAATGTTAATTTCAACATTTACCAAAGCTTTATTAAAATCTTGTAAGCACTGCGAACAAACAATAAATGTGTTTTTTTTAATAATTAACCTAAACAATTGGAATTTTTTGCAGAAAGACTTGAAAATATCTGAACTTATTTCACTTAAATGCTTTTAAGTCCAAATTGAGAGAACCTGAAATGACCTGTTTAAATTGTAAAGTTTTTAATTATTTGTGTTGTATAACCTTTTATAAATGTAACTGATTGTGTTTTTGCTGCCTCTTGGCCAGGACTCCCTTGAAAAAGAGGTTCTTAACCTCAATGGGACTTTCCTGGTAAAATAAAAAAAAAAAGATTAACAAATACAGTAACAACTGTATTGCCCATGGTTAGTATAGCATCTTTGTTAACGTTAATTAATACAAATACAGTCATTCATTGTTTGTTCATGTTAGTTCATAAACAAGATTTAAATAAAGCATTAGTAAATGTTGAAATTAACCTTAATTAGCTGTATATTAGGTCATGCTAATTAATGTAGTTATCTTAATGTAAGAGAGTGTCTCCCTGCTAGCGGATGCACGAAGAAAGAACACACACACAACCATTACGACATCACTTACTTTGGAGGACCACGGCTGCAGGCAGTTGGCATAGCAACGGACCAGGAAAGCCATCTCCCAATAAAAAAGGAAACTTTCCAGGGAAAAAGAAAGAAAGGAAGAACAGATAATCGCCTGAGCCGATCACGTATCCATGTCACCGGGAACCACCAGACACAAGCCTTGCAGGATCCCAAACTTCATCTTCACACGAGCTCATGAACTCCTGGAGTCCGAGATGAGGACGGATGTTAACTAGCACATGCAAAACCACATGCAGACCAGCGTCCGCATCCGTGCGGTCCCGAGCGAGCTTTCCGTGGAGAACAGCCGAATCCAGCATTCCCCGGAGAGCCGCGCGCCGATCGAGGGTCTGCCGCTGAAGACGAGCGTCTGGGAGTGAGAGAAGCCGGGAGAAAGCATGACATCACCTGCGCTGGGAGGAGGGTGGGGTAAGATGGGCCGACTGCATTAGAGCCATTGGCTGAGAGGAGGAGTGGAAACACGAGCGTCTTTATTGATCAGAGAGCGGCCACTGCAAAAACACGCTTTTCTCAGACTCGTTCCCAGTCCAAACATCCAGAATGAGAAATCAACAAAACAGTGAGTTTTTGCTTAATGGAGCTGGAACTGAACACAAGCGCTACTATTGATCAGAAACGTCTTGTGCAAAAGTCCATTGTGCACCAACACACTCCGTACGTGAGCCTAAATCACTGCAGACTCGCTATGCTAATGTGCTTTGTGAGCGTGACAAAGGAGAGGAGCACTTGATCAGGAACACACACGCACACGGCACACGGCGTGTTTTCCGCATGCACTGGAACTCTGATGATGGGATGCATTGGGAAGCGCATCCCATTCCCTCGGCTCTGAAGCTGAGGCATGACATCATCTCTTTCAGAGGCAGCCAATCAGAGCGCAGCACATGGAGCTTCCCGAGGCACATAACACACACTGGTGTGAAGGATTATGGGGATTGCTACACAATGCCTGAGACCGTGTCTCTGCAGGGTTTCATCAAACACATTAATCAACATTGATTCCTATGAGAATATTAATTGAGCTCGGAAATAGCATGAAAAAGCAGCTTCAGGTTCACTATCCATGTAGATCTGAATGTTTCTTAATCACGGCAGATAAAAAGAAACACTCACATTTCACTTTGAAAACTAAAAATGTCTCACCAGATGTGACATAAAAACATATTTAGGTCATTTATTTCAAGAAAACACAAAAACAAACCACTAATACGTTATAATACATGCAATAAAAAAACCCAATTGCTTAATATATTATAATATAATATTCAGATGGTTTTAATGTTTCCCAAAACAATTTGTTTTTCATGTTTTTGAAAATGCTGATATTTATTTCTTCATTGTCCACTATTAGTGAGCCATTCATATGATGAAATGTGTCATGTGAAAGAAAATATTACACAGGGAGCTTTAATAGTGCATTTGTGTTGTAACTTTTAGTTCATGTAACATTCATGATGCGTGAAGTACAACGTGTGAGATTTAATTTAATTACGATGGCATTCCTGAAGAGTGAAACACTGACACTATCACAATAATACTGACTCAACCAATGGGAGGGGTTTGGGGGCGGGGCTATCTGACTGTTTGACCAATGGCAGATGGGAAATGTTCCGAAGAAAAACGAAAAAATTACACACTGCATCCTGAAATATTACTATAAAAACATAATAATATTACAAATATTGTTTTGCCATAATTCATAATGTACACTAAAGAAATCTACACAAACCCCTGGGTTGAGCCTTTTGGCTCATTTTATGGGGTTATTTTTTCAGTATTTGGATAACAACCCAGTGTTTGGGTAGTTTTTTTTTTTTGTGTTACCCAGATTTTGGGTCAAACATAACAACCCAGCCGCATGTTTCTGCTCCGAGTGAAAGCGGCGGTCTGAGGTTAGAAGTTCCTCCGCTGAGCACGACACAAGCTGGGTTAAATCAACCCATTATGCTGGGTTAAATCAACAATCCAATTTGCTGGGTTAAATGAACCCAACATGTGTTCTGTCCTGAATTTACCCAGCCCTTGGGTTGAAAATAACCCAAGTTGGGTTGTTTTGAACCCAGTGTTTTTTTTTTAGAGAGAGTAGACATTAAATCTCTCAGTACAAAAGCGACAGACATTTAATCTTCCACTGTAAGTCAACAGCTTCAGACAGGTTTATTGAGCGCAGGAGAAGAACTGGTGCAGCTGTAGAGCATAAACATGACAGACACAACGGATGTGCTTCCTCTCTCGCGAGCGCTGGTTCAGACGCCTCGACTCGCGCGCGCAGGGGCCAAAAATTATATATGTTTCATAATAAATGAATAAAAATGGAACTCAGTTCAAATCTATTAATATAAAATACCCCGCATGGAACACAAAAAATGTATTTGGGTATCTTAATATACTTTAAAACTGGCTGTTTGCCTAAAAAAATATATTTTTTATAAGCATCATGTTAGCATCTTGTTAATTGTGTCTGCTGAGTTCTGCCACTCCAAGCATTACTCACATTTTCCTCAGGAAATCAAGCGCATCAGTGTGACAGTGGCGTCCCGAGGCTGATTGATGCGTCTGTGTGTGTACGGGTCTCACGCTCTCAAGCTTTCAGAAGAGTGACAGTGACAATAACACACAGGGAAACTGATATCAGTTTGCTCATGCTAACTAAAAATCATTGTGAACGTGCACTAGCAACTTTCAACTGAAGCAAGTGACCTGATTTGTTAAAGTCCCCTTGTGGTGGAAATCCTACTTTTAATGTTGTTTATATGTCCATGGGGTGTTTTAATATGTGTAAGTTCATAAGAGTATTTCGAACCAAAGACAGTCTCAAAAACACGCTTTGAAATCGCTGGTGTTTCTGACGTCACAAACGACATTGTAACCAATCAGATCAACGTGTGATCGCCAACCAGTGGATCTCTGAGTGAGTGAGTGAGTGAGTGAGTGGAGGCGGGGCTCATCTGCATATTCATATAACCACAAATACTAAATGAGGCAAGGGTGTCGAGTTACATTCAAGATATTTTAAGGTATGAAGAAAATTGGGTTGGTTTTGGACGCCTCCTGTTTTCGCTGATTAAATGTGTTGGTGTTTATCGGGCCGTGGTTCGTCTGAGAAGTAACGTACATCAAGATGGAAAGAGATGTGTAAAAAGATTTTTTTATATAGCAACCGTGTAACCAATTAAATCATAAAAGGAATAGGCCATTTACACCCAATATAGGCAGGAAATATGTGTTTTTGTACGATTTTTAACAGTTATAGCGCCATCTATGGTCCGATCTTCATAAATGTTTGCATGCTTGTTTAGAATCATATGTTGCATATGCTCACCAATTTTCGCGAAGTACCGAGTTTTTGTTTAGGAGTTACAGGCTTTTGTGTGCATTTGGCCACACCCATTTTCTAAATGATCCTGTTATAGCAAGTTCAACTTTTTTTCATTATAATGGCAGTACAATGAGAGAATTGTACGCAGTTGGTTTGATTCAGATTGATTAAAAACCAAGGACTAGTTTGCAAAAGTAGGTTTTTACATAATCGTGAATATCTAATGAACGGTTTGATTGACAGCAGGGCTTCAAAGTTGTTTAGTATGAGGAGATCTATCAAATGACATGCATATTGTGTGGATGCGTGAAATACCACGTGGTGAAAGAGCTGAAAAACCCATTAGCGCCACCTAGTGTCCGATTTCTTTCAAAATTATTACAGAGCTCTACGGCCATGAGTCGAACACACCCATGAGTTTCGCTCTGATTGGCCTTTGGTAACCTTGTCTCATGGGTGCTCAAACTTTATTTTTTGTGATACGCCGTTGTCCTCATAAGCTATAATGGCCCCTTGGACAAAGACAGTGCATTCCAATTTTCAAGTCAATCGGACTAACTGTTGGGGCGTTATAGCCATTTCCATGTTTTTTTTTCCAGTTGAAGCGTCTTATCTATATGTTATAGCGCCTAATAAAAAGTGTCTAATCACCATGTTTTCTTATTACTGTGACCTCATTTACAGCCAATATAGGCAGTTGCGGACCATAGACTGTTAAAAATCTTATGTTAAACTGCCTATATTGGCTGTACATGACCTCAAATTGAGTTCATACATATGCATGCCAAGTGTGGTGAATATATCTCCTTCTGTTCTCTAGTTATAGTAATTTTACTAAAAGCGGCTCCGCCCACTTCAAACGTTTTGCCGCACCTTAGCGACCGTGAATCAAAGTTAACTTTTTTTTTTTTTTTTGATAATTATTGATATTCAGACTCCAGAGATTATTTATGTCAGTCTTTCCCCAAATTAAGACCTAACATTAAGACCTCTAGCACTTAGTTTGGTCTGTACTCTGTACCATCAGTTTTACGGCAGAAGAAAAATGATAAAAATCCTTACAATTACGTGCTTGAACCCCTAATTAAATATTTAAATTGAATGAAATCGGAGATATAAGTGACAGCATGAGTCACGTGGACTCTTGTTATGATGCTTTAGTGTGAACGCTTCATTAAATGACGACTGATGTTTATGTTTGCATGATGGACTTTCTGGTCCAGAAGTAGGAACCCAGATAGCAAACTGACATTGAATCAACGTGGAAATATGACATCGAAACAACGTTGATCTGACATTGTTTTGCTCATTGAATTAACGTTGAACCAACGTCAGACGCGTC
Source organism: Pimephales promelas (assembly GCF_016745375.1). The sequence goes on along the minus strand of NW_024122004.1, from coordinate 506,448 downwards.
ATTCTTTCAAAACTAACGGAAAATCAACTTGAAATCAACGCGTTGTTTCAACGTTATGAAAGCAAACCAATTTTCGATTTTCATTTAGCTTTGAAGAATGCCGCGTCTGACGTTGGTTCAACGTTAATTCGATGAGCAAAATCAACGTTGTTTCAATGTCATGAGAGACATTGTTTCCACGTTGATTCAATGTCAGTTTGCTATCTGGGAAGTTAACGCCTGCAGGGTTGAGCTTGCACACATCACTTCCTGCTATTTTCCCAGCTCTTCACACACACACACACACACACTTCCTGTAGAGTGTGCTGGGATCTGAAGCGAGTGAAAATCCTCCAACATTGAGTGGATGAAAACATGAGCGGTGGGGTGGGGGGGGGGGGGGGGTGCTGGCATGATGTCATCCTCTAAAATTAGACCTCCAGCACAAACAGAGGAGATTCTCCTTGTGAAGCTTCCAGCTGCGCTCGTGCAGATTATTGATGAACAGCAAACCAGCAAACCTGTCCAGCCGTTTCCATTACCCTTCCAATTGCGAAAAATTGAAATTACAAATTGAAAATATGGGCAATGAAAAATTTAGTTAAAACTCCCATTTATCGCAAAAACAGTTTTTACACATTTGCATGAGGGGGTTTTACGCATAACATCAGCTAATGAAAACGCCACCATTTCACAATCGTTTTTTATCGACATTTAGAAAATATCGCAAAGGTTTTGTGCAAATCTGTAATGGAAACTTGGATACTGGCGGATATCAAGTGTGAAGCACATCAGAGACTCACAGTTGATTTCGGTGGAGTTTGTCCTGTGCACGTTGCTAAGCTCAGTGAAATACGCAGCACACACAAGCGTTGGGTAAAGGAGTTTTCATTCACAACTAGGGCTGTGTGTATCACCAACAATGCCACGATACGCATCACGATACTAAAGCCACGATACGATATGCATCACGATACGGATCAATTTGGAATTTAATTGAGCTGAGTTTAGTAACAGTGCTATAAAAGTTGTGATAACTGAAAAACTAATTATTTTTTGTCATAAAAAATGTGTTAAATAAAAATGCTGAGAGTGTCTCTTTCTTCTGCTTTTAAAGTCTGCCTCAATATCTGAAATGAGCATTATTGTGACACTGAAGCATATCTACACTGCTCAATGACTAAACAAAACTCAAAACATTCCATAAAAGCAAAAAAGATAACAACTTAAATTTAACTTTGTTTTCTCAACACCTAGTATTTAGCAATTTGGTCTTAAGTGTTCAAATGTGCACCCAAAAAAAAAGTCATTTCTTCTATGTTGAAATCATTTTAAATGATTACATTTTCAGATTTTTATGCAGAAACAACAATTGATTGACATGCTTAAAGTCGTTTGAATGTTTAAACTGGTACGACTTAAAGACTCGCAAATGGTGAACTTTAGTCACGATGCAATGCTGGCCCGATTAAAGGGTTAGTTCACCCAAAAATGAAAATTCTGTGAGTATTTACTCACCCTCATTTTGTTCCAACCCCGTAAAACCTTCGTTCATCTTCGCAACACAAATTAAGATATTTAAGATATTAAGATCGCTCCTGTATACTAGTCCATAGGCTTCTTGAGGGAATGACTCTTGCTGGCATCGAAAAGTCATTAAAGACATCGTTAAAATAGTCCAAGTGACTACAGGGGCTCAATCTTAACTTTATCAAACGACGAGAACACTTTTTGTGTGCAAAAACAAACAAATATAACGACTTTATTTCAACTATTCACTTCCTTCTCCATGAGCCTGTAGTCAGTTAAAGGGCACCTATTATGGAAAATTCACTTTTACATGGTGTTTGAAAATATCAAGTGTATATTCCCTCATGTCCCGACTAGTTTCACCGGCTGCAGCGCTGGACGCTTGCCTTGAGCAGCCCGTTTGAGAGACGAGAGAGCACACGAAGCACCATTGAACTTGCGCTGTTGCTGAAATTGCGTCTCACGTTTTCAAACTACTGATTTGATTTTATAATACAAAATAAAAGCTTAAGTGAATCAATGTTTGCAATACAATACCCGCGACAAAATTTGAGCCCTGATTTGGCTTCATTCAAAAGCACAACAGTATCGATACGCGCATCGCCAGGAGTTCATGACGATATATCGTTGTATCGATATTTTGAGCACAGCCCTACTCACAACCTTTTTTGCATCATGATTCCATGAACTGAAACGAGAATTGTGAGGCGTCTAAACATTCCCACCCCTATTTATATGTTTAGGCTCTTCTAGCATTTTCAACATAGACTGTATTAAATATGGACGTAGCGTTTGTGACGTCACCCGTAGTGTTTCTGAGGAGCGTTTTGAAGCCCAAAGTGGGCGGAGCCGGCCGTCGCCATCTTGGCTGCGAGTCACTGCGATAAACGAAAACGGGCAAATGGCGATACACTACGGATTGTTTCAAGGTGGCTTTACATTAATAAACACTGTTGATGTTGTAAAATTCATCAATTATGAAACAAATTCAATTTCAGCTGTAAAGCAGCGATACAGAAGACAATAGAGTTAGTATTCTAGTCCTTTGATCTTTTTAAAGGACTATAGAGGTGATGCCAACTGAAGAAAGAACAAGACGTACCACTTATGAAACATTATGTTTTGCGTATTACTACTAAAGCACTCTCTCTCTTCAAGTTGAAGATGAAAACTGCACGAGTGTGAGTGAGGAGAGTCCCGATGACACATCCCGTTAGTCAGCATCGCGCTGACCACATTAGCTGAGCACGAGTCTTACTCATACACAAATGACACGGTTGTGACACACTGCACTATCACTATCAGTTTAAAGTCATTTCAACACTCATTTCATTTCAACATAAAGTCATTTCAACTCAACAGCAGACACAGGCTCTCCGACACTGTTGGATATTGTTGCACAGTTCACACGAAGATGCACCCATTCAAGAGTGGTTATTATCCAATACATCATCGATCAATCATCAATCATCATTCTCCTTTCCATTCAGGAGCACAGATACTTGTTTTCAGCTCCATGAATTAAATTAAAAAAATATCTTCACAAGTGAAAAGCTGCATTTTGTTTCTAAGCAATGAGGTGATAATGTTGCTGTTTCTGAATTACACTCACAGCTTGAGGTTTGTATAGAGACGCAGGTAATCACACGCGCACATTCATTGAATTAATTCAAATAAACCTAAACTTACTTTTTACAGAATTCTAGATCTAATGACCGAGATAAAATCAAATCAACCACGTTACTCGTATCAAAAGCGATCACCTGTGGAGTCCTTCTAGTTTTGATTGAGATTAATGTAAACAGATGTCAGATATGAGCGAGATTTTAAAGTCCCGCTGTGGTGAAAAATAGTTGCATATCCACAGAACCACGGACACTAAATGAGGCAAGGGTGTCGAGTTACATTCAAGATATTTAAAGACATTTTTTTTCACCAGACTTTTCTTTTTTTAAATATGTCATTTTGATGGTCCCTTTAACACGTTATGTTGACTATAAGTAACATTGGACCAACATCTCTACTAACTCTCCTTATAGTGTGTTGAGTATTAGTAAAGTATTAGTAGAGTATTAATAGAGTATTAGTAGAGAAGAGTATTAGTAGACTGGTAGGGTTAGGGTTAGAAGTTGATATGTAGTTGCAAAGTTACTTATAGTCAACAGAATACCTGTTGAAGAGCATCACAATAAAGAGTCAACAGATATTAAGCAGACAGTCTACTAATACTCTAGAAATACTCCACCAATAATCAACTAATACTCTACCATTACTCTATCAATACTCTACTAATAAGCTACCAATACTCCACCGATACTCCACCGATACTCTACCAATACTCCACCGATGCTCTACCGATATTCCACCGATACTCCACCAATACTCCACCGATACTCTACCAATACTCCACCGATACTCCACCAATACTCCACCGATACTCTACCAATACTGTAATGCTCTGCCAATACTCCACTAATACTCCACCGATACTCTACCGATATTCCACCGGTACTCCACCAATACTCCACCGATACTCTACTAATACTATACTAATGCTCTACCGATACTCTACCAATACTCTACCGATACTCTACCAATACTCTACTAATGCTCTACCGATACTCTACCAATACTCCACCGATACTCCACCGATGCTCTACCGATATTCTACTAATGCTCTACCAATATTCCACCAATATTCCACCAATATTCCACCAATACTCTACCGATGCTCTACCGATACTCTACAAATGCTCTACCGATACTCTACAAATGCTCTACCAATACTCCACCGATACTCTACCGATATTCTACGATACTCTACTAATACTATACTAATGCTCTACCGATACTCTACTAATAATCTACTAATATTATACTAATGCTCTACCAATACTCCACCAATACTCTCCCAATACTCTATCAATACTCCACCGATACTCTACTAATGCTCTACCGATAGTCTACAAATGCTCTACCAATACTCTATCAATACTCCACCGATACTCTACTAATGCTCTACCGATAGTCTACTAATGCTAGGGCTGTCGCGGTAACCGCAATATTGTAGTACCGCGCTTCTGACAAGTCAACCGCAGAGGATTGCACGCAACCGCAGCAACCGCGATATTCACGTTTTTTTTTATAAGGCTATACCCTTCTTGTTTTGAACTTAACGCATGTGAGTCACGCATTGAATCAATGCTATATTGGTCTCTATGTGAAGCATCAGCTTCAGCGTTGCCCATGCGACGCTGCTCAGCTGAGCCTTGAAAAGTTGAACCTCAAAGTTAAAAATAATTAACATTTTGTTTCTTTACATCTCATTTAATGAATCGGCTTTTTTAAACGTTGAATGAACGGTTCAATGACTCGCTCAAAGTGCGTTGTCATAACAATATGCGCGCTGAGTACTGTGTAGACGCTGTTTAGTTTCGGTTACATTGGGTTACTGAAAATGTCCTCGTTTTTGTCCACATCGTAAACTTTATTTATATAGCAACAAATACATAAATTAAATAAGTAAATAAATAAATAAATGGCGGTAATACCGCATATCGCGCTATTGAGCCACTCAACATCACCGCAAGGGAAATTCCATAACCGCGACAGCCCTAACTAATGCTCTACCAATACTCCACCGATATTCTACCGATACTCTACTAATACTCTCCTGATACTCTACTTGTACTCTACCAAAAGTTAGTTGATTTGTTGTTACTTAGTCAACAGAATGTTGAAAAGGGACCCTCGAAATAAAGTGTTAGCCACACTTTTAACTGTTCATGACATATGGAGAAGCACAGACGCAGTGACAGCAGAAACTGGTGAACCATCGAAGCTTGACTGACATTCAGCGGCCCAGACGAGTTTCAGTCTGACAGGAAACGACACCAAAGACACGCGTTCTGCTCTAGTTTGCATCTCTTGTTTACTTTCTCACTGCTGATCACTTCACATATGAGCTGACTATTCACATATGGCCTGTCTATTCATGTTCTCTAAAATACATTTTTTGGGGGGGAATCAAATAACTCCCCTGATATCATCAAGAAAAAAGTCTGAGTTTTGTATTATCTCTTAGGAAAAAAACAATATCTTAGTCTAAGTTTCACTGCTTATATTTTGTGCGCCAAATTCAATGTCATGTGGTGCAACTCTCGAAAACACTGAATGACATTTACTAATTAAGAATTTCTGATAATTGTTTGAATAAAAAACTTAAACCGTTTCAAAAATTCTGATTAAGATGTGCACACACACACACACACACACACTCCATGTAAAAGAATGTTAATTTCTCTACTTGACATTCATTCCAATTAAAACTTTAAAAAAGCATATTATACAAACCTTTTTTTTTTCTTCTGTATTGATTTAGAATTAGGACAGAAGAATTTTGCATATAAATAAATATCGATATCTGCCAATAATGTCTTAGTAAGATAATATTTAAATGATTAGTTTATATCAAAAGTAAAAAAAATATTGAGAGATGAACAAATAAACCTTCCTCAAAAGCCTGATGATCATATTTGATACTCGTGATTTTTCTAAAAAAAAATATGTATGATAATCAAGTAAAACCAAGATATTACTAACAATATCAAAGTTATTCTTATGTTTACTTGATTAAATCAGTGCAGATTCGACAGCAGACACACACGAGCTGAAGGAGGACGTTTGTCCAAATACACTAGTCTCATAAAATCAATAGTTTTGATCATGTTGATCCTTTAGAGGCCTTAGAAATACAAAATGTGATACAGTGGGCATTATTGGGTAGTTTAATGTTTGGCCTTGGATGTTCAATAAACATGTGCATATGTTGACCAACACATTACACTGACCAGCTGACAAAAACAAAGTACATCCACAGTGAACAAAGAGAGGATGAGCTCTCACCTGCCACACACACACACACACAGTACAGTACAGTCTCTGCTAACTAACGGCACAAAGCCTCGTGTCCAAGAACTGAGGAGTGTGTCCAACAGATTACTGAGAAGCCTAACTGACAGACAGATCATATCAGCGGAAGAAACTCAACAACACACGAGCGTGTTGAACTTCACTCGACTTCATTTCTCAGACATTAGACCACAAAACCAGTCGCATATCTCTCAGGTATATCAGTGGCAATAGCCAACAACACACAGTATGGGTCAAAATGATCGATTTTTATTTTTATGCCAAAAAGCTCATGTTCCATGAAGATATTTTGTACATTTCCTACCGTAAATATATCAAAAATGTATTTTTGTGAGTGGATGCAGCAAAAACTTTCTCAAATGTTTACATTTTTTTTGCACCCCAAGGTGTATCTCGGCCAAATATTGTTCTATCCTAACACACCATACATCAACGGAGAGCTTATTTACTCAGCTTTCTGATGAGATATACATCTCAATTAAACAAAATGTACCCTTGTGAATGGTTTTGTGGTCCAGGGTCACATATAAACTGTAGAAAGGATCTTATATCGGAGCTCTTACCGCGTCCGAGGCGTCCTGGGCGTCTACGATGAGTTGTCGTTCTCCTCCGGCGTTCACCTTATGGAAGCGGCGTCGCGAGTGTCTCTGAGGTCCGTGTCTCTGCAGAGCGTCGTCGTCGCTCTCGCTGGCGTTCTCCACCTGTGAAGAAGAGCCGGCGTCAGAAGCCTCGGGGTCTTGGTTGAACATCCAGTTCTTCCAGACCACCGAGAGCCTGTGCAGGCGCAGGAGACTCATGTGGACGGCATTCGTGGAGTCACGGGCCGAGAGAAAGCGAGTGTGTGTCGGGTCGAGGAGTTTAACACACAGCAGAGCTGCAGTCAGGCCGCAGCTTCCTGTAGGAAACCGTAAATACACAAATATCCTCTGCGAGCTGAAGCAACACGAGCCTCTGAAGCGTCTGTCTACATTAGTGCGGGTGCATTTGAAAAGCGGCGTTTTTGTTTAAAGCACTCGCCAGAAAACACTAACTACGCGACTGCTCGCATGTTTTGCCGAAATGTGTGCAGGACTGTGATATGAAGAGTGTGTGAAGGAACATGTTTGTGAGAAAGTGAACAGCTCATAACCGGCACGATACCGACATAAACTTGAATATCTCTAGGTACAACACGCGTCACATGACTAAACTTACGTCATCGTTTTTAAATACCTGCGTTCTGACAGTCCACAATACAACACGAAAACAGCGTTTACAAATTTATCCACTTTGGAGAGTTTTCAAAAAGCTTTGTTTTCATTAATAAAAAAGCTCTTTTATATTTTAAGAGTTGTCCGGACGGATTTCCCGGGTAAACTGCGTACTTTCGTCATTCGTCCGTGTCTGTTTATATATAGGCGATACGGTCAGGCTACTACTAGGGATGCACTGATATGAAAATTTTGGCCGGCCCAATACCGATAACTGATAATTCTATATATTTGAAAGCCGATAACCGATATATCGGCCGATAAATTTAAATCCAAATTTTCATCTAATTTTGAGAGCCTGATTACAAAAACAAAAGTCTCCCAAGCGCACGATTATAATGATGTTCTCATTATAGTGTTGTATAGACGATATGACAGATTTGCGCTGCACATGTTGTACCAAACCATATTTTCATTTTTTTAAAGAGATTTTCAAGAAAATCAAAAACATAAACAGTGCTCAACAGGTCTCTCAGCTGAAGGGAATAATACATTATTTATCGGCTTTAATATATAGGCCACATTTTCTTACCAGGCCGATAACGATAACATTAAAAATGAACATATATCGCCCGATACCGATATTCTGGCCGATATATCGTGCATCCCTAGCTACTACTATATGCAGTAAACACAGGTGATGCCACAACAGCTGAACCTCGAAACCAAAAAGAGTTCGCAAACATAAAGGGAAAGTGCTAGTATTTGTGAAACTAAAGCCGCCAGTAGGTGGCAGTGTCATAATAAGTGAGTCATTGAATCATTCATTCAACCAAAATTATACCAACAAAATCCATCTTACCATTTATCAAAATCCATTTACACTGCAATTACAATTGCCTAAATAATGTTATGAGATTAGATTAATATTCTAAATATAACATTTCTATATAAAGAAATGTTGGCGGAAAATGAAATGTTACTATTATATATATATATATAACTAAAGCCGCCAGTAGGTGGCAGTGTCGTAATAAGTGAGTCATTGAATCATTCATTCAACCGATTCATTCAAACCAGCTGATTCATTCATGAAAGAAGCAAGTGTCCACTGACTTTATGACTGAGTCATTGAATCATCGACTCACTCGATTTGTTCAAAAACGGGGAATCATTCGAGAACGAAACACCGCTATGTGTTGCTGGGAAACTTTTCTGCTTTGTTTTAGACTACTTTCAGCGGCAAAATAAGAGTAAAACAGTCAAAATTGACAAAGTTGTGTCTAAAAATGATCACCTTATTCTTTATTGAATTGATGTACAAAATGACCATCACATTTGCAATCGTGTTGATATTCGAGAAAACAGCGCTCTTGCTTTGTGTGATATTGCTTAATTATACTATTATACTATATAAAATATTCAAGGGCAATTCATATCCTGAAATTTGGGGGAGTTTTTAATAATTTTGGTGACGTTTACGAGCTTAAGTCAACACTGTCAAACAACATCATTGGGAGAGCCTCGTGTGGTCTCGCAAAATTATAAAGATTACGCTGGTGGGAACTTTTGCTTAATTGAGAAATTTAAACAAAAACTAAAATATGGACTAAAAACAAGTCTAGCAAAAAGGGCAGAGGGGTCTATCTGTGCTTCGGCCTAATGCTTGTCATCTAAAAACCTTGACAGATAACTCAAAATAAGGACGAGTTTAGGACGACAGCTAAACATGTCCATAAATCAGCAGAAGACGAGGGTGGAAACAGTGTGTGAGGATCTCAGAGGGACCCGCTGGGGTGTGTGTGTGTGTGTGTGTGTGTGTGTGTGTGTGTGAGAGAGTGGTGTCGCCCTCTGCAGGTCAGGGGGAGAATCACACCACACTTCAGAGAGCCAAACTTAATTATTAATGAATTAATTCTAACACTTCAGTAAAAACCTGTTGATTAGTAAATCCCTTAACAAATGCGGTGAAAAACTAATAGATCTAATGGGATATTCAATGTAATTTCTCAGCAAAATACTGTTAAAATGTACAGTTTTAGCAAGAACAATTATTCTTATAATTTACAGTGAAAAACCATAAATAGAAATTCCCAGAATTCCCTGTGTGGCAGCTCACTTTAGATGTTCTTTCTTAGTTTCTTCTTCTAAGTTATACATTGGGGTTTAATGCTGCCTCTATGAATGTTGTTAAATGAATGTTTATTGCATTATTTTAGTGTCATGTTTGTATTTGTGTGTATGAAATACAGGTGAAACTAAAAAAAATTGAATATCGCGCAAAAGTTCATTTATTTCAGTAATTCAACTTAAAGGTGAAACAAATATATTATATATTATATACATGCAAAGTGAGATACTTCAAGCCTTTATTTGTTATAATTGTGATGATTATGGATTACAGATATGAAAACCCCAAATTCAAACTTAGAAAATTGTGAAAAGGTTTCATATCTGTAAACCATAATCATCACAATTATAACAAATAAAGGCTTGAAATATCTCACTTTGCATGTAATGAGTCTATATAATACTGTATATTAGTTTTGGAAGTTGGAATTACTGAAATTAATGAACTTTTGCACCATATTCTATACAGAGTTTCACCTGTATATTAACCTTATATCAGATAATTAAACATATGGGGTTTTTCTAACCGTAAAATATTGCTCCCATATTTTCACAGTACAGATCTGGCAACCCCACCTGCCGTTTCTACAGTAAAACTGCCCTTGGTTTTTACAGAACGCTCAACTGTGCATGTGACGTAAAAGCAGACTTTATAAGCTTCTTCATAGGTGTAATTAAAGCTTGTGTGTTTCAGCTCTGCTCAAACCCAAACGCTTGTAAGTCTCGTAGGATAAAAGTGTCTATTAATGGGAAAATCCAGTCCAGATAGTGGACGAGTCGGAGGAATGTTGATCATAAATTACGCTTTTATTGAAACCTATCAATAAAATGCTGACTATTCCAGCCAATATATGTGTGCTTTGTGATGCGTGTGCTTCTTCTTCGGTGCTTTTCGGTTTAATACTCTCACTTTGATAACATTTCATTAAACTATCCTCACCTCACAGAAGAAGGTCTGCACGGCAACCCGTCCTAATAAAGATTTGGTTTAACTATTGGTTGCAATACTATTAAACATAATAATAATAATACAATTATTATTAAAACTAATTTTCTTCCATGTTTTAATTTTAACAGTGAACCACTGTTGAGTAGCACTTGTTTGTTTGTTTTATACTTTTTTAATTATAAAAAAGGACAGCCAATGAGAGAGCTAGATTACTTCAGGACAGCCAATGGGAGAGCTAGAACAGAGATGACTCCTGAGCTTTCATTTTCAGTGAGAGTTCATGACCATCAGCCCATGCAAGATAAAGCTCATATAATGGTTCATTTCCTAAACCACGCCGGAGAACGACAGATAAGACAGTATATTATTACACACACACACACACACTCCAGCTCTACCCTGTGGAGACACTGATTTTTTTTCACTGAGAACTGAATGTAAATATTTTGACCACACATAATTGCATGTATTTGCAATTAATTGAAAATGTATTAGAGATTCAATTTATATTAAATGCAACTTTAAAGTGTTTTTTGACCCAGTAGTTTTGACCCATTACTTTTGAAATAAGTTTAAAGTGCACTGCTGACAAGCATTTATGGTTCAATAAAATGCACTTTAACTTCTTTGTCATCATGTATTTAAGCATATGTGTAATCGCAAAATTATAATGATGAAGTAGCAAAGGTACATTTAAAATATATTAACTTAATAAATGGTTACTTTGTTTACGCATACACACACATACCCACACTCACACCCACTCACATACACACTTAGATCAAACACGTAAATCACTCTATGTCACTTCTGGAATTACAAGATGGCTCACTACTGCACTATGTTGGTTTGTATGTATGTTTGACTGTTTAATAATAAAAAAAATGTGTATATATATATATATATATATATATAAATTAATACATAAATAAATAAAGAGAAAGACGAAAAAAAATGTTTTAATAAAATATATTAACTTTGAATGTAATATCGAATAACACATTACAAATCCAAGTACTTTTAGGTGTGCTTTAGTATGTCAACACAACAAACTTAATTTGACATTATTATAAAGTCTACCGTTTAAACGTCATGTATGTTTTTTACATTAATAGTTTGTTGGAAAAATGAGTTTCAAAATCCTCGAGCCAATCTGCAGTTTCTGTGTTTACTCACTTTGCTGGGGAAGTTCATCTGCGCGGATTTAGCGCAAATACACAACTTGTGATCCTCAAGATATATTAAATACAGCGTAATGCACAGAATCTGCTCATTTCTGGCTCACTTGAACACACACAGACACACGTCACTACGCAACAAATAACGGTGCACATGTTAACTTGCATTGAAGTAATAGCGAATATTAAAAAGTAGAGCCAGACCGATATATCGGCAGACCAATATTATCGGCCGATATTAGGCATTTTCCAAACTATCGGTATCGGCAGTTATAATGGCCGATAAATTAATATTTCAAAAATAAAATAAAAACGGACGAAACACGCTTGAACCATGTCATGGGTTTTGGAGTTGTATAGTTTGTCCACCAGAGGGCACTCTACACCGTTCCTGTTGGCAACACTCGTTGAGTTGGTCACAAGACATACATTGCTTGAATAACAATTAAAAGAACATCCCCATCAGTTCTCTTAACTCAAATAAGCATGACAAAATTTGTGACTAATCATCTCCAGTTTAAAAATAAATAAATAAATAAATAAAATATCGGCCGATATATCGGATTTTAAAACCCAAAAATATTTGTATCGGTATCAGCCTTCAAAATCCTTTATCGGTCAGGCTCTATTAAAAAGCATTGGTTAACAGAAAAGAGCATCCTACATGTTCTGTGTGCTGTACTGATCTGTCCTAAAACACATTTTTAGTAAAAAAAAAAAAAAAAAATTTTAAAAAGCTGTTAAAATCGATTGCCTATTTTTGTTTTCAAAACTTGTGTTGGTTGGTCCGACCGATTTGCAATGGATTTTCGAACGTAAAGTGTCAGTGCTAGCAGTCAGTGGCACCGCGAGGATCGCGCGGGGGAGATTACTCGCGACGCCGGCTGATTTGAAAGTCTGCTGTAATTTTATGTAAACATTGCCTTAGTTACACTATTAATCTCATACAATATACAGAGTAACGATAGCACTGAAACTTCACTAACATTAGCTTGCATTCGTTTGGGAACCTGATAGCTGAAGTTAGCAATGAAATGGTATGAAAATAGCGAAAACGTAAAAGTTCATAACCTACATTTTGCTGACTAAATAACTAAATGCAATTTGTAATAGTTTTCTAAAGTAACTTCATCACTTGAAGGAACACTCATGGACGAAGGCGGACGAAGGCGAAGGAGCAATACGGCCGTTAAAACGCCCAGGGAATGCGGCTAGAAAGTGATATTCAGTTGGTGGTCATATACAATTTGATGATGGGAGAAAAACTTGCACAGTGTAGCTTTAATTTCTTTTCGACTGAAGAAAGAAAGACATGAACATCTTGTATGATGTGAGTGAGATTAAATGATCAGGAGATTTTCATTCTGAAGTGAACTGATCCTTTAAGGAAGCATGTTTTGGCTACTTTAGTCTATGTGCCGTCAGTCTGAACGTCGACGTGTGTGTAACGTGCCACTCACCACAATCATCTCAGACGGCTCTAAAGTGATGCATTCACAGCCTCTTCTTCCTCCACGCTGAGTCCCAAAACTGCAGACACACACAGAGACACGAATCAGGGCAACAAATCTCACGCACATATCAATTCTCAATCAGAAAAACATGTTTTTATTTCCACAAACACAGTCACTAATGCCCAACTGAGCCTTCGCTGGGAGTTTGATTGACAGGTGATCTGACCAATCATAATCCTCCATCCACCGAATCCGCCATTTTGTCAGACAAAGCCGTCAGGAGAGTTAGTAGATTAACGTTGGAGGATTTGAACTTGAGAAACTGTGTGTGCTGACGTCTTTCCACGGTTAAAACAACATTCCTTCTGATGTTCATTCATGTTTATTTGATGCTCTAAAGAAACTAGAACGAAGAGATGATCGGATCACGAGCGGCTTTAACGGAGCGATCTGTCACACACATTAAAGAGACACAAAACGCTATTTATTAAAAAGAAATCTTTAAAAAATTACTAAATTTGAAAGTTGAGACTTTGTTTCATATCAAAAGTATCCTGATTTGACGCTTTAAGCTTGACGTCGACAAGTTGCTGATCATAAAAAATTATCGCAACAAATAGATAGATACAAAAACTTAGATAGATAGGTTAATTTCGTTTGTTGAATGAACCAAATGACACGAAAAAAGATTTGTTCATTTTGATGAACGAGTTCGAACAGGAGAGTCACAAACGCGCATCACAGAACAGAGCAAGGCGAGCATTTGAGCTTATAAAACTTAAACTTTATTATTTATTTATTAAATGAGCGATCGTTTCGCTTGATAAGACCCTTATTCATCGTCTGGTGTCGTTTAAAGTCCTTTGAACAGTTTGCACTGAAACTGTCTTTTGGACCTTGAACCGTTTGGTTCCCATTGAAGTCCATTATACGGAGAAAATCCTGGAATGTTTTCATCAAAAACCTTAATTTCTTTTCGACTGAAGAAAGAAAGACATGGACATCTTGGATGACATGGGGTGAGTGAATTATCAGCAAAAGTGTTTTCAAATGTGAACTACTCCTTTAATGCCTTAATTTAAAAAAGGAGGAGAAATCCAACCTTAAAGGACACCAATTAATTTTTAATGTATTGTAAATAAATAAATAAATGTTCTTCCTTAAAATACCGGGTGCATAAGTCAGGAC
>NW_024122004.1:439418-486918 GCF_016745375.1 Pimephales promelas | reverse complement strand
TAGAAGAAAATTTCAAATGGCACTTAGAGGCTTTTGCATCTGAACTCTTCATATATAATCTCAATTTTGAATATTAGAAATAGTTTCAAAACTCATTTTCCGCTTTTCACACACCGATAGTCTGCGCTTTCTCTCTCTCTCTTTCACACACACCCAGGACAGCAAACTGACATTGAATCAACGTGGAAACGACGTCTCTCATGACATTGAAACAACGTTGATTTTGCTCATCGAATTAACGTTGAACCAACGTCAGACGCGGCATTCTTCAAAGCTAAATGAAAATCGAAAATTGGTTTGCTTTCATAACGTTGAAACAACGCGTTGATTTCAAGTTGATTTTCCGTTAGTTTTGAAAGAATGACGCGTCTGACGTTGGTTCAACGTTAATTCGATGAGCAAAACAATGTCAGATCAACGTTGTTTCGATGTCATATTTCCACGTTGATTCAATGTCAGTTTGCTATCTGGGACACCACAGTGAGAGTTAATGAAGTATAGTTTGTCATGTTTAGTGACAACTAAAGTGTGCGATATATTTCATCTGCGATACTATCGTAATTGTTGTTGTAACGATGTGCGATCTGACATTATCGAGTATGTCCTTCACACACACCCAGAGCGCATGCACACTACGTGTAGTCCAGTAGATTAGACGCTTCCACCGCGTGATTTAGGGGCTGTTTACACGACAGCGTTTTCAACTAAAAACGTAAATATTTGTTCGCGTTTTGGCCATTCGTTTACATGACAGCGGCGGTTTGGGCGCCAGATACGCAAACTTTTAAAAACGGGTTTCAAAGTGCACGTATTTGAAAACGGTCTCTGTGTAAACAACAAAAATGCAAATCTCTGCATATCATATGTTATCACATGTTCAGTCTGTAGTGTTCCATCGCCATCTAGTGGCCTGGTCGCAGAATACAGTGTTTTCAGTGTGAATCCACGCATCAATGTGATTGGGGATTGTTTTGTCGATGGTGTCGTCTGTACGCGGAAAACTCAAAGGAAAAACTTCTCAGTTTTAACGTTGTTGTGTAAAAGTCCCCTTAGGCCATGTGTCCAGCAAAAGTTTTGTCATGCGGCTGGCGTATTTTTCCATTTGTTTTCAATGGTAGCGCTGCGTTGTTTAAACTTGTTTTTATTTTCCGATGTGGACGTGGTGTCACAGTGTGTTTGTAATGCACGGCAAACCCGCTTTAATGCTATTAGGACGCCGAGCGTATCGTTGCATGAGAGTTGCTAATAAAACCAGTACATACCCAGTTGTTTCAATTCCTTCTACTGGGATCTGACTCACACAGAACGATTGCCATCTCGAGGATCAAAACACATGACAAGCTGTAGAGAAGGCCGTGGATACGGCACAGTGACGTCAGCCAATCACAGCACTGGCCTTTTATTTCCACTTTTCCTTCAAATTGAGTGTTTTCAACAGAGAGTAGAAATGAGGATGAAAAACAATACATTTTTCAAATAATGGACATTTTTTGGTCTGAAACTGCCATAAATGATCCAGTGTTGTCATAAGTGACTTGTTTTGCTCATATGGGCATATTTACAGGTTGTTTTTAAGCTTTACTGCTCGTGTTCAATAAATAGTGTGAAAAGTGCGATAAAGTTGTAACAAAAGCCTGTATCTAGTTAGTAGGTGGCGGATAATTAGTTGGCCGTTTCTACTAAATATAGTACTAGTTAACATTAATATTATTTTTTTATGAACAATTAGGAAGTCTAATGCTGGAATGAGAAAAGAGATATGAGAGGCATGATGAGGAAGTGAAACCCCTGCTTTAAAACACACACACACACACACATCACTAGTATGACATCATCACATGTTTGGTTTCAGTTGTCCACACACACACATACCAGCATCGGGCCAGGTACATGTGCTCCTTCACCAGCACTGATCCCGAGAGCAGGACAAACCAACACACGGATATGCTGTCAGCGCTGGAAGACAAACAGGATATGACATCAGCATCATGACATCATCGCAATACATCACAGTCGTATGAAGGACCCTCGACATGACATCAGCTACAATGTGTCCTTTTTTTCTTGCTAGGGGTCGCTAACAATACAATAGCAAAGGCATAGATTGATGACGCAGTGAATAAGCGGAATCGTGAAATTAGTTGTAATGTCGATGGATCTAATTATGTTTATGGATGAGTGAATACATTGATGTTTTAACATGACATCAATGTATGTTAGTGGATATAAAGTCCCGCGGATATAAAGCAATGAGGACATTTCATTCTTTTGTTCACACAGAGACCGTTGAAGAAACCGTTTTTAAAAGTTTGCGTATCGGGCGCCCAAAACGCCGCTGTCGTGTAAACAAACGACCAAAACGCATACAAAGATTTACGTTTTTAGTTGAAAATGGTGTAAACAGCTCCTAAAATGGCGGTGCCCATCACGTGTTATAGATATTACGGGGGGTATTGGGGCTTCCGACCCCCCTAGATGAGACTTCCCAAAAGGGATGAAGATAATAGTTTGGGGGGTACTGAAAGAAAATGTAATAAGTATTCGAACCCGGGTCTCTCTCACTAAAGGCATGTGTCTCATCCACTGCGCCATCACCACCCCCGTGATTCAATTAATCAGATTCAGCACGCTCTTCATCTTCAATCCACAGCGGCGCCAAGCAGAGCTCACGTCAGAAACAGAGCATCTCATTGGTCTGTCACTGCTCATCAATATCAAAATATAGAGCCTAAGTCCCGCCCCTCTGCTTCCGGCTCATGGGACCTTATTTCGGAAAAAATATGAATGGTAGCCAATGGCGAGAGACAACTTATCTTTTTATTCCGTCTGAACTGTGCCCTCAATTACACATATGATGTTTGTCAATTTAAAGATAATTCTGAAAGTCAAAAACGTCGCAGTTTGTCATAAAACAGAAGAGTAACATGTAGTTTTATGTGAAAATCGCTCGATGAACTACATCTCCCGGGAAGTAGGGTTGGGTATCGATCGAATTTGAATGATTCTGATTCCAATTCCGATTCCTTGTTTCGATTCCGGTTCCTAACGATTCTCGATTCCGATTCTTTTAAGACGCAGGGTCAAAAAAGTTTAGCTAACCTTGCTAACCAACGGTATTTCTGAAGGAAATACTCCTTCTGTCACAAATACTCCTTTTGTCACAAATTTAGCATTTTGCCAAGATTTCGTTATTTTTAGAAAAGTGAAGCCACACTTTGGACGGTTATGCCAACACTTCCGGTAAACGCTTCTTCGTTGGTGTTGTTCAGCGGTTTCTTCTTCCGCTCGGCGGACTGTGAATATCGAAACTAGGGATCGAAATTGTAACTTTTGAACGATTCCGGGAAAAATGAAAAGTTAGTCCCGGTTCCAATCGATACTCGATTCTCGATACCGGGAAGCGAAACAACGAGTGAGATCCGCTGCTCGTGTGTGTGCAGTCTGGTACAAAACACTCAGGTAGGACGGCGTAACGTTACGGTTATAACGTAAGACTGTAGAAACAATGACAGACAGCCTCAGTAAAGTTAGCTTTAGCTTCATTCATTGAGAGAAAATGTGCGCCTTTGGGGTTTGTAGTCTTTGTAATTACGTATTTTCACAGTCTTATACCTCAACGGTTTCACATCAAACTGCGACTTTCTTTACTAAAATGTATCTTTTAAATTGACAAACATCATATGTGTAATTCAGGGCACAATTCAAATGAGATCAAAATATTTGTTGTCTCTCGCCATTGACTACCATTCAATATTTTTCTGAAATAAGGTCCCATGGTGGTCGACCGTAAGGGGAGGGACTTAGGCTCTCTATATCTGAGATGACCAATCAAATCAAAGTAGGCGGGCTTTATGTTCTCAGACGCTGCTGAGCGCAAATTTTAGCAGCGCGACTCGCGCTTCAGTGTACAGTCTACTGCGAGATAAGATGTAAGTAGCTAAAATAAACATTTCATAACTGACCATTTTTAAGGTCATTAATGTTAAACGAATGACAAAAATTGAACTGAAAAACTGAACCGAAAACAGGCGTATGTAACGTGACTACTGTAATAATTAGTTTACTGTGATTGTGAGGGACAAGACACGTTACAAAGCCGTTTCATCATGTTAGGCACAAGATTAATAATGAATTGAGAATTAATATACAATTTGTGGCCTTCAGTAAATTAAAAAAATCTCATATTTAGGAGGAGAAGAGACAGGGCAAGATGAGCCGCCTGAGAGGAAGGGTGATGGAGAGAGCAGGTGCTGACAGGTAATCTACTACTCGCTAATATGGTTTACAAGTGACATCACCAGTCTAAATAATAATTCGAACACTAGTTATAGATTAACTAACATGATCATTATAAAGGTGTTTAAACGACTAACACATATAGATCATGATATTACAGAGATGTACTTACTAGAAGAGAACGTGGTTTGCATCATAACGCTCATATCTGGCCGTCATGCACATGGACCTGTCACACACACACACAGAGAGAGAGAGTAAGACTTCGCCTTTTTTAAAGAAGTTAATACTTTTATTCAGCAAGAATGCATTAAATAGATCAGAAGTAAAAAAAAAAACTATGGCAAAATCTCTTTAAAATACATTAACATCACACTTCTGTACTGACATATCACTTTAAACTTACTGATATATAACTGTAAAATATAATTATTTATTTATTGCACAATGCATATTTCTTCATATTTAGCCTAAAATGTGTTTTATTAGTGAGGATAGGATGATCTCTGTATAATATAATATATATACGTGTATATAAGTATACATGCAATAGTCCCACTTCAACACAATTCAAATATATTTAATTATATCTTTAGTTTAGCACTATTTCTGCACAATTAAAGTGCATTGGTAACACTTTACATTAAGGTTCATTAGTTAACATGTACAATATGTGAACAATACTTCTTCAGCATTCATTAATCTTAGTTAATATTAATTCCAACAGTTACTAATACGTTATTAAAATCAAAGGTTGCATTAGTTAACATTAGTTAATGGACTGTGAACTAACATGAACGCACCATGAACAGCTGTATTTGTATTAACTAACATTAACAAAGATTAATAAACACTGTAACTAATGCATTGCTCATCGTTAGTTCATGTTAGTTAATAATGTTAACTAATGAACCTTATTGTAAAGTGTTACCAGTGCATTAATTAATCAATTAAAGTACAAAGTTAGTTCTTCCTAATTTAGCAGAATCTGTTTAATACACCAAAAGTACAATTGCAGGGTAGCCTATTTATATAAAGCATATAAATATGTAATATAAATAAATGTATTTCAGATACGTATTGTTTTCACTATGGATGACACGTACAACCTTACAAAAGTTTCTATTTCAAATAAATGTTGTTCTTTTGAACTTTCGTTATAAAATAATCCTGAGAAAAACATGTTTGACGGTTTGCACAGAAATACTGATGATAATCATGTATGTTTCTTGAGCATCAGATCCTCCTATCAGAGTGATTCTGCAGGGTCATGTGACACTGAACACTGCAGTAATGATGTATGACTTTACTGTATTTTTTGCTCTGGTGAGCCGAAGAGACAAACACATCTCCGACACCGGTGTTTAGTGTGTGTGTGTGTGTGTGTGTGTGTGGCTGAGTCTCACCTGAGCTGGTGTTCTCTGAGGTGGGACAGCACGTCCATGTGGTACAGGTGAGCGTAGATGGTGTTCAGGTCCTAAATGACACACACACACACACACACACACACATCAGTACGGGTGAAGCGCTGGTCAAACATCTGTCTTTGTGATTGGCTGATGATGGCGACTGGTGTTTCACCAATTATGCAGCATTTTAGTCAAAACATGTATTTGTAGAGTTTTGTGAATTAGAGTTTAAGTGCAGCATGGGGTTGAAGAAATATCGCATTATTTAATGAGATATCACATTTTTCTTCAATATCGTGAAGCCCAATTACCATCCGATAATAATCCAGCAGAATAAATGGAAGTAAATGATGCAGTCCTCGATTAACGTCTGACTGATGTGAGATTACACAAGAGCCCTGAAGCCTGAAGAGTTGATCATGAATCACAGCTGACAGAAAACTGCCAACGCGCTTCTGAAGAAGCATTTCATTCACACACACACACACACACACACACGTGTCTAAACACTAGGGCTGGGTATTTCGGACAAATTTCACAATTCGATTCGATTTCGATTCACAAGCTTGCAATTCGATTCGATTTCGATTACGATTCGATTCGATTCAATATTGATTATTTTGGATATCAGTTACAATAAATGGCCATTTTTCTCAAGGGAATCAAATCTCTTCACTAATGCTGTAAACTGTGGGAGTCTAGTTGTAGCCTATAGGCTTCATTAGCCTAATATGAAGGTAATAATGAACTGTTTTGTAGCTATACAAACACTTAAATTACACTTTTATTTATTTTTATAATAAGAAGATTATTTGAAATATAAACATTTAAATGGTGCTGTCATAAAAACTTGCCATATTTATTCAAATATGCATTAAATATTGAAGAACATTAAGATTATAATGCATATGTAATATGGTGTATATATTTAGCAAAATGCTCCTCTCTAGAGTTATTTTTTCTAGCTGACTAACGAGTTTATGTGGGTTTTTTGAGGTAAATATGACGATACATTGATTACAAGCTGTTTAACTGACGTCTTTCCACGGTTGAAACGCTGATTGAGCGAATCAATGTGACATGATACGGATTTGGATAAGTTGTACTCTATCTTTAACACACTTTCAGATGCTCATTCATGTTTATTTGGCGCTGTGACTGGTATTATTAAGCCGGAAGAGAGATCAGCCCTGCTGCTTCTCCAGAGCGATCTCACGCCACAGCGACAAAACGCTATTTATGTTTCTGAATTTCTAAAAAAAATGGATGTAATTTGAAAATTGAGACTTTGTTTCATATCAGTAGTAACAAAGGACAAAGATTATTGGGATTTTTTGGATGCGCGCAGCCGCGATACAATGTCCCATTCATTCAAATGACACAGGATGACTAATCGATTCTTGAGATTTAAGAATCGATATCGGTTCGTAAAAATGAGAATCGATTAATATCGAGAAATCGATATTTATTACCCAGCCCTACTAAACACACTATTGTTTAGATACTCCTCACTGCAATACAGTGATTATTAAAGGGGTGGTTGATTATGATTTCACTTTTCTAATTGTTGTTAATGTGTAATGTTGCTGTTTGATCATAAACAACATCTGCAGAGTTACGACGCTCAAAGTTCAGAGCATTTGCTACAACAAGGACTACAACAAACGGCTGATAGAACTACACGAGCTTCAAACCCATTACAAACCCAGTCATTTACATAAACCCCGCCCCCAGAACACGATTCATAGATTATCATGACAGAATATGCTCAATGACTAGAAGATAACTACACATACATGCATCAACTAAACGTTCAGAGATGTTCACTTCTCCATCTTTGTCTGACTCCGGTTTGAACATAAAAGGCTAAAAGTTGTTGACATTTTCAGTGCAAATCTAAAATTAAAATAAAATTAATTTAGTAAAAATCCCTTAAATACATCTTTATTTTGTGTAAACGAAAGCATTATCAAAATAAAATATAGTACATTCATTTAGAAAAATGTTTTGACCGACCCGCGAAGGCTTTTGTTCACGCTCGTAGTTTTACAAAAACGTAACTCTCAAGAATTGTTGCATATTATTGCAACTTAACAACCACCTTACGAACGATTAATACTGTGAAGAATTTCCCAGGTGAGGACGGAGGATGGTTCACTGCACGAGGTATCAACACAGTCTCAAACAAGCAGATCGTCACATTCCCAGCATTCCTCCACATCAGCAAAACTAACATTTCAGGTTTGACCTCATTCATGTCTGTTTTGTCTCTCCTGACCTAGAGAGGCATTGTAGGTCATTATAGTGTCACTTTGCAGGCCTCGGTCACATCGTCTGCCGAGGCTTTCCCTCGCCTGATCAGTGTTGCTGATCACCACTAAAGTTTATCATATGCACAGCTTGGAAATTTAAACATTCAAGAAATTTAAGGAATTCATTTCTGAGAGACTCGTACTCAGAGCGCACACACATAAAGCCGTCTCTTAAACATCTCATGGACCACAGTGATCTCATGAAATTGCGTGTGTATGTATGACACGCCGGCTACACTGCACACTCAGTCCCTCAGGCTACGTCCACATTAATCCGGATACATTTGAAAACGGGGTTTTCGTTTAAAAACGCTCTCCGTCCACACTAGCGTTTTCAGGTGTTTTCCGACGTTTCAGTGTGGATGAGTAACTTCTAAATTCACTTTACTGCGCATGCGTGAAACTTCACAAAAGCTCACTGAGATGATACAGATGGGAAAATAAATAATAATGTCATCGCACAATAACAGGATAATTTTATTTAGCAAAATATCTCACCATCACTGATGTGTCCAGGTCGCATTCAGTTTGGTCTAAAACGCAACTGCTCTCCTGTTTTGCTGCAGGACAGCAAATGTGAGTAGACTACATTATCTGTTATCTTTTCAGTACTGTGCTATGAAGAATAGCACATACATATTTTAGCAATAGTGTAAAAATGAATAACACATAACAGGCACAATACCGATAAACATGAATATCTATTGGTACTACATGGATCACATGACTAAACTTACGTCATCGTTTTGAAATACCTCCGTTTTCACTGTGTCCATACTACAACGCGAAAACGGCGTTTTCAAATTTATCCACTTTGAAGAGCGTTTTCCAAACGATACGTTTTTGTTGACTTAAAACGGCGTCTCAGTGTGGACGGAAGGCCAAAACGGAGAGAAAAATATACGTTTTCAAACAAAAACGTATTAGTGTGGACATGGCCTCAGTGTTTTCTGCAGTTTGTTGTTTATGATGATGAGTCTGATTGGACATTGCATTTGTAAGGTCAACCGAAGTGTGTGTGATTAGTTATAATTAGAGCACGACCGATAAAGGATTTTGAAGGCCGATACCGATACAAATATTTTTGGGTTTTAAAATCTGATATTCCGATATATCGACCGATATTTTTTTTAATTAAATATTGTTGGATTTCACACACGTGTAAAAGAAAAGCTAACTTCTCTGCTCAAGATACGTTTGATACTTTTTCTCTATGTCTCAATGTTCACTCCTCGCAAGTATAACTTACATTTTACAATGCAGGGACTGTAACTAGAGATATGCTAGTTATAAATACAGTAATAACTACTTTATTTAGGCAGAAAAAGTTCAGTGTTGTTTCCGAGCTCATTAATGTTAACGTTAACGGTCTTCCACTGATGATAGTGGCATTAGCTAGCTTTGTGGTTAGCTAGTCTAAGATGAGCCATAATTTAGCAATAGTATTTAGCAAAATATTTTTGAAATATTCGTTTAGCGGCCATTATAACTGCTGATACCGATAGTTTGGAAAATGCCTAATATCGGCCGATATATCGGTCTGGCTCCACTTATAATACTCAATGCTGCAAATAACGCATAAAATGCAAGCAAATCTACTGACAAAGTCTACCCAGTCTAAGGGTATTTTTTGCCCCTTC
Organism: Pimephales promelas; assembly: GCF_016745375.1. The sequence continues at coordinate 477,321 of NW_024122004.1, read as the reverse complement.
TCTTGAATTTTTGTTCATTTTGGTGTTTTTTTGCCCCAAATCCTGTTAATTTCCGACCCTAAATATATTTACATAATAATTATATAAAGTTTAAATAATAGAAAGAATGCTTGCAGTCTTGCAAAAACAAACAAGTCTTTATTTATGCATAGTTTAAGAAAATACATTTGTTTTATAAACATTGCTTTAAAATGTTGTGGACTCTTTTACCACACATTCATGTGGTTGCATCGCTTGATCTGGTTTACAAACGCTCGTCGTGCCCTCTTGTGGATTTAGGAGACAAACCAGTACCTTTTAACTGAAATATGATTATTAGTCATATTTAAGTGAAAAAATCTAATGTGGTTTTTCATCCTTAAGACAGAGCCAGCCCTTGAGCTTTAAACATGGCCACTATAAGAAACGTCTGTTAGCCCATTGAGTCACATGTGTTTTTTTGGCAAGACATTTTAACCACTTCCCCAATCAGGCCAGCAGAAAACATCCTTAGCACTGAATCCTGATGAGGACGTATGATTCACTGCGGTATTTACTGAATATTTGTTAGTTACTTTATTGAAGGGCTGCAGTATAAGAAACAGTCAGATTTGAATCCTTGCATCCGGTCAGATCATCAAATTCAGAGTAGCAACGGTCCTGAAATCAAGCATGGGATTGTGGTCATTCACCACTGACAATTAGTAAATGAGCAAACTTTACTGAACTTTACTTAAAGCGATAGTTCACCCACAAATGCCGTCATTTACTCACCCCAGCCTCGGGTTGTTTCAAACCTGTATAAATGTTTTGTCCTGTTGAACACAGGACGATATTTTGAAGACTGTGGGAATTTGAATATTAGTTCTGAGGCACGTAGTATTTTTTTTTTTTTAAATAAAAAAGGTGATTGTGACTTTTTTATCTCACAATTACGTGAAATAAAGTAAGAATTTGTGATATAAAGTCTCAATTGTGTTAAAGTCCGAATTGCATGAGATCGAAAGTCTCAATTGCCTGTTATAAAGTCCGAATTTGTGAGATATAGTTGCACTTGCATCTTATAAAGTAAGAATTTGTGATATAAAGTCTCAATTGTGTTAAAAAGTCAGAATTGCGTGAGATCGAAAGTCTCAATTGTGTTATAAAGTCAGAATTTGTGAGATATAGTCACAATTGACCCTTCACGTGCAGTTCTCAATGCTTCGGTTTGCATGTAGGGACCCTCATTATGTTACTGTGTTTGAGCCTTGTTAGTGGTTTTAACTTGCGATTTCTTTTCACTTATTAAATGCCCCATGTACTAGAGTTATAATCTAAATAGTTTTTAGAGATAAACTGTCTCATCATTCTAATTGAATATTGATTAAACAACAAACGGACATTGTTTAAATGGAAGAATTTGACACATATTGCATATATTTAATTATTAGGTTCAAGAAACACTGCGAAAGTCACGTGCTGATTTTGTCATACGGTTTTAGCTTAGGAATCTGTCAATTACGCAGTTGAACTAAAGCTCAGTAGATTTTTAATTGAAATTCATTTTGCATGCAAAAAAAAAGGATTATTCAGAAATATTGTCCAACATAGGTGGACAAACACAAGAGCCTGCTGAGTGCACACACACACACTTATATGGAGCGAATCTGGCGTATTAAATAAAGAAAACTAGTTCAAAAGAAGACTCAAAGTAACTTCACGGCTGTTTTTTAATATCTGCACCAGCAATAATTATAACTATGATGGAAGTATCGCTGAGGTTCCTGACATCGAGCGGCTGCTGGATGTTGAGGATTGCATTAGTGTGTGTGTTTCTGACGTAACCCGTAACACCGCATCATCAAACTCCCATCAGGCAAAGCAGCTGGAGGCACGAGGCGGGCGGATCATGCTATGGAAATAGACACGAGGAATATTTGTTTTGCTCTCTTACGTAACGCTCGACACACCCATCTGGAAACTTGCTATGAGAGTTTGTGTTTGTTTGTGTGTTTTACTGCAGTCGGACACGCCCACGCCTGGAGCGACACACACACACACTCGCTGAACTCCAGGACAAGAGATGAAGAGAAAAGATCTCAGTGAACCACAGAGGAACGGCTTTAAACCAGACAGATGCTCTTGCTTTATTAAAATCACACTTTGAAAGTGTCCCGCTTCATCAAACCATTACAAGAGAGCAGCGTTTCCCATCCTGGAGTGCGTTTCCCGAAACCATCGTTCCAACGAACGTTCGCAGACAGCATCTCAGAGGTGTGTGTGTGAGCGACTATCTCGAGTTTCTAGTGTGTACATGACATGACTCAATAAATCCTCATCTTGAGCAAAATAAGCAAACTGACATTCAGTGCAACCTGTGTCTTTCATTTAGCACACACACTAATGTCATTTACAACTTTGAGTTTGAGAGATTTAAAGTGTACTTTGTGAAAAGTGCGCGTGTGTGAACGAGATCTAGTGTGTGAGAACGAGTCCATGAGTGAATCTGGAAATAAAGTGAAATAACATGAGTCCTCAGACGCCATGATCGTGATTTATAGCAAAACATTCGATCTCAAACAGATTCATTAACAGTAGTTATTACTCCAACATCTGCGTGACATCATTAAAAAACTTTTGCTGATAATTTACTCACCCCCATGTCATCCAAGATGTCCACGTCTTTCTTTCTTCAGGCGAAAAGAAATTAAGGTTTTTGATGAAAACATTCCAGGATTTTCTCCATATAATGGACTTCAATGGGGTCCAAAAGACAGTTTCAGTGCAAACTGTTCAAAGGGCTTTAAACGATTCCAGACGATGAATAAGGGTCTTATCAAGCCAAACGATCGCTCATTTAAAAAATAAACAAGGTTTAAGTTTTATAAGCTCAAATGCTCGCCTTGCTCTGTTCTGTGATGCGCGTTCGTGACTCTCCTGTCAAAATGAACGAATCTTTTTTCGAGTCAATTGGTTCATTCAACGAACGAAATTACTCGGAAAAAGATTTGTTTGTTTTTTAAGTGCATTATATGGAGAAAAATCCTGGAATGTTTTTTTATCAAAAACCTTAATTTCTTTTTGACTGAAGAAAGAAAGACATGGACATCTTGGATGACATGGGGGCGAGTAAATTATCAGCAAAAGTTTTTTTTTTAAAGTGAACTACTCCTTTAAGCAACACGGCTGAACGATACTTCACGACAGTATAGTTTGGGAAACTGTCGTGACGAGCTAGTGGCTTCTTTAATGATGCATCGCACTGTTTATGGAAAACACACCGATGGTTGTCTGTGGGAAATTATCAAATTCCCAAAAATAAATGCTACAAATAAGAATATATCATCGCGCTGTCGGACCAAAACCTTGGATCTGTACATTTCATCATTTTTGTTTTATTAAAATCAATGCTATTGGTCATTATTTACGTCTGTGTGTGGTTTTCAATTTAATTTAATATTTAAAGTGGTAAAAATCAAATTTAATGTTGTTTATACAGTTTGAAATATAGCTGTTTATACAGCTGGTGTTTCTGACGTCACAAACGACCTTGTAACCAATCAGATCAACGTGTGATCGTCAACCAGTGGATCTCTGAGTGAGTGAGTGGAGGCGGGGCTCATCTGCATATTCATAGAACCGCGCATACTAAATGAGGCGAGGGTGTCGGTTTACATTCAAGATATTTTAAGACATGAAGACATTTCTATCAAGGAAAAAACTTTTAAATAATCATTTTGGTGATCAAAGATGAGTTTAAGGGATAAAATGATTGACGACAGGGGGACGTTACAGGTGTGCGCATAGCACAGGTGAGTGACTCATCTTTGTTCACCAAAAATGTTTTGTCCTTGAAAAAAATGTGTTCATGCCTTAAAATATCTTGAATGTAACTCGACACCCTGGCCTCATTTAGTATACGCGGTTCTATGAATATGCAAATGAATGTAACTATATCCTTTACGTGATGAAAGCACAATGAGATGAAGCTGTTTCATAACTCGCTGGTCAAAAAACATTTGAATTTTTGTTTAATTATATAGTTTTTAAACACTAGTTTTCCTCTCGACGGGGACGATATGTAAATTTGTTGTTTAATCATCACCAAGTGATGACTCTATCATCCTACCCGACTAAAGCTCAAGCTTCACGTTAAATATGAGTACTACTACTTTTAATATGCCATTTGAAACACTGCATGCTTGTGCCATTTTTTTTTTTTATATATGCCTAGTGGTGTGCCATAGGATTTTTTACTTATCAAATCTAGTAAAAAGAAAAGGTTGGGAAACACTGCAACACACTGCTATTGAAAACGTACGGAAGCCAGAGATATAAAGTTATAAAGTTATAAATATGGATATTTTTCTTACTAAAACACGTGGCTTCGCTTCAGAAGGCCTTTATTAACCCTTTGGGCTTTCTAATATAATATATAATTTCTAATATTTTCTAATATAACTCTTGATTGTGTTTGGCTGAAAGAAGAAAGTCTTACACACCTAGGATGGCTTGAGGGTGAGTAAATTATGGGATCATTTTCATTTTTGTGTGAATTAACCCATTAATATCACACTATCCCAGATGGTTTGAAAGTGTCCTGATCAAACCATTACAATACAGTGCTTGATAATAATTGTCCCGGGACCAATGTGACAGTTTTTGGCCAGCTCACAGTCACTTGCACTTCTGTTGCCATTGATAATGGCTTTTTATAACATGCAAACGCAAACCTTTGTTTTCTGTCATTGTTCTTGTTGTTTCAAATCCTGGCGATGTCATCAAAATCATGATATCTAGCTGGTTAACTGGTTAAATTGCAAAAATGACTTTGCCATGACTTACTGACCAATTGACAAAAAAAAAATTGTTGAGCCCTGCAATAAAACCAACCTTTGCACTGATATTCAAGATATCTTGTGTCAAACGTATGGCGGATTTTTAATACCCTGACCCAGATTTACGCAGAAGAACATAAATCAAAGAAAATGCAAGTAATAATGCACAACTAGAGTTGTCTTCTCTTTAAAATCTCTGAAATAGTCTGCTGCTCCAGATGTGCATCTCACCCTACAGAGTGTACACACACACACAAAAACACTAGAAAGAGGTCATGGCAGTCTAGCCCGCCAATACCAGCATAAAAACAGATAACAAACTTCTTCCCTCCAGACATCTGCACACAGTGATCAACAGATACACCACAATATTGGGATTTTAGCCCTTAATGCTGTCAAAATTGGCAGATCACAAGGTATTGCCACTATGATGACTAAACGCTTTCTCTAAGCAGCTGACTAGATTTTTATACAGTGAGGAGGCCCTGAAACACAGTCAGTTCACTAGGATTTGAGACACAGCCGGGCTCCACCGCTGGAATGCAGTAAACTTTCATTGATTTCTGTCATTAATAAATGACTTGAGCTGATGAACATATTCTACTGTACTTCACTGAGGAACCAGTCTGTCCTAGATGAACATCTGTCAATGTACAACACATAACCTCATAACACAAAAACATAACTTAGAGACACAAAACAAGCGATTAACTACAACTACTAAGACTTAAAGTAGGAAACACTGAATACAAGTATTTACGAATATTTGATCTGAATGAGTCCCAAATCGAACCCAATAAACTTTTTATTGTGTTGATATATAATAAAATGACGCGTTATTGACATTATAAAGTGTTTCTTTTAGTCGTGTCTGCATAATGAAGGGTATTTCTGTGGGTGTTTTTACCTCAGCAGTTCGTCGTGTTGGAGGAGTTTTCAGCGCTTTCTTCAGCGATAAATCCACTGAGGAATTCATATTAAAATCCCTGATTTCCGGAAATGAAAACTTCATATATCCAAGAGTGTCGTTAAAATAAAATAAAATGTAAAACTGAAGTAGAATAAAGTAAAAATCCCATCATGAACATAATGATTCTGATGAATCTGGCATTGATTTGAGTTAGCTTCGGTTAGCATGAGAAGTTGAGTGAAGTCGCTGTTAAGTGTTGTTGAAAGCGCGGATCAGAAAAAGCGAAAGTTGACAAAAAACGATCCTTAATTCCTGGGACATTTCTCCATACGTGATCGTAAAACATCATTAATAATCAAAAGTTCATGTGATCCTCCAAACAGAGGCGTACAGCAACAGCGCATGATGACTGAACATCAGCCCTGACTGAGCCGAGCCGAGCCGGAGCCGCCTCAACATTCACATGACTCTGAACCACACACTGATCACTGAGAAACCAGTGCGTGCTAAACTACACTGATCACTGAGAAACCAGTGCGTGCTAAACTACACTGATCACTGAGAAACCAGTGTCTGCTAAACTACACTGATCACTGAGAAACCAGTGTCTGCTAAACTACACTGATCACTGAGAACCCAGTACATAGTTACACTACACCGATCACTGTGAAACCAGTACGTGTTAAACTACACTGATCACTGAGAAACCAGTGCGTGCTAAACTACACTGATCACTGAGAAACCAGTGCGTGCTAAACTACACTGATCACTGAGAAACCAGTGCGTGCTAAACTACACTGATCACTGAGAAACCAGTGTGTGCTAAACTACACTGATCACTGAGAAACCAGTGTGTGCTAAACTACACTGATCACTGAGAAACCAGTGCGTGCTAAACTACACTGATCACTGAGAAACCAGTGCGTGCTAAACTACACTGATCACTGAGAAACCAGTGTGTGCTAAACTACACTGATCACTGAGAAACCAGTACATACTAAACTACACTGATCACTGAGAAACCAGTGTGTGCTAAACTACACTGATCACTGAGAAACAAGTGTGTGCTAAAACTACACTGATCACTGAGAAACCAGTGTGTGCTAAACTACACTGATCACTGAGAAACCAGTGTGTGCTAAACTACACTGATCAATGAGAAACTAGTGCGTGCTAAACTACACTGATCACTGAGAAACCAGTGTGTGCTAAACTACACTGATCACTGAGAAACCAGTGCGTGCTAAACTACACTGATCACTGAGAAACCAGTACATACTAAACTACACTGATCACTGAGAAACCAGTGTCTGCTAAACTACACTGATCACTGAGAAACCAGTGTGTGCTAAACTACACTGATCACTGAGAAACCAGTACATACTAAACTACACTGATCACTGAGAAACCGGTGTCTGCTAAACTACACCGATCAATGAGAAACTAGTGCGTGCTAAACTACACTGATCACTGAGAAACCAGTACATACTAAACTACACTGATCACTGAGAAACCAGTGCGTGCTAAACTACACTGATCACTGAGAAACCAGTGCGTGTTAAACTACACTGATCACTGAGAAACCAGTGTGTGCTAAACTACACCACCGAGAAACCAGTACACTAAACTACACCAATCAATGAGAAACCAGTGTGTGCTAAACTACACTGATCACTGAGAAACCAGTGCGTGTTAAACTACACTGATCACTGAGAAACCAGTGTGTGCTAAACTACACCACCGAGAAACCAGTACACTAAACTACACCAATCACTGAGAAACCAGTGCGTGCTAAACTACACTGATCACTGAGAAACCAGTGTCTGCTAAACTACACTGATCACTGAGAAACCAGTACATACTAAACTACACTGATCACTGAGAAACCAGTACATACTAAACTACACTGATCACTGAGAAACCAGTGTGTGCTAAACTACACTGATCACTGAGAAACCAGTACGTGTTAAACTACACTGATCACTGAGAAACCAGTGCGTGCTAAACTACACTGATCACTGAGAAACCAGTGTCTGCTAAACTACTCACTGAGAAACCAGTACGTGTTAAACTACACTGATCACTGAGAAACCAGTGTCTGCTAAACTACACTGATCACTGAGAAACCAGTGTGTGCTAAACTACACTGATCACTGAGAAACCAGTGTGTGCTAAACTACACTGATCACTGAGAAACCAGTGTGTGCTAAACTACACTGATCACTGAGAAACCAGTGCGTGCTAAACTACACTGATCACTGAGAAACCAGTGTGTGCTAAACTACACTGATCACTGAGAAACCAGTACGTGTTAAACTACACTGATCACTGAGAAACCAGTGTCTGCTAAACTACACTGATCACTGAGAAACCAGTGTGTGCTAAACTACACTGATCACTGAGAAACCAGTGTGTGCTAAACTACACTGATCACTGAGAAACCAGTGTCTGCTAAACTACACTGATCACTGAGAAATCAGTGTCTGCTAAACTACACTGATCACTGAGAAACCAGTGTCTACTAAACTACACTGATCACTGAGAAACCAGTGTCTGCTAAACTACACTGATCACTGAGAAACCAGTGTGTGCTAAACTACACCGATCACTGAGAAACCAGTACGTGTTAAACTACACTGATCACTGAGAAACCAGTGTGTGCTAAACTACACCGATCACTGAGAAACCATACGTGTTAAACTACACTGATCACTGAGAAACCAGTGTGTGCTAAACTACACTGATCACTGAGAAACCAGTGCGTGCTAAACTACACTGATCACTGAGAAACCAGTGTGTGCTAAACTACACCGATCACTGAGAAACCATACGTGTTAAACTACACTGATCACTGAGAAACCAGTGTGTGCTAAACTACACTGATCAATGAGAAACCAGTGTGTGCTAAACTACACTGATCACTGAGAAACCAGTGCGTGCTAAACTACACTGATCACTGAGAAACCAGTGTGTGCTAAACTACACCGATCACTGAGAAACCATACGTGTTAAACTACACTGATCACTGAGAAACCAGTGTGTGCTAAACTACACTGATCACTGAGAAACCAGTGCGTGCTAAACTACACTGATCACTGAGAAACCAGTGTGTGCTAAACTACACCGATCACTGAGAAACCATACGTGTTAAACTACACTGATCACTGAGAAACCAGTGTGTGCTAAACTACACTGATCACTGAGAAACCAGTGCGTGCTAAACTACACTGATCAATGAGAAACCAGTACATACTAAACTACACCGATCACTGAGAAACCAGTGTGTGCTAAACTACACTAATCAATGAGAAACCAGTGTGTGCTAAACTACACTGATCACTGAGAAACCAGTGTGTGCTAAACTACACTAATCAATGAGAAACCAGTACATACTAAACTACACCGATCACTGAGAAACCAGTGTCTGCTAAACTACACTGATCACTGAGAAACCAGTGTCTGCTAAATTACACTGATCACTGAGAAACCAGTACATACTAAACTACACTGATCAATGAGAAACCAGTACACTAAACTACACCAATCAATGAGAAACCAGTGCATGCTAAACTACACTGATCACTGAGAAACCAGTGTGTCCTAATAACACAGTCTCATCCCAAAAAGTCATATAACTGACGTTTTGGGACGTATTTTGACCATACGTCAATATCCGCCTTTTTAGGGCCCCCTTAAACGTCGGTAGATGGCGATCCCGGGCCGTCATACAACTGACGCTTTACCTTTAACGTCAGTTAGGTGACGGGGTAGGTTTAGGGTTAGGTTTAGGTCTGGGGTAGAGTTAGGATCCCATAACCTCATCTACCGACGTTTAAGGGGGCCCTAAAAAGGCGAATATTGACGTATGGTCAAAATACGTCCCAAAACGTCAGTTATATGACTTTTTGGGATGAGACTGTGTTATTAGGACACACTGGTTTCTCAGTGATCAGTGTAGTTTAGGACACACTGGTTTCTCTGTGATCAGTGTAGTTTAGCATGCACTGGCATGCACCACCGAGAAACCAGTGTGTGCTAAACTACACTGATCACTGAGAAACCAGTACATACTAAACTACACCACCGGGAAACCAGTGTGTGCTAAACTACACTGATCACTGAGAAATCAGTACTTACTAAATTACACTGATCACCGAAAAACCAGTACTAAACTACACTGATCACTGAGAAACAAGTGTGTGCTAAACTACACTGACCATCTTCCATCTGTTTTTGAGTGCACTTTGATCCCTGCATGCCGTGCACGAGCACGCACAGCGTCTCATGCTCTTATTTCCAGTGGCGTCCAGACGATGGCAGTGTTGTGAAGATAACCGTGCTGGAGCTCAGGAAACACATTCAGAGACAGAGGGAGATTATTCGCATTAGGCAGTGTGACATTTTTAGATAATATTTTTATTTATTTATTTATTTATTTATTTTTGTTAATACAATGTAGCCTACTATGAAATATTCTTATCTAAATCATATTGGAATTCACTATATAATCATCGGAGAGAGGTAGTTTACTGTCTCAACAGAACATTTATTCTATGAATGTGTCCAATCACGAATTAAAGATTCAGATATCTAGTAAAATATGTTTATTGTATAAGAATAAGAGGGAAAAATAGTGATTAATTATGTATGGAAAATACCATAGGCTATACACAAACAAATGGGCAAAGAATAAACCTGGTATATAGAATATGCGATGGAAAAGTTTACTTCTTTCTCTCTTTTTTTCTCTTGTAATGCTATGTGCTAAGGTTTGCAGCTTCGCTGGATTTGAATGTATGGTAAAGTATTTCAGTGAAATATGAGATATTGTCGGTTCCTGAACATTGTCAATGTGATATGTGGGATATGATGTGGAATATCTCATGCTTTTCCGAATTAGCCGTTAAAGCCCGTTTTGCTAATAAAAGCCTCTGCTTTATTTAACTTTAATAACACACCGCATATAAACTTTCTAAATGCAATTTAACCAAATGTGGAGTGGTTAGAAGATACAATTGAAGCATAAGAAGTTAAACTAAGATAAAAACACAAACGTGTTACAATAACGTAAACAACACATTGAGAAGACGATCAGTTACTCGCACTTCCGGCCGGTCGCCATGGGAACGCGTTAACAACACGCAAGCACATGTAGGAACGTGCTGAATATGATTTTATGAAAATTATCAATAATTTCGTTTTGGCTCATTTTTTATATATGGCAGACATGAACATCAACCACCATAATTACAAAGTAAAGTATATTCAGCTGATTATGCCTAAATGTAATATTATAACTCTTATATGTTTTAAATAAACCTTTCCACTTTAACATTTATGATGTATATTCCTGAAAGATTATGATAATTTATTCATTTTATTTAAGACTGAGTCAGTGTTGGGATCTCTAAGTTCTTGAAATAAAAGATCATCCCATTAGATTTTATCCACTTTTTATTAGCTTTGTTTGATATTATGTATTAATTTCTCATGCATGATTTTAATCTAACGTTATATTACAGTTTTTCTGAATTGCTAAAACACATTTCTTGGAACCATCACCCACTTTCTCAAATCCTTAAACACAAAACCAAATCTGCAAACTCTTCAGAGAACATCTGACTCTTCTGGCAAAATCAAACCATTTATTCTGCTCAAAATCAATAAACACATAATAATAATACATTTTGATTTGAAGTGTACATGTTTTTGCATTATTATTACAGTATAGGCCTAAAGAGAAAGCATTTTGTAACACAACAGTAAAAAAAATCAGAAATAAACAAATCTTTTATCACATCTAATCTTATTTCCACCTCTTATTTCAGACTTCTGACTCAATTATAGCCCTACCAGTTCGTTTGTTATTGTGAATTTTAAAATTCAAAACAGAAAATGTTTGGTCAAAAGTGGCCGAAGAGCAACATAACAGACTTTTTGGTCTTGTAACATTAGAAAATTAAATTATTTTAATGCTATATAAAACTTTCAGTAACAATATTTCACATTACAGTACAGTGTAGTACGTTTCTGTAATATCCTATTGAAGCACTAGGAGGTTCAGAGATAAAAACTTGGTTTTTGAATTTAGTGAGTTGCTAGTCTTGCTTATTTGTGATGACGTACAAATCCCAATCAAGAGCTTGATAAACAAAAAATGCCCATGATTCACAACTGAGCTGTGCACATTATTTGCTGATGAACTTATTTCTTTATTAGCTTTTAGTGTTTATGAGATTTACCTTCTACACTGATACAGAGAATCATCCCAAATAATTCCTAAACCAAAGATAGATATTACCAGTTTGGACGATTGGTGACCTATCACACTCATTAACAACAATTACAACATTTTTTGCTGACTTAGAGTATATGTGGATAGCTGAGACGCATAGCTAATTATAGATCAGACACACTTGTTGATGCAAGTACATGATGGTCTAATTATTTTATGGTTTCTATGGTGTTTATGTATCAGAATATGTGATCATGTAACATAGGCTATAGCCACTTATTTATAAATAAATAAAAATGTTAGTAAATGCATTTAAACTTCCAAAAACCTGTAGATTAGAGGTCTGGGTTCGAACATCCCGACATAATATTTTTATTCTCTATTTAATTTACCTTTTATAAATAAAGCATAAGCTGTTCCTTCTAATTAAAATATGGTACTTCTACAATATTTACCTAAAAGCGTCTGCTAAATGACTAAATGTAAATGTAAATATCCCCCTATTTGTTTTTACTTGTGTGTCATATATCTTATTTTTCTAATAAGAATCTCAGTGATATCTCTATTGCTGATGAATCGGATAAAGAACTTTATTAATAAACCCTCTTCTATCTGGAATCTGATCCCTGATGTTATTTTTTTCCAAACTAGATGGTTTAAGACTCTTATGTGATTATGAGATCTTTAAAATCCCTTTTCCAAACGTTATTAGCTCGGCCGCTCATTTCTGAACACAATTCTACGCCTCACTCATATTTAATTTGGACTTAATGTATAAACACAAATCTCTTTTGTTTGATAGTTGGTTTAAAAATCTCAACTTTCCAATCAAAATGGTTTGTTTCGTAATTATTCTGGATTCTTAAAGCAAATAATTCCTGTTAATCCAAAAGAGTTTGTAATTGTGACTGATTTTGGTTCAAAAGACTTGTATCAAAAGTCATCAATGCAAAAGTCAATGGAAAAATCCTATTAGTTTTCTGTCGGAGGGAAGAAAAGGGATGTGAACAATACTTCATGACGGCCGCACTTTATGAGTAATGAACAGGATTCCCCCACACACCCATCTGATGGAAGAATTCAGATATCAGAGGCCATTCTTTTCTGATAAATGGTTTATAAGCCTAACTTTTGTTGCTGATCCATTCGACTCCAAAGTTGATATTTTATCATGTGAAAGTTTTATGATTATCCACCAATATCGTGTCCCATTTAAAGAACTAATTCTGCAATAAATCCTTCTGTTTTTGAGGAAGCTGCTTAACTCCTGAGTCACCCTCGAAACGACTTTCTCGGTTATTATGTTTGAGAGGTGTTTTTCTTTGAAGTTAAGAATGCAATAATACAGCGCATGATTAAGATGGCCAGCAGGATCATTGGAATTGACCAGGTGTCGGTAGCTGAACTGTATAATGAACTTATCTTAAAAAAAACTGATCAGATCCTCAAGGATCCTGCTCACCCTCTTCATTATAAATTTATGAGAAGTAATAGGTCAACTGGTAGAATTATACAACAGAGAATTAGAACAGAGAGGTACAATAAATCATTTGTACCTACATCAATCAGATTGTATAATGATCAAGTACATCGCAAGTTGTTATAGTTTTAGCTTTAAATGTTGGATTGTGATTGTCAAATCCACAGTATTGTTATTACCTTTTGTGTTTCTTTTTTTAATGTTTTGTTTTTAGAAGGTTTGTTTGTGATAACAGCGCGTAATGACTACATGAATTTCCCCTTGTGGGATAATAAAGTTTACCTTGACCTACATTTATTCCTCATATTTCTCAGTCTCAAAGCTCAATTACTCCTAGAGGAAGGGGGGGGGTCATTTATATATAACATTCTGTGGACAAAACTTGTTTTTTTTACCATACAAATATTGCAATAATATTACAATTACACACACAAAATCTACCCTAAGTTTATCCAAATACTGCAATATAACTGATCTATGCATGAAACTGGAGACATTGACTTTTTTTCTGAGTTTCTGTTGTATTTCTAAAGCTCATGACTGTAGTCTTTGCATTAAGGATGTTAGTTGTTTCGGGGTTTTTTTAAACCAAAACAAGTCATAAGAATCTACTGTTAGCTTTCTTATTCTTGTGGAAAAGTTTTATTTTCACAAAGAAAGTTTTTTTTTAAAAGAAATACCTCCTTTTATAGAGTTCTTATGGGAAGTACAGTAGAACATTTAATCAAATCCCTAAGAATAATTAATTATAAAGAATGCATTTCTTTTTTGAAGAGATATGACGAAATATTTCATGCACCTGTACTGTGTGTGCACTATTGTCATTTTTCTTGCAATGGAAACAGAAACTGCACCAGACTACAAAACTAGAGCAAAGACAGACGATATGTGAATGTTTTAAAAGGAGAGGAGAGTTAACAACAGAGGGACATAATAGATCATCTTTTTAATGAGACATGATGTCACAAAAAAAACAACAGAGAAAACATACAAATGAAATAAAGTGACATTGTTTTAAAGGGAGAGGAGAGGAAAATAATAACATCATCTTTTTAATAAGACATGTCGCCAAAAACAAATAAAATGAAATAAAGCTACTATTGTGTTTCCTATTACTATTAATGTAATAAAGCTGTTCAGAAACAGAAACAGTGTTAGCATTAAGCATGATGTAGTCAGTTTGGGGTTTCACAACAGCAGAAATCAAGGTGGCGCACACCTCCGCAAACTTCAGATGCTGTGAACAACACGAGAAACTTCCACGTCCACCTCTTTATCTAAAGTGTCAGATAATGCTTTTCCACTACATTACCCAAGTTGTTGACATTACAAGGAGAGAAACAACTGCTTGCTTCCTGCCTTCGGCTCAGTTCTGAAAGGTATCAGAAATGTCAAGCGTTTGTGGTTTGTCTTTAAATGAAGTGAATCACCGCACACTTCAGCGTCTTTGTTCAGTCGTCTTTTGTTTTGCTTGTAGCGAGAAAGATGATTATCAACCCGAGCGAACGTGAAGACGCGAGAGAGATGTGTGACGATAGGGCTCTTTCTCTGAGCTGTTGACAAACTCTCACAAAACACTTGAGAGCAAAGCAGAGGATTTGTTTAGTGAAGAGTCAAAATGCATGCTTTTACTTAAGCATGACCGTATTATTGTGTGTGCGTGTTTTTGTGTAGCTGTGAGATTGCTCAAGAGTCGTACACACACACTCAGGCAGGAAATGCTCAATGCCAGGTAAATGCCTGCATGTGTGTGGAGGTCTTCAACACCCACTCAACTCTCACCCGCGTCAACATTTTCCACTCGCTCCCCATCAGCACGTTCTGCTCAGATTAACACAACCAACGAATGAATCTAGGGCACAAATGCTGGTCAAAAATAGCTCATCTTTTCCACCACATGCATAAATTATGAAACATTTCTTGGTAGAGGATATATTGTTTAATTGCTAAGTACTGTGAGATTGATGTTGATGCGTGTAGTCTCATCCTTAAAGGTCCCGGTCTTTGACTCTACACTTTTTTGCCAGTTCGTTTTAAATGGTCCTGCTGTGTGAGAAATGACTGCATTAATTAAATCTGCATTAATAATAGGCCTAATAATGATTTTGCCAACCTTTGAAATATGCACTGGGGGAAAATGGGTGGGTAGGTCCATCAACTGTTTGGTTACAGACATTCTTCAAAATATCATCTTTTTTGTTCAACATAAGAAAGAAACTCATACAGGTTTGGTACAAAAAAATTATTAATGCCTTAAAATGTCTTGAATGTAACTCGACACCCTTGCTTCATTTAGTATTCACGATTCTATGAATATGCAAATGGTTGACGATCACACGTTGATCTGATTGGTTACAAGGTGGTTTGTGACGTCAGAAACACCAGCGATTTCAAAGTGTGTTTTTGAGACTGTCTTTGGTTCAAAATACTCAGCAATACCGTCGACTAAAGAACTTACTCATGGTGTGTGTTAAAGCATATTAAAAACACCACATAGACCAGAGGGACTTTTAGAATAAAATTAAATTATTGCTATTTTTTTTTTATATTTTCTACCTGAGGGAAAAATAATATTTTGTATTCCCCCAAAAAAATCATATTCGAGGTATTATCAACTGGCAGGTTAAAGCAGGTCCTCCATCTGATCTGGATCCGGCTGACTACAGTAAACCTCGGGATAAACAGAGGGACTAACATTATATAGTAGATGCCATCTTCTAATGATGTAACGAGTACTTCAGGATTTATGGGACGTGTTCCTGGTTCCGGCTGACCTAATCTATGCAGCCTAACAATCATTTAACTGATTTGAATTATAGAAATTGATAATGTGCTATGTGTACAGTCTGTTTGGTTAAAGTTGTGTTTTTAATCTAGTACAGTATGCTAGGTTGTGTTTTTAGTCTAGATTGTAACAGAGTGTGTCTGCTAAATAGAAAAAGGATCTCCCGCCTGCAGTCGAGTTAGATATTTTAGGTATTACCAACTGGCCGGAGTTTCGAGATCGCAATAGACGTGAAGGACTATAATGGGTTAAGACCTTGCTCAAGTACTGCGGAGATAAACCATTCAGTGTTTTATAAGTAATCAGCAAGATTTTGAAATTTATACGATGTTTAATAGGCAGCCAATGCAGGGTTGACAGAACCGGGCTAATATGGTCATACTTCCTGGTTCTGGTAAGAACTGGAGCGGCTGCGTTTTGGACCAGCTGGAGTTTGTTTATTAAGCGTGCAGGACCAACCCTCAGTACAGCATTACAGTAATCTAGCCTTGATGACATGAACGCATGAACTAACTGTTCCGCATTCATCATTGAGAGCATTTGACATCATTTAGATACATTTTTAAGATGGAAGAATGTGGTTTTACAGATTCTAGAAACGTGACTTTCAGATGAAACATTGGTATCAAAGAACACACACACACAGGTTCTTGATCGACGACGAAGATTTGACAGAGCAGCCATCAAGTATTAGACAGTATTCTGGTCCAATCATTAGAATTAAGTTGTAGGAAATTACTATAAATTTTTTTTATATCTGCTAATATGCATTCTGTTAATTTTGTGAATTGGAAAGCACAAACAATTGTAGCATTTCGGAGCGTTAATGCAGGAGTCAAATTTCATCGTCTGAATTTGTTGGACATCCTTCTGAGTTTTGTTATTAAAGACTTTAACCCAGTCTTCTTCATCATCGTCTGCTTCTACAACTAATGCCATACTTCCTAATGATTTCTCCTAAGGGGACCGTGTGTGTGTGTGTGTGTGTGTGTGTGTGTGTGTGTGTGTGTGTGTAGCATGTACAGAGTGAACAGCAGCGGTCCTAGTACTGAGCCTTGTGGTACGCCATAATGAACTTGTGATCGAAAAGACATCTCTTCATTTACTGCTACAAACTGATAATGGTCAGATATTATGATTTAAACCATGCTAATGGATGTCCACTAATGCCAACATAATGTTCGAGTTTATGTAAAAGAATGTTGCGGTCAATAGAGATCAGACTTCAGTCTGTCACTCTAAAGTATTCAAGATTTGGAAATCAAATTTTCAGGTCTATGCTCAAAAAAGTGAAATATACAGCGTAAATATATTTACTACCTTAAAATCGCCTAAAATACAAAATAATAAATAAAAAACTAAACTAAAATATAGTACATTAATTTCATTGAAATAAAAAATTCTGTCATTTTTGACCGACACGCGAAGAGCACCAGAGGGTTGAAAAATAAAGTTTTTGGGCGTCAGTGAAGAAACTTTAACATCGACTTTAGTTTCTTAATAGTGGAACAATTCTGCTGTGGGTCTTCGATGCCATTGCTGCCAAAAACACTTTATTTATAATACTGAAAGGACTGAATACACGTTGGACTGAATCCTTATAAAAGGAAATGTATAATGGCATAAGATGCTTTAATGATGTGGTGATGCTTCGTTCACTTCATTAAGAGAGAACTGTGTGAGTGTGTGTGTGTGTGTGTGTGAGAGAGAGAGAGATGGGTACGTTTAGGGGTCGTGTGTATACGTGTGTGTGTTCATCAGGTGTAACTGGTGCATCTGATCACTCACTGTAGTAAAGCAGCAGCTCACCCGATCTGAGGAATCGTTCACATCTGTGTTTTCTTCAGAGAACGAGTCTTGTGACGGCCACTACAAACGCAAAAACATGTGGGACAAGAGCTAATAAAGCAGTTCGCTTCTCGACACACACCCCCATCAGAAGTGACATCATCTCGGCCTCGATTGAGGTCACTGAACAAAGACTTCTCTGCTTCCGCTCGAGAGTCGAGTCTAAAGCTGGTCGTGAAGGCCTGATGTCTCTGCGGCGAGCCCAGTGTCTCCATCTTTACGAGTGTCTGTAATCAGTGCCAGGAAGAGGAGCTGCGACGGGCATCCAGGGCGGGATGACGGGGCAAGAGCGATGTGGAAATGGAGACGAGCGTTTGTTCCCAGCATTGATCCACAGCCGAAGATTGATGGTGGGAATGAAACAAGTGTTGATTTGTTTTCCCACACTCATCTGTACATTTACTTTCCTGCGCTCAGTTTGATTTGCTATCCTGGGAAAACAAGATGGTGGACGTTTCTGTGGTTTTTGAGTTTTTTAACCCAGTCACACTCTGAACGTCTTAATGTCATTACATTAGGCATTATTTCATGTTAAAAGACACTTTGAGGAAAACTTTCACAAAAATAAGCTTTTTGAGGATTAAAAAATAAAACTAAATAAATACATACCGAGATCCGCGTCCGTTAACAAACATTACTAAGCACTTGACCTTTTTCCTATTTATAAAGACATTTTAGAAACGACTTTAACAGTTTCATAATTTAAAACCTGACTTTAACTTTTAAAAAGAGTGCTTATTTTACAGAAATAATATAGTTCAAAAGTTGTGTAAACTGAACTTAATGACTTTATTGCATGTTAATTGTAATTAAATGAAAATATAGTTCAAATTATATTCAATGCAATTAGCTGAACTTTAAAGTGCTGTATATGTCATTTTCAATTACTTCTATTGTCTTTTAAAGTGGACTGACAACCATTTATGGTACAATAACACATACTTTAAATGTCATTTCGGTATCACTAATGAGGTTCATTAGTTAACTAGAACTAACCAGGAACAATGCATTTGTTACAGTATTAATCTTTGTTAATGTTACTTAATAAAAATACAGCAGTTCATGTTAGTTCACAGTGCATTAATGTTAACAAATACAACCTTTGATAAATAATGTATTCATAAATGTTGAAATTAATATTAATAAATGCTGTAGAAATATTGCTATTAGTTCATGTTTATTGAACCTTATTGTAAAGCGTTACCATTGAAACTCATATCGTGTATTTACAAATACATTTAGTTGTAATTTACGATATTTAAAATATATTTTAACTTTATAATATTTTAACATATACTATCACTTTAAGGCAAGTCACAACAGGCAAAGAATAATTTTGAGGGTTTTTTTGGATTTTCATAAAGTTATGTTTCAATTCACATGAGTGGAACGAAAATATAAAAAATACACTTTTAAGTGTGTGTTTTATTGCACTTTATTTGCACCCATAGATTTCAATGACAGGACACATCTGTAAAGATATAAATCTGCTCTTCAGCAGCTTCACACTCCAGTGTTATTCATGTACCATTCGCCTGGTTTATAAAACACTTTATGCCTTAAAAACATAGTGAACATTTTTTTTTTCTGTTTGTTGGCAGTTTTTTCTGATTTATGAAATCCCCTGCGTAAAAACCTTTCTTTATCCAATGTTCAGATTTCTGTTCTGGAAATGTATGCAAATTAGTCTATATACAATTAGATAAAGCCTCATTTGCATATTTAAACATCACATTCCACAAAATTTGTAATACAAGTTTGCATTTCTTATATCAATCAACTGGTTTAATGTTAAATTGTAAAATTACTACAATTCAAATTTTAACCTATTCATAATTTCCTTCATTTGTTTAATCTTGTTTGTTTCTCCTAGATGGCCATTATTTATTATATATACCATTATTAGTAAGAAATTATTTCTTGTTGAAATTACAATTTCACATATCAGAAATTCAATTCTTAATTATTTTAAGGTGTCCTTGTTAGTGTAATTATACATTTAAGTACTGAGTAACATTAATTAATGGAGTTACTGTTTGTTTTCGGGTTCATTGCATGTAATTATACAGTAACTGTATAACGCCTAACAAGGACACTGTTAAATAGAGTGTAATCCTTTATTTTAAAGTGTCATTGTGTAATTATACATTTAAGTACTGAGTGATATTAATTTACTCAATGCACTTACTATGGTTAGGTTGAGGGTTTGGTTTAGGGTTGCAATATTAGCTAACACTTTATTTTAGTGTTATTGTTGTAGTTATAACTACAAATTATGCATAATTACATGCAATTAACCCTAAACCCTAAACCAAATCTTAAACCCTAAACCGTAACTCTATTAATTAATATAATATTATTCAGTACTTAAATGTATAATTACACTAACAAGGTCACATTAAAGAGTTACACTTTATTTATTGTTACATGTAGTTACTGTCGTTATAACAGTAAATTATGCATAATTGCATGCTATTAACCCTAAAACTAACCCCTACCCTAACCCTGTAGTGAGTAGCCTATGAGTGAGTACTTAATATTACTGAGTACTTAAATGTATAATTGAAGAGTTCAGATGCAAAAGCCTCTAAATGCCATTTGAAATTTTCTTCTTTAATGATGATTTTTATCAAACTTGTATATTTAAGTTCAGTAATTTCACTTAAATGGCAATGATAATTACCTATTAATTGTTATTTAAGTGAAATTACTGAACTTAAATATACAAGTTTGATAAAAATCATCATTAAAGAAGAAAATTTCAAATGGCATTTAGAGGCTTTTGCATCTGAACTCTTCAATTACACTAACAATGCCACCTTAAAATAAAGATGGTTACACTTTATTTTAAGGTGTCATTTTTACAGTGTAATTATATATTTAAGTACTTAGTAGTATTTATTAACATGTACTTGATTAGGGTTTGTTTTAGGGTTAATTGCATGTAATAATCCATAATTTACTGTTGTTGTTATTATGGTAAGTGTAACAAGGACACTGTAAAATAAAGTGTTAGCAAATAGAGTTTTTTGAATAGAATCTAATGCTAGCTCCTCATCTTTTATGTGTGTGTTGGGTTGTTCTGCTGGGTTATTCTGTTGGGTTGTTCTGCTGGGTTATTCTGCTGCAGTTCAGCCCTCCGCCTGAAGGGGTCAGTCATATCCAGCTCTCAGACTCACACATTCTCTCTTTAAACAGAAGTGTTGTTCTCTCGCTCGCTCGCTCTCTCTCTTCCTCTCTCTCTGTTTGTTTGTTCTTGTTGTTCTTTGTATGAAATGATCCTGACAATCTCCATGAAACTCCCATGTTTTCCCAGCATTCATAAGAATAAATCCGGCATGGACACTCCAGCTGGATTCCAGTAGATTTTCTATTTATTAGTTTATGTATTAGATGTTGTGTTATCTGCACAATAGCAGTGTGTGTCTGAGTTCTGGCGAGTCTTGCTGTGCGATGGTTAGTAAATGGATTATTAATAAATGTCAAATGTAATCATGAATTAACACGCCTTTATTTCCAAAAAGGATTTGTTTTTGCTTCCCCTTATCCTGAAGGGAGATTTAAGAATTGAGTTTTTGTTTATTTATATCACTATAATTCACAAGAAAACCACCAAAAAAAAAAGTTTCTGTGTGAAATGAAGTACAATGGCCTTGAATTTTGAACTCATTTCAACTTAAATTACATTAAACAGACTTAAGATAATTAGTTAGATCTTGTATAACTGATTTAAAAAGTTTCAAATTGCTTAACTTATTTTTTTAAGGTATGAGCATGTTCTTGACCATTTCAGGAAAAATTAGAATATGGTGCAAAAGTTCATTTATTTCAGTAATTCAACTTAAAGGTGAAACTATTATATTATATAGACTCATTACATGCAGAGGGAGATATTTCGAGCCTTTTTTGTTATAATTTTGATGATTATGGAGAAAACCCTTTGCACAATATTCTAATTTTTTTTGGTGTTTTCATATCTGTAATCCATAATCATCACAATTATAACAAATAAAGGCTTGAAATATCTCACTTTGCATGTAATGAGTCTATATAATATATTAGTTTCAGTTTTTAAGTTGAATTACTGAAATAAATGAACTTTTGCACGATATTCAGATTTTTCCAGTTTCGCCTGTATTAGCAGTTTAACTTCATGTATTCAACGATAGTTTCATCAAACGTAAATCGATATGCAGTGTATAAATAAGAGTGAATTGACGTGAATATTAATGTGTTGGCTGCTTAGTTTTCAACCAATTAGAGATCGGGAAATTCCCGCGCCACTTCACACCGCTGAATGACATTTGAGCTTGATCCGCCGCGTCAGGATTGGTTGGTGTATTTCACATAACAAACAAACGCTATCTTTTTTTTAATCTTTTTTTTTTAATTGAGAAATAAATCCAAATACAAAATACGGTATAACAGGAATGCTTCACATTACAGATATCACATATATTGAAACAAGTTCAAACAAATAAACAGGGATAACAAAAATAATGGAGAAGAAGAAGGGGAAATACAAATAAAAACTAAATAAATATACATAAACAAAAGCTCAATATTTCTTTCTTTTCCTATAGACACTTTTAATGTTCATATAATTTGGTAAACTAAGTGGGGGCATTAATTACAATACGAAGAATTCGACAAACGCTATGAGTGAAGAAGCCAAGCTATATAACAACACACTAGCGATCACTGAGAGAGATACGAGCCGAGGGAAGTTTGCATCAACTATGACATGAACTCCATGTTTTTTTATTTTTACAGTGAGTAAAATAATTACGACAAAAAGAAAAAAATAGTGAATAGCGTTTAGCAAACAAGTGGTTTCATAAACCAATCTGTCAATCAACAAGACTGAAGCGAGACGCAAACCCGTATCACGTGATGGCAAATAGACAAATAAACGAGAATGTTCGAGTGATTTGTACACATATTAATTATAATTCAAATGCATTTCGTTTTATTGAGCACAATATTATTGCTGATAATTGTTGAGGACAGAACATAAACAAAAGATAAAACTCCTGATTCCAGTGATGGAGATGCAGATTCAGAGTCACACACACACACACACACACACACACGCTCACGGACGTGTTCACACAGGCGTGTGTTTCTCTGACGCTGCACAGGGACTTTCCATTGACTTCTGTTGTGATAAACAGAGCCGATGATGTTTTCTAAACTCCCAAACAAACCTTTCTGCATTCTGGACATGTTTCAGTCCGCATGAAGTTCAGCTCTACGGTCTTACACTGTGTTCAAAACCAGACTCTCTTTCACACACACTCACACAAACTCACTCACTCACTCACTCACTCACACACACACACACACACACACACACACACACTCACTCAAACTCACTCACTCACTCACTCACTCACTCACACACACACACACACACAGAGAGAGAGTGGTTAGTCTTCACTCAAAGATCTAAACAGTGATCCATCATAAGAATCACATCCTGTCCAAAGCCACATCAGTGTCCGTGTGCCGACGCTCCACCCGCTCTCTCACCACTACACACACACACACCACTACACACACACACCGACCGCAGCAGCTCCACACGGACAACAACACACACACACATACAGTTCATGCAGGGAGTCACATCACATCATGAGAATCCCTCTTAAAAACACGAGGTCCTTCAGCATCCGTGAGATCTCCTCTGAGCAGATGGTTCTTCAGTAGAACAATATAACCTAACCCTAACCCTAACTATAACTCTAACTATAACTATAACTCTAACTATAACTCTAACCCTAACTATAACTATAACTCTAACTATAACTCTAACCCTAACTATAACTATAACCCTAACTATAACTCTAACCCTAACTATAACTCTAACTCTAACTCTAACCCTAACTATAACTCTAACCCTAACTATAACTATAACTCTAACTATAACTCTAACCCTAACTATAACTATAACTCTAACTATAACTCTAACCCTAACTATAACTCTAACTCTAACTCTAACCCTAACTATAACTCTAACCCTAACTATAACTCTAACTATAACTCGAACCCTAACCCTAACTATAACTCTAATTATAACTCTAACTATAACTATAACTCTAACTATAACTCTAACCCTAACTATAACTATAACTCTAACTATAACTCTAACCCTAACTATAACTCTAACTCTAACTCTAACCCTAACTATAACTCTAACCCTAACTATAACTCTAACTATAACTCGAACCCTAACCCTAACTCTAACTATAACTCTAACTATAACTCGAACCCTAACTATAACTCTAACCCTAACTATAACTATAACTATAACTATAACTATAACTATAACTATAACTATAACTATAACTATAACTATAACTATAACTATAACTCTAACTATAACTCGAACCCTAACTATAACTCTAACCCTAACCCTAACTATAACTATAACTATAACTATAACTCTAACTCTAACTATAACTCTAACTATAACTCTAACCCTAACTCTAACTCTAACCCTAACTCTAACTCTAACCCTAACCCTAACCCTAACCCTAACCCTAACTCGAACCCTAACTATAACTCTAACTCTATTCTGTGGATTACCGTAACGTTCTTCACAGTAGAAGAGAAGCGGTTCTTGAAGAACTGATCGGAGAACAGAGCAGAGACGGCTCTTCTGTGGCATCATGTGAAAAAACCCAGTCAAATAACATCCTGAATTCATGAATGATACTGGAAACACGAGTGTGTAAAGCACAACAACATTAACATTCATAAATGTGGATTCGGATACAATAGTTGGATTCATGTTAAAGATATTAAACATTTTCACAAAAACATGTAAAGAAACATGTGTGTTACATAGAAAATTTGTAAATGATTTTCTACCAAAAATTGCACATTCTTTAGTTAAGTACTTTATTACTGTAACATGAACAATACTTCTACAGCAGTTATTAATCTCAGCTAATGTTAATTTCAACATTTACTAACATTATTCATATCAAAGGTTGATCTCAGAAATCAAAACACTTTAGATTTAATTGAATTTAATAATTTTTACCCTTCTCACATTTTTGTTATGGAAATATATATTTATTTACAGTATGTGTGTGTGTGTGTGTCACTGTAAACTTGAATTAGCTGACAGAACTTTACAAATGTCAGGTAATCAGTAACATCAAAATGTTTAAGTAAAGATATTGCTTAACTTGAAATTATTGTGTCATCTCAACTTAAATATTTGTAGTAGTCAAAACTTGGCTTGCTTTATCTAAATCAGTAAATGCTAACTTGCTAAGTGCTAACACAACGCTTCGATAGCATTAGCTCTTGCTGAATGAGTGCATCATCTTCTGAAACCAAACGCACAACCCTCCATTAAAACCCAACATAATCCTCTTCCTTTCGAGTGTTGTGGCAACATTTCAGCTAAATTTAAGTTTGTCTAAATTAAAAGAAAAAGTTCATGAAACTCAAAACAATGAAACAATTCAGATTATTTAAAGTGTGTCAGTTTCGTGAAATCAAAAGTAATGGGAAGTTCTAAATACTCATAAACGCTCATTTGGTTTAACTCATTTGTTTAATTTAAGTTTGCCCAAGTCAAACCAATTAATTATTTTGAGCGTTAGGGTTTAAAGTCATAAAAGCAACTTTATTTCTGTAAGAGCTTTATTGTTTTATTATTCAGCTCAAGCCAGTTTCAGATTAAAGATGCAATTCAGATTCAATATCTGTGTAAAAATCTTCAGTTGTGCATCTATTTCTGCACATACGTGTGTGTGTGTGTGTGTTGTATGTGTGCGTGTGTGAGTGTGTGTGTGTGTGTGTGTGTGGGTGTGTGTGTGTGTGTGTAGCTAAACATTAAGATGTTACGACGTAAAAATAGTTTTTACTTGGTTTTGATGTTTTGCATCTTGTGTGTGTGTGTGTGTGTGTGTGTGTGTTTTGTGGTTTTGTATGTAGAGTTTCAAGAAATGGAGCCATAGTTTCAAAAACTGTAAACATTGCTGAAACTGTCACACATGAACTAATGTGAAGAAGTGAGACTTTACTGTAAAGAGTTTCCAGTGCATTATCTGAAAACCCTTTTGAACTGAATGCCTTCGTTGCCACTCAAATGCACAGGATATAATAAAACAATAAACATGGAAATAATGTACACACACATGTATCATATTCATAAATAATACTAACATTTGCATCATTTTAAGCATATTATGCGTGCGCATTGAGCTGATGATGATCATGGGCTGTTGTACAGTAGTTCAAGTCATTTTGATTGTTCATTGTTGTGCATGATGCCTCTATCAAGCACACACACGCCAGAATGTGTGTATGATGCCATAAGAGGCTTTAATGGTGTGGTGATGCTTCATTCACTTCACTGAGAGAGAAGTGTGTGTGTGTGTGTGTGTCTTTGGGAATTCATATTTTCACTATTTCTGATTCTCAGAAACACACACACACACACACACACATCATTTCAAGGTTTCACAGTGAACACATGAATCCCCCAAGAGCCGTAAAGCTTCTCCACAATCTTCTTCTCCATGTAAGAGGGATTATTCCACTGAAGTCTTTGAATCTGGATCTGGAAACTGAAGCGACTCCATTTCTGCTGTCACACTGATATTAATACTGCACACAGAACAGAGCAGGAGTTTCTACATATCTGTTAGTTTGAGAAGAGTGAGAAACCAACAGAAGTTCAGTCTCTTTCACGCCAGGGAATTTGATCAGATTTCCTGTTACTCTATTACAACTCCATCTCTACTCTATCACAACTCTACATCACAACTCCATCTCTACTCTATCACAACTCTATCTCTACTCTATCACAACTCTACATCACAACTCTACATCACAACTCCATCTCTACTCTATCACAACTCTATCTCTACTCTATCACAACTCATCACAACTCTATCTCTACTCTATTACAACTCATCTCTACTCTATCACAACTCTATCTCTACTCTATCACAACTCTACATCTCTATCTCTACTCTATCACAACTCTATCTCTACTCTATCACAACTCTACATCACAACTCTATCTCTACTCTATCACAACTCTATCTCTACTCTATTACAACTCTATCTCTACTCTATCACAACTCTATCTCTACTCTATTACAACTCTATCTCTACTCTATTACAACTATATCACAACTATCTCTACTCTATCTCTACTCTATCACAACTCTACATCACAACTCTATCTCTACTCTATCACAACTCTATCACAACTCTATCTCTACTCTATCACAACTCTATCACAACTCTATCTCTACTCTATCACAACTCTATCTCTACTCTATCACAACTCTACATCACACCTCTATCTCTACTCTATCACAACTCTATCTCTACTCTATCACAACTCTATCACAACTCTATCTCTACTCTATCACAACTCTATCACAACTCTATCTCTACTCTATCACAACTCTACATCACAACTCTACATCACAACTCTATCTCTACTCTATCACAACTCTACATCACAACTCTATCTCTACTCTATCACAACTCTATCTCTACTCTATCACAACTCTACATCACAACTCTATCTCTCCTCTATCTCTACTCTATCACAACTCTATCTCTACTCTATCACAACTCTATATGTACTCTATCACAACTCTATCACAACTATCTCTACTCTATCTCTACTCTATCACAACTCTACAAAACTCTATCTCTACTCTATCACAACTCTACATCACAACTCTATCTCTACTCTATCACAACTCTACATCACAACTCTATCTCTACTCTATCACAACTCTATCACAACTATCTCTACTCTATCTCTACTCTATCACAACTATCTCTACTCTATCTCTACTCTATCACAACTCTACATAACTCTATCTCTACTCATATCACAACTCTATCACAACTATCTCTACTCTATCTCTACTCTATCACAACACACTGCAAAATAAAATGTTTTCCTCCATATTTCTGCCACATGGAAAAAAAACAATAAGTAAAAATTTACTTAATTTTTTTGCAAGTTTTGCACTATTTGTTAAAGTAAACTCTAAAGTAACAAAAAAATCTATTTTAAATTGGCTAGTGAAAGGTGGAGCAATATTTATTTAGTTGAAGTTTCCTTTGCAATACATTCAACTCAAACAATATAACATTGAATTAAACCACACTTTCTTCTGAGGATTTACTATAGATATTGCGTGAGACAGCATTAAATGTCAGAAATCACATGAAATCACATGTCAAATGAACGCAGAAAAGAGCCATAAAGAGCTTTAATGCTTGACATTAAAGCTCTTTATGATCATTACATGACTGACACTTCTGCTACAAAAGTTTGTAATTACACTTTCATGCTAAAAATATTACATTTAATTTAAAGCCGCTGCTTTCCGTTCTCAGCTCTGTTCTGGTGATAAAGGGAAACGCAGAGGAGGGAGAATGATAAATGCAAATTAAACAATGCAACTTCAACCCTATAATTGTGCAATACAACATCATTAATCTGTCACAGTATTTGGTCCAGTGCTTGCATGTTGTTCATGGGGATTTCAGTAAGTATTATTATAATTTGTATAATTAATAAGTGTGGTTGATATGAAGCACTTATTTTACTTTGTCAAATTAAACCCTAAAGGAAGAGGGAATTTGTAACACTTTACAAAAAGGTTCATCAACATTAATGAGTGTATTAACGCACTGTAAAAAAATATAGTTGGTTTAACTTTTTTTTTTAAATTAAGTAAACTGGTTGCTTTAAAATGTTAAGTTCATACAATGAAGGAGATTGATTTAATCATCAGAAACTCAAAATAATAAGTTACCTGAACTAAATAAATTATTTAAGTTGATTTGACAAAATAAAAAATGTTCACAAATCTTGAAAATATTTTTTTTTTACAGTGCATGAACTATGCGCAATACTATCATTTTAAAGTGTCATTGTTACAGTTTAATTATATATTGAAGTACTGAGTAATATTAATGAACTATAGGGTAAGGGTTTGGTTGAGGGTTAGTTGCATATATGCATCATTTACTGTTATTACTATGTAACGGACACTGATGTAAAATAGTGTTAACTACTGTATTTAGTCTTTGTTTTTAGTCAATAAAAATCCAGCATTGCTTGTTCGTTACTTCACAGTGCATTAACTAAAGTTTACAAGATTTTAATATTAGTAAATTATTAAATTAACAGAGATTAATAAATGCTGTATAAGTCTAGTTCATTATTACTTCATATGTTAGGCTAATGAACCTGAAACTGTTAGCAGCGAATTAAACACCTTTTCTTTAACAAACAAAAACAGTTTGTACATGGAAAAAGTTGAGCTTGCTCGAGAGTGCTGTGAGTTAGTGAAGGTAAACTGAAGTTTCCACTGAGGTAAAACTGCAGAGGTGCAGCTCGTGCTCGCGCTCCTGCACGCGCCGCTCGCGCCGATCTCGCGAGTCTTAAAATAGAACCCGCGACTCGCTTCACAGGCAGCAGAAACACAGACAGATTATGCTTTTTCATTAATGTGTTATGCGCGCGTGTGCAGATGAGGGTATATCGGTGTGTGTGTGTGTGTGTGTGTGAGAGAGAGTGTGTGTATGTTTGAGAGAGAGGCTTGAATGGTTGTGCTTCACATCAAAGGCTCAGGCAAGTCTCTGCATTAACAAGCCCCTTTGTTTCCAGAGAGAGAGAGAGAGAGAGAGAGAAAGAGAGAGAGAGAATTTATAACACTGTTATAAATCTGAGGAAATAAAAAAAAATGATGCTATATTTATTTTATTTTAATGTTACTTTTTTGTCATTTTTATTATTTTATTATTATTTATTTATTTTTATTGTGTTATTATAATGCTTTGGCAATGTAAAGATTTCTTTCACCATGTAGCCGATAAAGCTATTCGAATCTTCAATCTTTAATCCTGTGTGTGTGTGTGTGTGTGTGTGTCTGTGTGTGTGTGTGTGTGTGTGTGAGAGAGAGAGAGAGAGAGAGAGAGAGAGAGAGAGAGAGAGAGAGAGAGAGAGAGAGAGAGAGAGGTTACAAAAGCAGGTCTCTCTCTCCTGACACCGACGACCCCTGTGATAACCAAGACATGAAGTTCATCGACATCAACACCAAACACTCACACACACCCACACGAGCAGCATTATGGGGAATATGATCCTCAATAAAATGATCCTGTTTCTTAATAATTCAGAAACATGATGGAAACTGTGCCTGAAGGGCGCGGCCAATAAAGCGCTCCGCGGCGGGAGCGCGCCCGGCTCCTCACATGTGGCTCGACCTCAGTTAAAGGATGTGATTTAATTAGTTTGCTACTTAAATGCGCCTGGAGATTATTTAGGAAGCACAGTATGTAATTTTTAGGAACTGCATTTATCCTGGAAACCATCAAAGCTTGAAACGCAGCCTGATGATGTTGTTCTGTGGCACTCGATGGAAATGCTTGTGTTTTTAACTCGAATTCGCTCCCGTATAAATATCAAAAGCTGGACTTATAGTAAAAGTTAAAGATTATGATGGGGTTTTGAGACGATATCGTGTGTGCATCACGAACAAGATTCTCGCAAACATAGGCTATAAACCAACAACTTTTGCTCAGTGAACGTGTTTCCTGCCCTTGTGGCTTTGTTCGAAAACGGTAAATTATACACTTCTGACATTTGAAGTCTGTGCAAGAGATAAAGAAACGATGTAGGCCAAGCTGAGCCTGAACCTGATCCCTCTGTCCGACTGACGGCATGCAGATACGAGCTCATGATGCTGGAAAACACCGAGAAATCATTAGTAAAATGATGAGGAAAAACTGCTTCGTGATCAGCAGCTGTCTATATTTAATCAAGGCAGATAAACAAGGTCTCATTTATAATTTAGATTTGCATGCATTAAAGAGGCCACTTTTAATCCATTTATTAATATGCATGGAAGATATTGTATAAATATGCAGCCTTATGCAAATATCAGGCACATTTTTGTTTGTATTTAATTCTTATTCCCAGCTGTAGATCATGACGGTAAATGTACTCGGATATTATTGCACAGCATGGGAAGGAATAAAGGAAGCCATCATTATTAGGCTAATATTACCCTAAAACTCACTGAAAAAGAGTCAAAAGTAAAAGATAAGTCATGCACAAGAAGGTGATCGATCTGTGCTTCACAAACAACGTCATACTTTTCACTAATTCTGATCAGCACATGCATATGCCATTACTGTGTGTATAACTTATAGTTGTAGTAATGTCAATCAATGTCATCTTTAGCACTATTAAAACAACACAAGTTGACCAATGTGCTTTACATTCTCACTGTAAAATAAAATAGAGACATACTACAATAGTAATAGCATAAAAATAGAAATAGAATAACATAAAAATATTTAAGATGAATAAGCCATGGCAAACAGATATGTCTTAAGTTGTGATTTAAAAGCATGTACAGTCAGCATCCCTAGTAACAGGTAATTACAAACGTTTCAATACATTCGGAATATTTGTATATTAGTACTTATTTCTATATTATATTAATTATATAAAATAGTATGATGCCCCCCAATTTTATTAACTTTTAATTAATACTTTGCCAATATAAATATACACAAATCTCTTCTAACTTCAAGAAATTCTTCTGAAGGGAAACTGGATATTTTTCAGTATATTCAATCATTTGGATGGTCTAAAATATACATCACCTGCATTTGTTTGTGCGCATTTTATTCGTGTGTGTGTGTGTGTATGCAACAGTTTCGTACGATCTCCATCAAAAAGAGCCCTGAAACTCAAAAGTGTCCTGTCCCTTTAAGAACCCCCCCTCCCCTCGGCTCATTTCAGCTGTCAATCACGCGTCGGTCTCTTTGATCTTGCTTTGCTTCTAAAGCGCGACTGTTTGTTACTTTCAAGTCGCGCGCGGATCGTCACACACACAGAAGTTTTCTCTCTCGCGCGCGGGTCTCAAACGCTCATCCGAGCGCGCTAAACAACGACGAGGACGACAACACTCAGAAGTAGGTTAGTAAAGTTGTCTGGAAGAGTACAGTATGCCGCAGCTGAACGGCGGAGGAGGAGATGATCTCGGGGCGAATGATGAGATGATCGCGTTTAAAGATGAAGGAGGAGATCACGAGGAGAAGATCCGCGAGAGCGCGTTCACGGAGAGAGACCTGGCCGATCTCAAGTCATCTCTGGTCAACGAGTCCGAGATCAGCCAGAACAACACGCACCCTGCCGTAAGTGTGTGTGTGTGTGTGTGTGTGTGTGTGTGAGTGCTGTGGATGATGTTCGTGTGAGTGAAATAAAGTGTGTTTGTAATGAGCAGGTGATCAGAAGAGGACAGCAGGAGGATCAGAGGATCTACACGGAGAAACGAGAACATCTGGACGACGGTGAGACTTCACACACTTAAACTCACGCAAACACACACACACTGTACAATCACTCTCTCACACACAAACTCAAGCACTCCCACACTATACACTCACTTTGACAAACACACTTAGACGCACACAAACACCCTTTACACATTTAGACACACTATACACACTTGGATGCACACACACACACTATACACACATATACTCACACTCTCTCTCTCACACACAAACTTACGTACTCACTCACACACTGTACATTCTCTCACATACATTTACAAACACACACTCTCACCAACACAAACTTGTACATACACACAGAAACTTGTTTGTGTGTGACCTTATTTCCACAAATCTGTGTGTGTGTGTGTGTGTGTGTGGCTTCTAGAGACAAAATTGTCTCTGGAAATGTGCTAAACGCTTATTGTTCGAAAAAAAAAAAAAAAAAATTATAAAGTAAAAAAAAAGTTTTATTTTAATCTTCATGTTGATTGAAAGCGTGTTAAATTGGGAAAATTCAAAACTTTCGTCTGGGTCTGCCACCGATGGACTTTTCTTGGGGAAAACCTGAAATCCGCATC
The DNA here is from genome assembly GCF_016745375.1 of Pimephales promelas. The sequence goes on along the minus strand of NW_024122004.1, from coordinate 444,328 downwards.
AGTAAATACGCCGTTGACTCATTTGATATTTCTTCGGGTCTATCGCAAACACGTTTGATCTGTTTCCGTTATTTGTGTTTTAGAACCGAAACCGCTTTGAAGAGAATCTGTGATTGATCATCATCGTTATATTTTACGAGTGTGTGTGTGTGTGTGTACAGCAGCACGAGAAGGTTTCCTGTAGGTCATAAAGACGGAAGTTTTCACAGATTTCTTGTTCTGGTTCTCCAGTGCTCAAACATCACGATGGCGGGATGTACAAACCGTCGTACTCCGGATACCCGTTCCTGATGCTCCCCGAGCCGTACCTCCCCAACGGACCCGTCTCTCCAGCCGTAAGTCTCTCCATTAGGATTCGATCATCACAGTCCAGGTGTGTGTGTGTGTGTGTGTGTGTGTGTGGGAACAGCTGAACGCCGGCCTGTAATTACTCTAGGAGAAGAGAATCCCACTCCATCCATTCCTTTGATGCGAGTCTTAAAGGGACAGTACACACAAAAACATGAATCATTTCGGGTTGTTTCAAACAAAAGGAAGATATTTTGAAGAATATGGGCACTCAAACAATTGTGGGGTACCATTGTATTTTCTTTCATACCATTGAAGTCAATGGTGTCCAAAATATCCCGCACAGGTTTGGAACAACGTGTTTTTTTGAGGGTGAACTGTCCCTTTAAGGTCAGTAGACGTTCACATTGCTTTAGATCTGTTCAAACTTACAGCAATGCATGTGAAGTTTTGTTGTCATGATGCGCACATTTGTGTTGTTTGTCAGTGTATTATTGATGTATTATTATTGTGTTTTCTCTTAAAGGGACAGTACACCCTCGGCTTGTTTTAAACCTTTATGAGTTGAACACAAAGGAAGATATTTTGAAGAATATGGGTAACCAAATAATTGTGGGGTAGCATTGTATTTTCTTTCATACTATGGAAGTCAATGGTGCCCAAAATATCTCATACAGTTTGTATATCTATAATTTGGGTGAACTGTCCCTTTAAGATCAGTAGACCTTGCTTTAGATCTGTTCAAACGTACAGCAGTGAAGTTTTGGTGTCATGATGCACATGTTTGTGTTGATTGTCAAATTGTATTATTGGGACGTGGTGCTTTAAATCATTGATGCATATCTCATTTTGTTTTATCTTAAAGGGATATTTAAGATAAAAAAAAAAAAATTGATCATTTACTCGCCCTCAATCACTCCAAATGTGTCTTTCTCAGCTGAACACAAGGATATTTGAAAGAATATGGCAAACCAAACAATTTAAGTCAATGGTGCCCAAAATATCAGCAGAAAAAGTTTGTTTGGTGAATTGTCCCTTTAAGCTCAGTAGACGTTCACATCGCTTTAGATCTGATCAATCGCTTCTCGTGAAGTTTTAGTGTCATGATGCACATGTTTGTGTTTTTCAGTGTGTTATTGGTGCTTTGACGCACATTTAGTTGTGTTTGAGTGCATGTGTGCGAATGTGTCTCCTTGCGTATTATCATGCAGATTACTTTGATATTGATGTAGAATGACATCATTTATTACTAGTCTTTGGCCGTGTGATTGTGTGGCTATAGTGAAGAAAAACACGTGTACAGTAACTGAAGTCAGATTGAAAAGTGTAGTTATGGCACCAGTTCTGTATCTCGTGTTGATTTCAGTCGGAAAGTTCACTGATTTACCAGCATACACACTTAAACCTGAACAAAAACCCTGCTGTGCCTTTATGAAAGCATATAGGAATGATGATGATGATGATGATATGGTGGCTTTGTGAAAGTCCCGTATGTCTGTGAAATTACATTTTTGAAGCGTCTTCCAGGTTTTTCTCAACTTTTAATGTTGTCGATATGAGTGTTCAGGGACGTCATGTACGGGAAACGTTGTCCTGATTAGTGTTTATGCCACAACTAGAGCTCTTTTGATTTTCCTCAGTAAAGCAAACCGTAAGGTCTTCCAAATTGGAGGATTTTTCTTAGTGCCAAGTAGTGAAGATTATAAATGTTGTGTTCTTAATTCAAGCTCTTTACCCATAATGCACAGCTAAGCTGCTGATTTTACACGACCATCGGGGATCCCTTGTTGAGTTAACAATTTAACTCTTAAGTCTTGGCGATTGATTGAAGTTAAAGCTGAGGGCTTGTTCTTGGTGTTAACAATAGACGAACACTGGCTTTGTGTCATAATCCATCCAGAGCGGCTCTGACTGACGGCGATAAGTAACAGACACTGGATTACACCCTCTTTAAGAAAAAAGCTCTTTAACCCATTCTGCCACTTCAATACGGACACAATGAAAGCTTGGTCTGAAAACTCGAGGCACGATGGAGCTCGAAGCTCAGATCTCCGTCAGCCGGAGGTTAAATCACGCCAACTTGCCATTAAAATACAAATATTGATAAGAGAGCACGTTTGGCCTTGGTCTTTGAAGCGAGCGCCTGCGGACGAATCTGCAGAGTTATTTATGGAGCCGGAAATATTTGGGAAACTATCAAAACCCGTCGGATCCCCTCAGGTGTTTATAGCTGTAATTATTGGTGTGGTCGTGTCTGTTCCACCGAGAGAGAGAGAGAGAGAGAAGACAGGTGTTTAAGTCGTCTCGGAGCCGTGCTCAAACATGTCAAGCGCCCGGAGTCAGGGCTGTCGAGCAAATTCTTCTCAGATGAAGAAGACTTTTATCAAGGTGTGCGGCAGATGATGATGTCGCTCAGCGACCGGACCGGGTTTAGTGTCTGATTTCCCTGTGAACTGAGGACTTTGTGTCTCTGTGTTGATTCGATCTTGTCAGGAAATGTGTTTTCTGTGCTTCTGTTCGGTGACGAGTCCAAAGAACTTCTTTGAAGACTCCTACATCTTCACATTCAGGGGTTTTGTTGAACTCCAGACTGATTTATATCTTGAGTATCATCGACATAACAGCGGAAACGAATCCCATGTGTTCTTATAATATCACCAAGCGTTAGTAAGTAAAGTCCCCTTAGTTTACAACACCGAGTGTTTCAAAGCAGCTTTACATTGAAAACAAGAATATAATACGATATAATAGAAAATAATCAAATAAAGCATGTATATTCAAAACAGCAGAGGGCCTAAAACAGCCCCTTGTGGCACGCCATAATTTACTGACGTTATTCTGATTTTCCCCTGTCTAAATGGACAAAATGGTATCAACCTGTCCCAGAATACCAGTGCAGTTTTGTAGTCAATCTATCAGTATTTTATGATGTATAGTGTCGAACGGAGCACTAAAACTAGTGTTCAGACACAGACTCTGTCTTTCTGTGCTTCCATTCGGTGACGACAGAAAAATGAGTCCAAATGAGTCAAAAGGGTTTATTTAAAGACTTTTATGTCTTCATGTCACTCACAGTGTAATATATAAATAACTGAGTTTAATTGGCATAATGTTTTCTTATAAAATTACAAAGCAGCAGCATATACACACACACACACACACACACACATATATGTATATATATGAAGAGTTCAGATGCAAAAGCCTCTAAGTGCCATTTGAAATTTTCTTCTAAAATGATCGTTTTTATCAAGCTTGTATATTGTAAGTTCAGTGATTTCACTTAAATGGCAATGAAGATTACCTATTAATTGTCATTTAAGTGAAATTACTGAACTTAAATATACAAGCTTGATAAAAATGGTCATTTTAGAAGAAAATTTCAAATGGCATTTAGAGGCTTTTGCATCTGAACTCTTCATATATTAAATGGCAAAGGGCCTAAAACAGATCCTTGTGGCATATCTTTGATATTTTTTTCCCCCATTTAAATAGACAAAATGATAACAGTCTGATTGGATTAATGCTTGTCAATGAATCCCAGTGCAGTTTTGTATTCAATCTATCAGTATTTTATGATGTATAGTGTCGAACGCAGCACTAAAACTAGTGTTCAGACACAGACTCTGTCTTTCTGTGCTTCCATTCAGTGACGACAGAAAAATTATTCAAGGGTTTATTTAAAGACTTTTACGTCTTCATATCACTCACAGTCTGATGTATAAATAACTGAGTATAATTGGTATAATGTTTTCTTAAAATATTTCCAAGCAGTAGCATATACACACACATATATTTATATTAAATGGCAAAGGGCCTAAAACAGATCCTTGTGGCACTCCATAATTTACTGACGTTATCTTTGTTTTTTTCCCCTTTAAATAGACAAAATGATAACAGTCTGATTGGCTTAATGCTTGTCAATGAATCCCAGTGCAGTTTTGTAGTCAATCTATCAGTATTTTATGATATATAATGTCGAACGCAGCACTAAAACTAGTGTTCAGACAGACTCTGTCTTTCTGTGCTTCCATTCGGTGACGACAGAAAAATGAGTCGAGAGTTTATTTAAAGACTTTTTCGTCTTCATATCACTCACAGTCTGAGTTTTTCACATTGAGTGGTTTTGTTTCACCTCCTGACTAATATATCTAATATATGAATAACTGAGTATAATTGGCATAATGTTTTCTTATAAAATCACCAAGCAGCATCATATATACACATATTAAATGGCAGAGGGCCTAAAACAGATCCTTGTGGCACGGCATAATTTACTGACGTTATCTTCGATTTTTTTTAAATAGACAAAATGATAAGTCTGATAGGATTAATGCTTGTCAATGAATCCCAGTGCAGTTTTGTAGTCAATCTAACAGTATTTTATGATCTATAGTGTCGAACGCAGCACTAAAACTAGTACTGAGAGACAGTGTTGGTCAGAAGCTAAAAGTAAGTCCTTTGTGACTTTCAATTTTTTTACAGTTCTCATTTTATGCAATCGTGTTGATTTGATGTTGGACATTGTGTCTCTGTGTTGATTCGACCAATTGTCTTGTACGGAAATGTATTTTCTGTGACAACACTTAATAAAGCGCAGGAAAAACCGAGTCCAAATGAAT
>NW_024122004.1:379418-434418 GCF_016745375.1 Pimephales promelas | reverse complement strand
TCAGCCAATATATCGGTTATCGGCTTTCAAATATAAAGAATTATCGGTTATCGTTATCGGCCGACATGTTCATATCGGTGCATCCCTAACTCTTTTATCAAGTGAAAGTCTTTTGGTGTAAGTGTGCAGTCGTCCTCCCTCAGCTCGTGTGTTTCTGCTGTCAAATCTGCACTGATTTAATCTAGTAAACATAAGAATAACTGTGATATTGTTAGTATTATTTTAGACTGACGCAGCTTTGGTTTACCTGATTATCCAGATATCTTTTTTTGTGTGAAAAATCATGAGTAGCAAATATGATTTTATGCTTTTGAGGAACTGAATCTGATGATTGTATTACATTGCATTGTCTTTGATTAATAAAACTAGTGATGCACGATATATCAGTATCGGACGATATGTTCATTTTTAAAGTTATAGTTATCGGCCTGGTAAGAAAATGTGGCCGATATATTAAAGCTGATAAATAATGTATTATATCCTTCAGCTGAGACACTTCAGATACGCACTGTTTAACATGATGCTTTTGGAATGATTGAAATATGATATAATTAAATGCAACATGCAAGTCTGTCATAACATTATAATAAGAACATTATAATTGTGTGTTTGGGACATGGATTTTAATGGTGAGACTTGGTTTTTGTAATCAGGCTCTCAAAATTATATAAATATTTGGATTTAGCTTTATCAGCCAAAATATCGGTTAGCGGCTTTCAAATGTATATAATTATCGGTTATTGTTATCGGCCGACATTTTCATATCGGTGCATCCCTAACTCTTTTATCAAGTGAAAGTCTTTTAGTCTTTTAGTGTAAGTGTGCAGTCGTCCTCCCTCAGCTTGTGTGTTTCTGTTGTCAAATCTGCACTGATTTAATCTAGTAAACATAAGAATAACTTTGATATTGTTAGTAATATTTTAGACTGACTCAGCTTCGGTTTACTTGATTATCCAGACATAACTTTTTAGAAAAATCACAGTATCAAATAGAGTATCAAATTTGATCATGCCTTTGAGGGACTGAATCTCATGATTGTATTGCACTGCATTATCTTTAATAACAAAACTAAGTAGAGCCAGACCGATATTATCGGCCGATATTAGGCATTTTCCATAATATCGGTATCGGCAGTTATAAATGGCCGATAAATGAATATTTAAAAAATAAAATAAAAACGGACGAAACACGCTTCAATCATCTCTCCTCGGCCTGTTATATTGAAAATGTATGTTTTACAATTTGCAGTATGATGTTATCTATTGCTAAATTATGGCTCATCATAGACTAGCTCAGCCTTTCTCAAAGTGGGTGCCGCGGCACACTGGGGTGCCCCCTAGCTGTGTCAGGGGTGCCGCCAAAAAATTACGTAGGCTAAAAAAAATGTGAAAAAAAAAACCCCAGAAAAAAAAACAGCTGACATTTCATATATAAATATATTTGAATTTACATTCTTCTTTTTAAACATATGAACATATTAATAAAATTGTAAATTCATTTTAGATAAATATATAAAATTAATCATAAAAAATCCGTCTCACAAGACCGAAGCAAGACACACACAACTTGACGCAAGTGACGCAATCCATAGCAACGCGTTATAGCAACACCTCAGACTGACAGAAACGTAAAAATAAACGTGAATTTAGGCCACTTTAGTTACAGCATTATGGATCGTTTTTTGAAAAGAAAATCAAGAGCCGGGGATTTTTATTTTATTTTATCTGCATCCTGCACTTCATTTGAGTTCTCCTGGTCTGGATTTGTTATTGGGTTCTTGTATTGGGCGGTCCACCTCTTACGGTTTTATGGCATTTGTGTCTCTGATTAATTATTTTGTGAATTACTTTCCAAACCTGTGTTTTTAAAGGTGCTATAAAGTTTTTATTATTATTGTTATTTACAGTTCATATTATGCTCTGTTCATTACTGTTCTGTCTAACTAAACAAGACATTTGCATTTAAATTTGGGTTATGCAGTGTTTTTAAATTATATTTTACACTGGGGTGCCTTGAGATTTTATGCACTTTTGAAAGGTGCCCTGACTGAAAAAAGTTTGAGAAAGGCTGGACTAGCTAACCACAAAGCTAGCTAACGCCACTATCATCAGTGGAAGAGCGCTAACGTTAACATTAATGAGCTTGGAAACCACAATGAACTTTTTCTGCCTAAATAAAGTAATGATTACTGTATTTATAACTCGCATATCTCTAGTTACAGTCAAGTTATACTTGCGAGGAGTGAACATTTAGACATAGAGAAAAAGCATCAAACGTATCTTGAGCAGAAAAGTTAGCTTTTCTTTTACACGTGTGTGAAATCCAACAATATTTAATAAAAAAAAAAATATCGGCCGATATATCGGATTTTAAAACCCAAAAATATTTGTATCGCTATCGGCCTTCAAAATCCTTTATCGGTCGGCTCTAAAACTAAGCATTTATAGTGAAGGAGTGCGTCTGTTTTCCCGTCATATTGAGGAATATTGAGCGGATATAGGCGACCGCTGCAGTTATGGAAATATAGAGGTTAATTTGAGCCGTCGCCACACACTGATCAGTGTATAGGGAGATCCCAGATCTGTGCCGGCCCTGATGGCCGTGGTTTTCTGTGCGGTTTTTCCCCCTCTTATGATCGTCTGAAGCCAACTGGAAAGCATTTCGCCGCTATAAATAGCTCTCCGCTTGTGGGACCCAGAACACGGTCTCCTTGGATCTCGAGGAAAAAGAAAAAAGGAACATAATGACAAACTTAAAAAGTAGCTCTCTTTGTAAGATGAGAACGGTTTTCAGGGAAACCCCCCCGCTTCTACAACAACCAGGTCGCTGCTACATGACGACAATGGTGGATTTAGCACTTCTTTAAAGTGTTTGTTTTCATCATGTGCGCGCGCGCGTGTGTGTGTGTGTGTGTGATGCCGCTGACATACATCCTACATCCTGTGCTGGGTGATCTCAGTCTCAGTGAGAGTGAAGGTGAGGTGTGCTGTGGTTATGCCTGTGAGTATCTGTGCAACTGCACTTTTACTACCATGCACGCGCTGCAGGATCTGCTGGAGGAGGAGAGCGTGTGTTTCCCTCCGTCTGCGTGTTATCTGATGCTCGGAGGAGGCGTGGGCGTGGGGCTGTGCAGGAACTAAGGTGTTGAGCTGCTCTCCTGCGGAAGGGAGTCAGCAGTAAACACTGAGGCTGTAACCACGCGCCGCACCTGTGCACCTCGCCGAGAACGGCTTCAACAGTCGCACGCCGCCTTCCTTAACCGTCTCGCTGCCAGAGAGCTGAGGCGCCGAGACGTGACCGGCGTCCCGAGGGTCCGAGAGTCAACGCGAGTCACGCGATCCAGCTTAACGCGAGGGACTGATGGAAACGCTCTTAAAGGAGTAGTTCACTTTTAAAAAAAACTTTTGCTGATAATTTACTCACCCCCATGTCATCCAAGATATCCAAGTCATTCTTTCTTCAGTTGAAAAGAAATGAAGGTTTTTGATGAAAACATTCCAGGATTTTCTCCATATAATGGACTTCAATGGGGTCCAAAAGACAGTTTCAGTGCAAACTGTTCAAAGGGCTTTAAAGTGAATAAGGGTCCTATCAAGCGAAACGATCGCTCGTTTAATAAATAAATAACAAAGTTTAAGTTTTATAAGCTCAAATGCTCGCCTTGCTCTGTTCTGTCCTGTTCGAACTCGTTCATCAAAACGAACGAATCTTTTTCCGAGTCAATTCGTTCATTTCATTCATTGAATCAACCAAATGACACAAAAAAAGATTCCTGTTCGAACTCGTTCATCAAAATGAACTAATCTTTTGTGTCATTTGGTTGATTCAACGAATGAAATGAACGAATTGACTCGGAAAAAGATTTGTTCATCTTGTTCGAACAGGAGAGTCACGAACGCGCATCACAGAACAGAGCAAGGCGAGCATTTGAGCTTATAAGACTTAAACTTTGTTATTTATTTATTAAACGAGCGATCGTTTCGCTTGATAAGACCCTTATTCATCGTCTGGAGTCGTTTAAAGCCCTTTGAACAGTTTGCACTGAAACTGTCTTTTGGACCCCATTGAAGTCCATTATATGGAGAAAATCCTGGAATGTTTTCATCAAAAACCTTAATTTCTTTTCGACTGAGGAAAGAAAGACATGGACATCTTGGATGACACGGGGGTGAGTAAATTATCAGCAAATTTTTTTTTTTTTTTTTTTAAAGTGAACTACTCCTTTACTGCTGTGGTGGGCTTTATAAGCAATGGAAGAACCAAAGTACATAAGATCCTCTTCTACTCCACCCAAAAGTGAAAATTCTGCCAACATTTACTCGCCCTCAAGTTCGATACGAGTTTCTTTCTTCTGCTGAACACAAGGCAAGATGTTTTGAAGAACGATTGGCACCATTGACTTCCATAGTAGAAAACAAAAATACGTGCCAAAGTTCCAGTCGTCCTTAAAAACATCTTGCCTTGTGTTAAGCAGACGAAAGAAACTCGTACAGGTTTGCAACAACTTGAGGGCGAGTAAATAATGACAGAATGATCATTTTTGAGTGGAGTATCGGTATTCGGGAACACTACGGTTCATTAGGTACCTTTTAACTTACCATGAGCAAAACATTTGTTACTGTATTTATTCATCTTCGTTAATGTTAGTTAATAAAAATATGTTAGTTCACACACAATGTGTAAGGAAATGTTAAATTAATATTAGCTAAGATTAATAATGCTGTACAAGTATTGTTCTTTCTTAGTTCATGTTAACTAATGAACGGTAAAATGTCACCGCAAATTCCCCTTTTCCACTATGAAAAACCTTTTTGTGCAATGGAAATTTTTAATCCTATAAAGCCTGCAAACTTCTAATGTGATCAAAACCTGTCGCACACATCTACTACATGCCTTCAGACTGTTTCATAGAGTCAAAGTGTACAATCGTCCTCCTTCAACTCAAACTGCACTGATTTAATCTAGTAAACATAATAACTTTCATATTGTTAGTATACTTCGGTTTATTGATTATCCGTTTTTAGAGAAATCATGAGTGTGAAATATAATGCTTTTTTTGAGGAGGGTGTAATTGTTCTTCTCTCAATCATCTTTGTATTGCATTGGATTATGTTTTAAAAGAGATCATTAAACTATTTAAATATCATCTTACTAAGACATTATCAGCCGATATTGATATTTCAATGTATTTTATGTGAGATATCTAATTGCAAGATGAATCTCCTCTCTCCTTCTGCTCAGTTTGAGTTTTTATGGGACCATATGAGCCGTGAACGCCCGATTCTCTTCATGGATCGGCTGATGCCTGTAAAGAAGCTTTACTTTCAGGAGTGTGTGTGCGATTCGCGAGTGAAGTGAAGCTTCAGAAGGAGTCGAGTGTGTTTGAAGAGACTCCCTGTGGTGTAATGGCCGATGAAGCTCCAGATGAAGTGTGATTTACAGCGCTGAGATCATCCCCGCTAAAGATCCACAATATGACCGTATTTGGTTTTGATTCAGACCTTGTTAATTTACGCCGACTTCTGCTTTTAATTTGTAGTGCGTGTGGAAAAAGCCTCGCTCGAGTCGAGTGTCCGTCGGGATGTGAAGGGTGCTGGGCGTGCGTCTCTGACAGCGCTTCTCGCTCGCTCAAGGCTTTGTGTGTGTTTGGTTGTTTGAGTACAGTTGTGTGCGGTAAGATCTTGTGGTTTACCATGGAAAATGAGACCAGACCGAGTCTTCTCTCCTCACCTGAAAAACAAAGCAACCCTGCAAACACAGAAGACACGATGGAAACTTTCACTGACTATAGATCAAATGCAGCGTTCCTGGATGTTCATGTTTACCACACAGAAGTGCAATCTCAATATATACAGCAGGTGAAGCTTGAAAAGATCCTGTAACAGTTCAGTAATTCAACTTAAAGGGTGAAAATACAGTTTTTTTTATTCGCTACAAGTAAGGTGTACATTTTCAAAACTCTTAGTACAAAAATCCAAACTGATCACACTTGTAACGCAGCTAGTCATTCTTTCAAAACCTGATGTAATGCTTTCAGTCAGTTGCACATGTTTTCAGTCCACATAATAATTATTTCAAACACAAGATTATTGTAATATGTAATGAGAACATTTGGTTTAATCACTGAAACACAACAATATGATCTTCTTTCATTTTAGTACTTTTAACAATCAGTTCATCCAACAGCAAACAATGCAAGATACATGTTTCAAATCGGCCTTAGAAGTGCTGAAATGAATATGCTACAGTACTATGAAAGACAGATTACACAGTTTTACTGTAACATTAGGCAATGCACTTACAGTACCCAACATTTACATAATCTATAATTTCCAAATATCCATCATATAATCAAGTGAAGGATCAATGAAGACATCCTCTACAATCATTTACAGTATATAGTGGCCAATTGTGGTTACCACTATGTGAAATCAATTAGCTATAATGAGTATTCATCATGTGTGGTTGCATGTAATTTACTGTAAATTTTCATACAAACACACATTTTATTTCTGTAGTTCTCAAAATCCATATACTGTATATTGCTGAAATAAAAATCTATAGGTTTACCAAATGATTAATTGATTAACCATTAAGATCTGTTGGATTAAATAATAGACAAAAGTATTAAACTGAACAAAAAGAGATGCAAATCAAAAGTTTGATAGTAAGAGCTTTACTGTGAATGAAACAATAATGTAGATGAAACGCTTATTTTGTGTTGTGAAAAGGATACTTTGTGATTGTGTGAATTGTACTAACACAGTTGAAAACATGATGAAATGTTTGAAAAAAGTGCACTTTTGATGATCTGTTGTGATATTAGCACTAAGAGTTTTGAAAATGTACACCTTACTTGTGAAAATAGTACCAAAGCGAATAAAAAAAAACTGTAATATATTATATTAGATATTTCAAGCCTTTAGTTGTTATAATTTTGATGATTATGGATTACAGATATAAAAACAACACATTCAAAAGTAGAATTTTGTGAAAAGGTTTTCATATCTGTAATCCATAATCGTCACAATAATAACAAATAAAGGTTTGAAATATCTCACGCTGCATGTAATGAGTCTATATAATATATTAGTTTCAGTTTTTAAGTTGAATTACTGAAACTTTTGCACCATATTCGTTTTTCGAGCTTCACCGGTGGAGTTTATGATAGAAATGTAAGGGTTATGATCGGGTTACGGCTAAACCGCACCGTGAAACAAGATTTCCAAAGTTGTAAATTTAAAACCAAGATTATTGGAGAGATTTTACAGGAATATTGCATTTCAGTCTTTCTAATTAAACATGACATTTTTGAGAAATTCACAGGGTTTTCATTGTGGCCGATTCTTAAATATGAACAATAGTTATTATAGTACTTGATTTTTAGTTTTAGTTTTTTGTTAGCACTTCTACTAACTAGTGGATCAAAACCTTTCATTAAAGCTCTACATGTATTTTGAACAATAGCCGTTCTTGTCTCAGGACGGGAGGATTCACTTTGTTGATCCACTTCAGATGTTGACCGTATATAAAGGTATTCATAATGCACTGTATGTTTTCATAAATGATTGTAACCAAAGTTAAAATGTATTAAATTTTCATCTGGAATTGGGTTAATGTGCTTTAATGCGTTATACTTTCTAAAGGTGTGTTTAATTAATAGATAAGTATTCTAACTGTGATTGCCATTATTCATGAGACCATACAGTGCATTGAAGGCATCATTTATCCATTTATACCTGTTTGAGTCATGTGGTTTGATGATGATGTCAGAAAGATGGGAAATGTCGCCGCGTAACAGGGTTGAACAGACGGACAGATTTCTTTTTAGACAAAAAAAAAAAGATTATTGAAAGCATGATAAAATAATATAATAAAATCAGTATTGGGCACATTATGGTTTTGTAATTATAAATAATGTGAGTTTAAAATTCAATTAGCTTTTAATTGTATTAAGTGTAAATACACTTGGGTTAATTACTGAATGTTCTTGTAGTGATGTGAGGCTGCACTAATATGCTTTATGAAGTAATATTAAAGAAAGCTCATCTATGAACTAAACTAATGCAAAACAACTGTGATCTGATTCTGCTCTAGATTGAGGTTTTTCACCCTCAAAAATGATTTATTTGTCTTGTTTCCAGTCCGAATATCTAAAAGTTCTTAAATTAAGATGCATTTACTAGATTAATAAAATACCATGAGATATGATGTGGTGTTTTCTGGGGGAAAAAATAAAAATCAAGTGAGTTTTTGATTAAAACAAGCAAAATGATCTGCCGAAGGGGTCAGAAAATAATCATGTCCGTTTGAATTCAGATCATTTTGCTTATTTTAATCAAATTCACTTCATTTTATTAATTTTTTTCAAAAACAAGACATCATATCTTATGATGAAGATGATTATGATGATGAAGATGAAGATGAGAAAGATGTTTATGAAGATGAGGAGAAAGATGATGAAGATGATTATGATGAGGAGGATGTTGATGAAGATGATTGAGGATTAAAAAGATGAGGAACATGTTGATGAGGAAGACAATTGAGGATGAAGGTTAGGATAAAGATGAGGAAGATGTTGATGAGGATGATTGAGGATGAAGATGATTGAGGATGAGGAGGTGTGCAGTGGAGTGTGTCGTCCCAGCAGGATCCCAGCTCGTGTGTCTCGACTGAGCTCTCCCTGCAGGAGCTGCTCTCCATTACTGTACTGGCCCGGGGAATCATCAGAACCGGTCCGGTTTCTTGCACAGAAAACCACACATTTACAAGACAAATCCTCATCAGACAATGTACCGACCACAGGACAAATGAGATTCGGTGTTCGTAGCGGGAGGAATGACAGCAGAGGCTCGGATTTGATCTGATTCCTCTGATCTGACTCCTATGATCTGATTCATCTGATACATCTGACTCCTCTGATCTGATAAATCTGATTCCTCTGATCTGATTCATCTGACTCCTCTGATCTGACTCCTCTGATCTGATTCCTCTGATCTGATTCATCTGACTCCTCTGATCTGATAAATGTGACTCCTCTGAACTGACTCCTCTGATCTGATTCATCTGACTCCTCTGATCTGACTGCTCTGATATGATTCATCTGACTCCTCTGATCTGATAAATCGAATTCCTTTGATCTGATTCATCCGACTCCTCTGATCTGATAAATATGACTCCTCTGATCTGATTCCTCTGATCTGATTCATCTGACTCCTCTGATTTGATAAATGTGACTCCTCTGGTCTGATTCCTCTGATCTGACTCCTCTGATCTGACTCATCTGACTCCTCTGGTCTGATTCCTCTGGTCTGATTCCTCTGGTCTGATTCATCTGACTCCTCTGATCTGACTCCTCTGGTCTGATTCCTCTGATCTGACTCTTCTGATCTGACTCATCTGACTCCTCTGGTCTGATTCCTCTGGTCTGATTCACCTGACTCCTCTGGTCTGATTCATCTGACTCTTCTGATCTGACTCATCTGATTCCTCTGGTCTGATTCCTCTGGTCTGATTCACCTGACTCCTCTGGTCTGATTCACCTGACTCCTCTGATCTGATAAATCTGATTCCTCTGATCTGATTCCTCTGGTCTGACTCCTCTGGTCTGATTCCTCTGATATGATTCATCTGACTCCTCTGATCTGATAAATCGAATTCCTTTGATCTGATTCATCCGACTCCTCTGATCTGATAAATATGACTCCTCTGATCTGATTCCTCTGATCTGATTCATCTGACTCCTCTGATTTGATAAATGTGACTCCTCTGGTCTGATTCCTCTGATCTGACTCATCTGACTCCTCTGGTCTGATTCCTCTGGTCTGATTCATCTGACTCCTCTGATCTGACTCCTCTGGTCTGATTCCTCTGATCTGACTCTTCTGATCTGACTCCTCTGGACTGATTCCTCTGGTCTGATTCATCTGACTCCTCTGATCTGACTCCTCTGGTCTGATTCCTCTGATCTGACTCTTCTGATCTGACTCATCTGATTCCTCTGGTCTGATTCCTCTGGTCTGATTCACCTGACTCCTCTGGTCTGATTCACCTGACTCCTCTGATCTGATAAATCTGATTCCTCTGATCTGATTCCTCTGGTCTGACTCCTCTGGTCTGATTCCTCTGGTCTGATTCACCTGACTCCTCTGATCTGATAAATCTGATTCCTCTGATCTGAGTCCTCTGCTGTAGGCCGAATCCCTGGAGAGATGCGATCCACACGCAGGTCCATATGTGACTCAAGACTTCAGATAAATGCTTTGTAAATCTTGTTAGGCTGTGTTGACACTTGGCAGGTTTGGTTTGATTAAACTGATCTCTGTTGCGATTGCGGTTCATTTGAAAAGCGTTTATCCCAGAAACACAGCATTGTTTTGGTCATAAAAAGCCATCCAATCAGGCTGCAGCATTTTTGGTCCGAGCTAAACGAACCAGCAGTGTGAACACACCTTTGATATCTAAAAATCATTAGGGTTGTCAAAAGTACCTGTACTTCGGTATCAAGACGATACTAAAATGATAAAAATGTAAAGTTGATGATTTTATCCCTTAAACTCATCTTTGATCACTGAAATGACATATTTAAACGCTTTTTCCTTGGAGAAAAAATCTTCATGCCTTAAAATATCTTGAATGTAATTCGACACCCTCGCCTCATTTAGTATACACAGTTCTAAGAATATGCAAATGAGCCCCGCCTCCACTCCCTCACTCAGAGATCCACTGGTTGACGATCACACGTTGATCTGATTGGTTACAAGGTCGTTTGTGAGGTCAGAAACACCAGCGATTTCACACCGTGTTTTTGAGACTGTCTTTGGTTCAAAATACTCAGCAATGCCGTCGACTTATGAACTTACACACGGTGTGTGTTAAAGCGGATTAAACACACCACACACACACATAAACAATTAAAAGCTGGATTTACACCACAGGGGGACTTTAATATTTCTGTTCTTCATTTATTACTGACTGTTCACTCTTTTTAAAGTATTATTTACTTAATTGAGAAATCTTTGAAAGCTACATGATGATGTTTAAATATATATAAACACTCCTGAAAGTAAAGCTTCTTTACAGGCATCAGCTGATCCATGAAGAGAATCGGGCGTTCACGGCTCATATAGTCCCATATCGTGAGAATATGAAGGAAATATGAGATTCTGATGCTTGCATGTTACCGGTAATCATTCAGATATTTCTAACAGTGTAGCAGATACTCACATAAAATGCATTGAAATATCAATATCGGCTGATAATGTCGGCTGATGATATATGACGTGATACATGTGATTATGGATTACAGATATGAAACCTTTTCACAATATTCTAATTTTTGAATGTGTTTTTTTTATATCTGTAATCCATAATCATCACAATTATAAGAAATAAAGGCTTGAAATATTTCACTTTGCATGTAATGAGTCTATATAATATATTAGTTTCACCTTTTAATTACTGAAATAAATGAACTTTTGCAGCATATTCACATTGCTGGATCTTCACCTGTAGTTCAGAAGTGTGTGATCGTCGTGTATACAGTAGATGAAGGCTTGACTTCCTCGACATGAAAGGGTTAACCCCGTAACAAGCCCACTGTTGCATTCTGGGCCGTGGGAGATGAAAGCCTGAACATCACATCAATACTCCAGTCGATAAAACACGAGGAGAGATTAAAGCGCGGAGGATCAGGCTAATAGACGCCGCGGCTTTAATCGAGCAAGCTGGAGAGTGTGTGTGTGTGTGTGTGTGTGTGTGTGTGTGGAGGTGTTGTAGACGATCATCAGAGATGCTTTAATCAAACACACGGACTTTCTCAGAAGATATCAGAAATGTTCAATAAATGAGTTATTGCTTTACATGCATGTGGGAAAATCTGATATTAATGTTTTTTATATGCTTTTAAACTTACTATGAATTCCTCCAAAAATATTGTATGCATTAATAACCTTCACGACCTCTTCTAACCTCCAGCTTGGCTCTGGGAAATACACTTTATTTTTCCCCAAATTCAGTTTTTTATTTTCATTTTTTTGGGAAACCATTTTAATGGTTAAATTATAGTTATTGAAAAGCATGTTTAATTATTTGAAATCATTCAAATCTTTATACATTTTACAACTTAATGAAAATGTAACAAATGTTTGTGGTTCTATGATTATTTTTTTTTCCATACTCCATTTTATTGTTTTTTAACCAAATTCTGTGTTTTCTGTTTTAAGTTTTTGAATGGTTTTATCACACTTTAACAATCAAAAGGGATGTTTAATTAATTTAATTAAAAAAATATATGATTTAAAAATATATATATTTATAATTTTCTGGCAATCAAATGAAGGCAAAAAGCATCAATTTAATTAATGTGAAATTGAACAATCTTTTTTTGTCAATCGAAGTAAGAGTAAAACATGCAGGAACATTTTTGGTTATTCTTTAAAAATATTTTTGATAATAATTAAATTATGATCCCTTATCGCAGAAATCATAGGCCCCTTATAAAAGTATAAGTCACGCTCCGGCCACCTCGTGAGTTCAGACGAGGTCACGTTTGCTCCTGACCTGTTTTCTCTGCATCTTCGTGAGTGTGTGTGTGTGTGTGTGTGTGTGTGTGTGTTTGACGTCAGATGTCTGAGACACTCGCAGATAATAACCGACTCAGGATGTATTATCTCACTCTTGAGCAGGAAGTGATGTCATAGATGAAACTTGATTTCCTCCTCCCACCTGATCAGGATTAAGTGCTCTATACAAGCACACACACACACACACACACACACACTTACACTTACAGATCTTGCACGAACACACACACACACACACACACACACACACAATATGACAGATAAATATGAGCTATATATTGTTAGATATTGCCGTGAGTGAGTGTGTAACACTGACATGCCAGTTTCTGTGTCTAACATCATAACTCTCTCTCTTCTGCTAAATTTAGCAAAAAAAATAATAATAATGAAAAAATTGGGTAAAATATTTTTTCTACATTTTCATTTTTTTTTACTTATTCGGATTCGTGTTTTGACAAGCTCTAAAAAAAATATTTTTTTTAGGGATCAATTATGTTTCTAATTTGAGAAGCTCTAAGATATTTTGTTGGGTAAAAAAGTCATATTTCTTTAGGTTGGCCAAGCTAAAAAAAAAATGGGTGTATATTTTGTAAAAAAAAAAGAAAGTTTCTATTTTTAAAATTTATTTATTTTATTTAGAAGATCTAATATATATTTTATTGTGTATAAATTGGCTAAAAAGATGTTTTTGTTTAGTTTTGTCAAATTTATTGATTTACTTAATAACTTTACTTTACTTACTTTACTTATTTACTTTACTTGCATATTAAAAACAAAATAATATATTGGGTATAAATTTTTATAAAAAGTTCTAGTTTTGCCAAGATCAAAAATATTTTTCATGTACATTTTGTTTAAAAAAATATGTTTGTAGTTTAAGATCTTATATATTTTATTGGGTAAAAAGTGTGTGTGTGCGTGTTTCTAGTTTTGCCACGATTTAAACAATTTTTTTTATGAATAAATTTAGTAAGTTCATAAATAAGTAAATAAATAAATAAATAAATAAGTAAATATTTATTTATTTACTTACTATATTTATTCCTAAAAAACTACCCAAAAATGGAAAAAAAAAAACCCAAAAATGGATTTGGTTTGAAAGAATAACCCAAGATTGTTTGACTGTACGAAGGCCTGGGTTATTGATTCAGATGTGCATTAGCTTTCTGAAGCGCTAACATCATCGATCAGGCCCTCGTGAATGAGAACAACACTTTAGCACGCGGATACACTTCAGTGTGAAGTCGACGTAATGCATTGCATGTGTATTATTGTGTATATTTGTATTAAATGCAATAAGTTGAAGTTTAGAGTGCTTTGTTGACCACTTTTAGTATTTATGGTGAACTAAAATGCATTAATGTGTATATGTGCATTTAAGTTACATGAACTTTAATGTAATCTTGAACTTTACAGTATGCTAGTCAACACGTCAAAATAAGTGCACTTTACAGACAAAGATTAGAACATGATTGAAAATGCACCTTAAAAACTTGACAGTAGTACACTTAGACTATGCTCAAAAAGTGAATACATGGATTATAAAGACTGCATACATATAATTTAGTACCATAAAATCCCCTAAAAAGGCACAATATTAAATAAATAGCATTATTGAGCTAAAATGTAGTTCAGTAATTTCATCAAAAAATAACAAAAAGGTATTTTTTGACCGACATATGAAACTTGTATTTCGCTTTTAAGGACACAAGTGCACATTGAGTAGAATTAAGCACATCTTTTCCCCAAGAGGTGTCAGGAGGTGTTTAATTCTTGCGATCCTCTGAATGTATGGATAACTCGTGATGTCCTTATCTGCGAGAGTCTGCCGTGTGTTTCGGGGGTTTGGGAAGCGTCAGTCTCTCTTCCCCCGCGTCCTTGTTCTGGCTCAAGCCTTTGAAGTTGTAGCCATTAGTAAAGAGCCCTGCAATGACACTTCCTTACCTAGCGCACACACACACACACACACACGCGCACTTCTCCCAGAGGCATTACCACCAACAGTTCCCGTCTGCCTTGCCTGGACTCACTGAGTCTCCCGTCTCTTTCATCTGTGTGTTGTGATGCTGTAATTATCATCATGGTAGAGCTGTGAAGGAAACGTGTGTGTGTGATGCGTCTCAAACAGCCACGGGTCTCAAGCTCCTCTGGGAACCGTAATTATGACGTGATTCAAGCATTCATGGACTGTTTCATGATTCCCGATCGAGAGTCGGAGCCACAGGAAGAAAACATAGAAATCAGCTCAAGAATTATAACAATGTAGTTGTTGTTGTTTTTTTAAACAAAACACTGTAACATAATATCTACTGATAATATTATTAATAAAAAATAGATAAATTAATAAAAAAATCAAGAATTTGATATGATTTTGAGTCAGGGCTCGACATCAGCAAATATCCTGATTAAAATATCAATAACACAAAATTACCGAATCACCAAAACACGAGAATCATTCTGCATTCATAAAGTCACTTACATTTTATACGCGATATTGACTGATTTTTGTTCTGTTTCAAAATAGTTCCACACTAAGATGACAGCAGAACCATTGTTTGACGAATCAGTTGAGTCAAAGATTCATTGATTCATTCGTAAACAACTGCCTCATTCCTGAATCAGTCAGCCGTTGGAACGAATCGGTTGAGTCAAAGATTCAATGATTCATTCGTAAACAACTGCCTCATTCCTGAATGAGTCAGCCGTTTGAACGAATCGGTTGAGTCAAAGATTCAATGATTCATTCGTAAACAACTGCCTCATTCCTGAATGAGTCAGCCGTTTGAACGAATTGTTTGAGTCAAAGATTCAATGACTCATTCATAAACAACTGCCTCATTCCTGAATGAATCAGCCATTTGAACAAATCAGTTGAGTCAAAGATTCAATGATTCATTCATAAACACCTGCCTCATTCCTGAATGAAACAGGCATTCGAAACGAATCAGTTGAGTCAAAGATTCAATGATTCATTCATAAACACCTGCCACATTCCTGAATGAAACAGGCATTCGAACGAATCAGTTGAGTCAAAGATTCAATGATTCATTCATAAAATACCTGCCTCATTCCTGAATCAATCTGCCGGTCAGTGGAGTCAAAGATTCAATGATTCATTCATAAACAACTGCCTCATTCCTGAATAAATCAGCCGTTTGAATGAATCAGTTCAGTCAAAGACTCAATGACTCATTCATAAACACCTGCCTCTTCCCGATGAACGATTCAATGACTCTCATTAAGACGATTCTTTACGATTTCTTATTTGTATACTCGAAAAATATTTAAAACAATCTCATAACAATATTTAATGCAGTTGTAATTTTTTTGTGTAAATTGGTAACAGCGCTATAGTGTCTGATTATTCTAATTTAATTTAAATTAAAATGAAAGATGAAGCCTATATTTAATAAGATTAGGGCAAAAAAAGAGCCCTTTATAAAGGTTAAATATAAATATGCAGATTTAAATGTCAAAGCTGACCGAACATTGCTTCAGAATAAGTGATATATATTATTTATATATTATTATTATAAATCCTCAGTTTATTGCTTGATCTTTCAGCATGTCCAGCGTAACGCAGATATAAACCCGTCCTGAAGAACAGGAGAAATACCCTGAAGACCATTTCAATCATCTTTTTCTCGCACATGGTTTGTAACGCATGTCTGTGCGCAAGCAAATAAATTTTTTTCTGCATTTCCAAGTAATATTGAGTGTAGAGAGTTGGGTTTTTCCCTCTGGCGCCGTTTCATGAAGTTTCACTTTGAATATTGGCATCTTGTGAAATCACAGGTTTCAGGGGTTTTGCATCTTTATTTACGGCTGTTTTTATTTGCCTCCTCTTTTAAATGTCTGTCCCTTGTTTTTAAAAGTGTTTCTGATTTATGATGTCAATAATAATGCGGTGTTGGAAGTGTGTCATTCCTCCAGACCGCAGGACAAACACTCATTGTGTGTGTGAAGTTATTGCTCGTACTGTAAACAGGCCGGTTATGAGTTATCGCTCATGATGATGCGCTGATGAATGAGCTGGTGTTTGTTTGCTGGCTCTTTATCAGTCATCTGGTTTTAGGAGTTAATATTTAGCTCGCTAAGTATTTTGAAGAGCGTGTAATTGAAAATCATCATTTTATTGCATGAGGATGGATTTCATCTCACAGACAGAATGACCGAACTGCTGTAAATGATGACACAGTTATGGGATTTTTAGAAGAATCAACTCTGAATACATTGAATTTTGGGGTGTGTGTGTGTGTTTAATCTACATTGAGAATGTGAGCTGAGTTGATAAATTCACTTTTTGGGCCATTTTGTGAATTATTGTAAGTTCTGGTGACGATTTGAAACTCTGAGATCAATATTGAGGTGCACTGAACAGAAGAGACGATCGATCAATGAGCAGGTATGAGGAGATCTCCCTCTGTTCTGGCCGTCAGCACACACACACACACACACACACACGCTTGATGGGGGTTGAGTGTGTTTAAATGTGCCTCTGTTGTTATGTCTGCGTTCCCTTTGAAGCTCCTCAAACCTCCAATTAAGTGGCACTCATTTTCCCATCTCCCAGATCTCCGATTATTTCCAGATTGTGGCGCAGGGACTCGCGGTGTCAGGCGTAGCGCTTCAGCCTCGCTAGAGCCGTCGTCGACATGAAATTGACCTCGATTCTGATAAGCCCACGCGCGTTTACCCTCAAGACAACAGGAATACACACAGCCTTTAAAGACCACTGTGGAAATTTTGCTTATCTCGCTTTCACTCACTCAGGAAGTGCCGTTTGTTCTCAGTTACAGTAATCTAAAAGTGCAGGCGACACACACACACACACACACACTAGGTCAGGGATCGACACATCCTCGAAATGTTTCATATTTTGAATATTTTGCACAATTTTTCTGCACCTGTGAAGCATCTCGTCTTCATGCAAACGGTGGCCAGGACGGAAACATTGAGCGTAACTGTGACGTTTCATTAGCGCTTCCATCAACAGATCGAATGTGGACTCTAGTGACGGGTTAACATGGATTTGTCCTAATTACACATTTATATTAGTAGAGCTCGACCGATAAAGGATTTTGAAGGCCGATACCGATACAAATATTTGTTGGTTTTAAAACCTGATATTCCGATATATCGTCCGATATTTTTTATTTATTTATTTTTTTTCAGAAACGCGCAACAAAACATTAACAGATTTCCCTAACATTAGTTATTTGTAGTTATTTATGAGTTTTAACTAAAATAATATGATAATGCATTTTAAAAAGAAACTGGTTTCTTTTATTGTCACAACAGAACAGACGGATGACAGCTAGCTTTGTGGTTAGCTAGTCTATGATGAGCCATAATTTAGCAATGGATTACGTCATACTGCAAATTGTAAATCATACATTTTCAATATAACAGGCCGAGGAGAGATGATGCGTCTCATTGCTATAACGGTCACGCGCTATTAAAGAAATACTTCAGTCACATTGTCAAAAGTTAAAAGGACACTCAGTCAACTACTGTAACAACATAATGTAACTATTACTAGCTAATTCCGTTTCACTCTCGGCTTATTTAACAGCAAAACTGGACATGATGGTCACAAATTTTGTCGCTTATTTGAGTTCAGAGAACTGATGGGGATGATCTTTTAATTGTTATTCAAGTATATGTATCGGGACCAACTCAACGAGTGTTGCCGACAGGAACGGTGTAGAGTGCCCTCTGGTGGATAAACTATACAACACTCATGACATGGTTGAAGTGTGTTTCGTCCGTTTTTATTTTATTTTATTTTTGAAATATTAATTTATCGGCCATTATAACTGCCGATACCGATAGTTTTAAAAATGCCTAATATCTGCCTGCCGATATATCGGTCTGGCTCTAATTTATATTTTTAAAAAGTTGTTCTAATGTGCTATTTTAAATGTTTGGTCTCATTCTTGATTAAATTTGATCAATAAATGTATTCAGCCTTTCCTGTAGCTCAAACGGTAGAGCATCGGCGCTTACAACGCCAAAATCATGGGTTCGATTTAGAGCCAGTCTGATTTATCGGCAGGCCGATATTATCGGCAGGCAGATATTAGGCATTTTCCAAACTATCGGTATCGGCAGTTATAATGGCCGATAAATTAATATTTCAAAAATAAAATAAAAACGGACGAAACACGCTTGAACCATGTCATGAGTGTTGGAGTTGTATAGTTTGTCCACCAGAGGGCACTCTACACCATTCCTGTTGGCAACACTCGTGTATAACGTATTTCTTTAATAGCGCGTGACCGTTACAGCAATGAGACGCATCATCTCTCCTCGGCCTGTTGTATTCAAAATGTATGAT
The DNA here is from genome assembly GCF_016745375.1 of Pimephales promelas. Next base: position 415,494 of record NW_024122004.1, on the reverse strand, counting down.
TTACAATTTGCAGTATGACGTAATCCATTGATAAATTATGGTTCATCATAGACTAGCTAACCACAAAGCTAGCTGTCATCCGTCTGTTCTGTTGTAACAATAAAAGAAACAAGTTTCTTTTTAAAATGCATTGTCATATTATTTTACTTAAAACTCATAAATAACTACAAATAACTAATGTTAGGGAAATCTGTTAATGTTTTGTTGCGCGTTTCTGAAATAAAAAAAAATAATAAAAAAATATCGGACGATATATCGGATTTTAAAACCAACAAATATTTGTATCGTATCGGCCGTCAAAATCCTTTATCAGTCGGGCTCTAGTTCGATTCCCAGTGTGTAAATGTAAATGTGTGCCTTGAAATGCAATGCAAGTCGCTTTGGATAAGAGCGTCTCCCAAATGCGTACATATAAATGTATTATTATAATTTATTTTCTTGGTAAAATCTAGGTGGCCAATCGAATGTAAGTAAATGAGTGATCATGTGACTCCTCGATTATGTTCTCCAGCATCATCCAAAGATGTTTTCCTTAAAAACGCACTTTCTTCAAGCGTTATCACTGCAGACCAAAGGCACTGGATCCATCAAAAGCAGTGGCAGCATAAAGAGTGTAACATCACCATTCAGACGCGTCATACACCACACACACATCCGAGATTAAAGACGTAACACTCAAAGCGCTCACCTCCAAAAGGACCTTTAATTTCCGCTTCAAAAAAAGCACTTGGATTTTAAAGCAAAGAATACATTAGGCGGTGCGTCACGGGTGGTCGTCGGCGTTCCCGGGATAAAAGGAAGGAAGCACATGCTAATAGACTCGTGCTCCCATACATCATCTCCATGCTTCTTTGATTCTATATAAGTTAATTTGTGCTTGTGTGGGGAAAGGGCATCGTGTTGAAGATGAACGCTTGTTCACTCTTGCCAACAGCCGATAGGGGAGTGAGTTGGCAAAAAGTTGATGATTCGATAGGATGGCGACATTTGGCCCACGATTCAATATTATTAGGATTCTCAACATATTGCGATACAGAAAGGATTGTGATTCGATTCTGCGATATACATTGCGATTCATATCCCCCATATTATTCAAATGCATTTAAAAAAAGAGAAATATAAGACTGTTCAACTCACTACGAATATCAATTTAATTCTGTGAACATCATCTTCTACACATTAACAGGATAGTGATGAACTTTAGCATTCAGGACACAGGACCTTATTACAGGACAGGACGTCATTATTATTGCATCAATAGTTATTCACAAGCTATTTTTGCAGCGTAGAGCATTAGAAACAATCACGTTTTCTGTTGAGTGCATGAATGCAGTGGCCAATCGGAGGCCTTAGGAGCCAGTGGCCAATCGGAGGCCTTAGAAGACAGTGGCCAATCAGAGGCCTTAGAACACAGTGGCCAATCAGAGGCCTTAGAACACAGTGGCCAATCGGAGGCCTTAGAAGACAGTGGCCAATCGGAGGCCTTAGAAGACAGTGGCCAATCAGAGGCCTTAGAACACGGTGACCAATCAGAGGCCTTAGAACACGGTGGCCAATCAGAGGCCTTAGAACACGGTGACCAATCAGAGGCCTTAGAAAACAGTGGCAGTTCTCCACTCTCACCATAAACAAGTGTAAATGAGACTGATTTGGCAGTGCAGACTTCAGTCAAGTCGAGTCCGCTTTATTTATACAGCACTTTTTACAGTACACAGTGTTTCAAAGCAGCTTTACACAGAGAACTGGAAAATAATGCAACAGAGTTTGTTTCTAGAAGAAAATAGCGTCACAGTCCATCTTTAGGACGGGTGAAACTCGAAAAAATTAGAAGATGGTGTAAAAGTTCACTTAAAAGGTGAAACTAATATATTATATAGACTCATCATCCAAATTATAACAAAAAAAGGCTTGAAATATATTTTACTTTGCATGTAATTACAGATTTCACAATATTCTAATTTAGCTAATTTCATAAGCTGTGAGCTATAATCCACAATCATCAAAATTATAACAAATAAAAGCTTGAAATATGTCACTTTGCATGTAATGACTGAGTCTATATAATATATTAGTTTCAGCTTTAAGTTGAATTACTGAAATAAACGAACTTTTGCACGATCTAATTTTCCGAGTTTCACCTGTAGTTCAGTGTTCATTTCTGTTGTAAAAGAGTATTTCTATTCTATATCCAGTTGAGTTCTCTTATAATGGGGTCAATGCAGGAGATCAGTAATATTGTTGAATGTTAAATGTTTTGAATGTATGAAACTAAGCAAGCCAAAAGCCAAAGGCGACCAGAACTCAGTGAGAAGTTGCAAGCGTGGTTGAGGAGTATGGTGTGTGTGTGTGTGTGTGTGCTTCAGTCCCGGTGTGTGTTGAACAGCTGAGGGTCTCGTTACGAAGAACCAAAAGGAGAAAATGTACTTTTCTTTCTTTTTTTTTTTTTACGTAAATGTGGCCACGACTCTGCCAGACTCGTCCGGCCTCTCTCCGTCACACATGTGCTCGCGCTCGATGAAACGACGCCCGTAGGAAAGGCGCAGTCAGAAGTTTGGCCAAGAAATGCTTTACTTCCAGCCATGCAACCGCCATGACACATGGTGTCAAACAACATGCTGTTAGCATTAGCAAACGTGGTTTCACATGAGTTATTGAAGGCCATTTGTAAACACAGACATGAAAGCAAACAAGCTCTTGTGCTTCTGGCCTTGATCATCAAAGGCGTATCGATCAAATGCCTCCTTCCCATTGATTCTCTCAGCAAATGTATTCAACATCTGACACACTCGCTTTCAAGCATCAGACTGAAGACTGACCAGCGTCTTATTGTGTGTGTGTGTGTGTGTTTCTTGCAGTCCAACAAGGTGTCGGTGGTCCAGCCGGGGATGCATCCGCTCACACCGCTCCTCCCGTACGATCACTTCAACCCCAGTCCGACACACATTCCCACAGACGCCAGCCAGAAACCAGGTACAGCAACGCCTCTACCAGCAGCTGTGTGACACACACACACTCACACACACTCACTCACACACACACTGACAGCTTCCCTCTAGAGGCATTAAAAACTACTATCAAAATTTACTAAAGATGTGTGTGAGAGAGAGAGAGAGAGAGTGTGTGTGTGTGTGAGTGAGAGAGAGAGCTTGTCTTTGTGTGTGTGTGTGTGTGTGTGTCTGTGTTTTTGTGTGAGTGAGTGAGGGAGAGAGCGTGTGTGTGTGAGTTAGTAAATCCTGAATTTTTTTAATGCTTTAATATTCAATGTGTTAATTTTAATAAAAGATTGTACTAAAATAATGTGTTCAATTGACAGCCCTCATGCAACAAATACTATTATACAATTTGAATAATATAGCATAATTGTTTTTACATTACTATTGGAAAAACACTAAATATTTTGGAAATTTTTTGCAACGAGGTTTCATTAGTTAACGACACTTTAGTTAGTTAGGATAAACTAACAATACTTTAACAGCGTTTATTAATCTTAACCTTAATCTCAACATTTACATTAAAAGTTGTATTTGTTTAACATTAGTTAATGCATTTTATTAACTAACATTAAGAAAGGTTAATGAATGATGTAAGAATATATTTTCCATTGTTAATTTGTGTTATATAAAATAAACAAACAAATAAATAAATGTAGGTTTCGAATTTTTGCATGTATTATTGTTTTCATTTTATTATGAACGGCCAATATTTCCAGAAATACTCCATATGTAGTAATATTAAAATCTGACTGCTCGTTACTCAATAGCAAAGATGGCGCACAAGCCCAGTTACTGATTATGATTATGATTGCTAGCTAACACTAAATAATGTTTTTTTTATTTATTTTAAGAAATCGCTTTCGAATGTCCATCATAACGGACGACAATAATAGCAGTTCTTCATATGAGGAGTCTCTACCTAATAATGACATCATCACAATAATTCTCCGTTATGATGTATTTGTATTGTTGTTGTATTGCAAAACACGAGGTTATGGGTAATATTAGCACAGGTTTGCTGGTATAAGAAGGTTTAATAGTGAGTTAACATGTAAGGGAAGGTCAACGTGTTCTGCTTTAAATCAAGTAAATGTAAAGCATGTATGCACACGATAAGCACGTCGTATGGAGTTATTCATTTACATGCAGGAACAAAAACACTTCATATAAACCTGAGTGGAAACTCGCTGCGTTGAGAAGAGTGTGTGAATATACGAGCGCTCACTGAAACCCAGCGAGAGTGAAAGCGGTGAGAAGCCTGAGATGACTGGACCGCGAGCTCGGGGTATCACACACACACACACACACACACACACACACACTCATGGACTTCACCTGGAGGTTCGTCATGACACATCACACACACTCGTCAACATCATGTGAGCCTGTTGGGTCATGGTGGTTGAGTCTGGTACAGTTCACTGATTCTCTCTCTCACTCACACACACACAGAGAGAGAGAGAGAGAGTCACTTAGGCTACGTTCACACTGCAGGGCTTAATGCTCAATTCCGATTTTTTTTAAAATACGATTTTTTTTTGTGACAGGAGATCACAAAAGGTCACGTTTAATTGGAAATGTGAACAGCCTTGCAAAAAAATCGAATTTTTTCAAAAAATCTCTCTCTCCGGACGCCTGCGATCGGCTCCGGCTCATTCCGGCTCTGAGGGTTCACTGACACACACCGGCCCAGGGCAGATGCTAATTACAGTGATCAAGTAGCATTCTTCAGCAAACACAGCCCGGGGTCGCTCGCAGCCGCGCTGACAAATCACTTCCTGCAGAAAACACACTCGCTGGGCCTTTACACACACACTTATTTGTTTAGCAGACGCTTTATCCAAAGACACTTACAAATAGAAGCAGTAAAACTAAAGTTGAAGAATGGGTAGATTTTACAATATGGAAAAGCTAACTGCATCCATATGATTGGAAATCGATATATTTGACAATATGTGGAAAGGAAGGCTTAAATATATTAAGCAACATAGAGCGGATTTTGTTTAGAGACTTGTGGTAAGGTCTGAATGTTTAAGGATACCTCTCAAATTTACTATGTAGATGGGTGAAGAAAGCCATTTTTACTATGCAAAGATTGTCACTGAGAAAAAGAAAAATATATACAATTTCTAAGCTACAGTTTATTTGATTTATATCTATTTATAAATATAATATATATAATTATATATATATAAAAAAAAATTGTATGTGTTTTTCTTTGGTTTATGTTTCAAAAATGAATGTCTTATCTTTAAGGGCTTTCAAGGAAAATCAGTTATGACTGTCTTTGAACATTGTATATGTTTGCCCGGCTTCCATACTGTGGAACAAAAATAACAATAAAATATAAATGATAAAAAAAGAAGCAGTGAAACTAACAAATATGCAAGTGCCATGACCCTTCCCAGTTCAATCTAACGCAGCTTAAGTACAGATGAAACTGGAAAAACTAGTTATATGATATGGTGCAAAAGTTCATTTATTTCAGTAATTCAACGTAAACGGTGAAACTAATATATTATACAGATTATTATATGCAAAGTGAGATATTTAAAGCCTTTATTTGTTATAATTGTGATGATTATGGATTACAGATATGAAAACCCAAAAGGTTTTCTAACAAATAAAGGCATGAAATATCTCACTTTGCATGTAATGAGTCTATATAATATACGTACAGTGTTGGGTGTAACTAATTACTAAGTAATTAGTTATTGTAATTTAACTACTTTTCCCTTGAAAATGTAAAGTAAGGGATTACTCTTAATTTATCTGTAATTTAATTACAGTTACTTCTGATGTAATTGAGGTAAATACTGTGTATAGGTCAATCTGATCTCACAGCGATTCGTATGCATTTTATGAGGTGTCTAAATATTACGACCGCACTCTTACAAATTCATATGAATTATTGTAAAATATGTATGAAAAAAAATTTGAAATGTCATGTGATCAGACATAAAACAATAGCGGATTTAACATCAAAATGTATCGTCTGATGTTAAAAAGTATGTTTTTATAATGTAACCTTCTTCACCTTGGTCAGTTTAAGGATAATTCATGCAATTTTATAGTATTTATTTGAAAGAATTAAAACCGATTCATGTCTATCCTTGTATTATTCAGCTGGTTGAGATTGATATGGGATTAGTAATTAAAAGTAATTAAGTTAAATTTTTAGAGAGAGCAATTAGTACAGTAATCTAATTACACTGTTGAAGAGGTAATTAATTACTGTTTTAGAGTAAACACTGATATTAGTTTCATCTTGAATGAACTGATTTCATATAACAGAAAATACACACACACACAAAAATTATGATTAAAAAAATGCATTTATTATTAATTTAACATTTTTAATTTTTAATAATTTTGTTAAAAATATATATTCAGATAATGGTGGAGGCTGAATCTTGAATATTAGATTATCGGGGTAAATTCCCGCGCAGGTCCGTTTGAAGCTTCACACGCATTTAAACGCTGGTGTTCCGTCTACAGTTGCTATGGGAAACGATGCCCCGCCTCTTCCTGTCTGAGGATTGCAGGCGTTGGCCCCGGAGACGAGGCGTAATGGCAGGTTCCCAGCGTGCCGATGATAACCGTCCTCCGCTCTGTCTTACAGGTGTTCACAGGCATCAGTCGCAGGAGATCTCCGGCTTCTACTCGCTGCCCCAAGGCCAGATCCCTCCCTCCATGAACTGGTAAGAGCGAAGCGCCTCGGTGTGTCCGGACATGTCATGTCGTTCCCGCTAATGTCGAGATATAAAGCTGAACTCCATCAGTGTGTGTGGCCTTTAGTGTAAAGTAGAGGGATTTTCTACTGGTGGGTCACAGCAACACTGACTCACCAGATAATCTGGCATAGTTATTGATTGGTCAACTTTTAAAAGGAAAGAGAAAACGTTTTGTTTTTCCAACGTTCCCATAACAACATTATTACATATTCAATAATTCCCTCTTTGAACTGAAGATTAGACCGTGCATCCGGAAAGCATTCACAGCGCTTCACTTTTTGTTGTGTTACAGACTTATTCCAAAATGGATTAAATTCATTATTTTCCTCAGAATTCTACATACTGATAACGTGAACGAAATTTGTTTGAAATCTTTGCAAATTTATTAAAATTGAAGTATTTATAGTCTTTCACGTGACACTCAGGTTGAGAATTGAGCTGCTCAGGTGCCTCTGGTTTCCACTGATCATCCTTGAGATGTTTCTACAACTGGGTTGGAGTCCACCTGTGGTAAACTCCTGATGTGGAAAGGCACACACCTGTCCATATACAGTAAGGTCCCACAGTTAGCAGTGCATGTCAGAGCACAAACCAAGCCATGAAATCCAAGGAGTTGTCTGGAGACCTCTGAGACAGGATTGGATCCAGGCACAGATCTGGGGAAGGTTGCAGTGTGCACAGTGGCCTCCATCATCCGTTAATGGAAGAAGTTTGGAACGACCAGGGGTGCGTTTCCCGAAAGCATCGTTAGCCCACTATGGTCGCAAGTTCCGTCCTGGATTAACTTGTAAAGATTAAAGAAAGGGGTGGTGATGGCGCAGTGGATGAGACATGTGCCTTTGGTGTGAGAGACCCGGGTTCGAATCCACTGATACCCATTTTCCACCGAAAAAAGAACTGGTTCGGAACTGGTGCTGGTTCAAAGTTGGTTCGGAGTTGGTTCAACTTGCGAACCCGTTCAGAACCTGTTTGTTTTTTTCCACTGACTAGAGCGCCCAGGGAACGACGTCGTTACGTCACTGTGCACGTCGCTAGAAACGCTTGCAAGTACATTGCTTTGGGATTATCTCTAACTCGTGTACCAAGAAAACTTTAAAAACAATTGAAATATGTAAGTCTTTTAATCTTTTCGTTTGATATGTAATCTTTTCTGATAAGTTATGTACCCCTGTCTTGTCTCTTTTTTCTTTCCATTTATTTGTTCTATATCGTGACTGTTTTCTTCTTTGCTTATGTTTCAAATAAAAAAAATAAATAAATAAAAACTTTATTTTTATTTAAAACTTTATACAGAAAACGCTTTGCGTGTTTCTGAAGTTTTTCCTGGCTTTGCGATGGTCAGAAAAGATGTTTAGGACACATCTAAACCCGCCCCAGCCCCCGACGTAAACATGACGTGATAAAAGAACGGTTCTAGTCCAGCAAAGAGTTGGTGCCGCTTTGGAACCAGTTTTCCCGGCCGAGAACCGGTTCTTTGGCTGTCGAAACACAGGCACCGGCTCCGAACCGCCTCTCAAAATGCTTTGGTGGAAAAGGGGTTCTAGACTTTAGAGCGAGAGAACCTGGAGTGCTAAATGCTAACTCACTTCCGCGTTTTGGCCTACAGTGACGTCATAACTTCGGCACTCTATACCGTCCCTACAGGGAAGCGCGGTGGTGGCAGCATCAGCTGTGGGATGTTTTTCAGTGGCAGGAACTGGGAGACTCATCAGGATCGAGGGAAAGATGAATGCAGCAATGATGAACACCTGCTCCAGAGCGCTCTGGACCTCAGACTGGGGCGACAGGACAACAACCCTAAACACACAGCCAAGATAACAAAGCACTGGCTATGGGACAACTCCTTGAGTGGCCCAGCCAGACCAGTCTCCCAGTTCCTGCCACTGAAAAACATCCCACAGCTGATGCTGCCACCACCGTGCTTCCCTGTAGGGATGGTATTGGCCAGGTGATGAGCGGAGCCTGCTTTCCTCCAGACATGACGCTTGCCAATCAGGACAAAGAGTTCAATCTTTGTTTCTCATGGTCTGAGAGTCCTTCGGGTGCCTGTCTCCAGGTGGGCTGTCATGTGCCTTTACTGACGAGTGGCTTCTTCTGATTGGTGGAGATCTGCAGAGATGGTTGTTCTTCTGGAAGCTTCTCCTCTCTCCACAGAGAAACACTGGAGCTCTACCAGGGTGTCCATCGGGCCCTTGGTCTCCTCCCTGACTGAGGCCCTTCTCCCCTGATCGCTCCGTTTGGACGGGCAGACTGCTCTTGAACGGGTCCCACTGGTTCTTCCATTAACGGATGATGGAGGCCACTCATTGGGACCTTTAATGCTACAGAAATCTTTCTGTACCCTTCCCCAGATCTGTGCCTGGATACAGTCCTGTCTCGGAGGTCTACAGACAACTCCTTGGACTGGTTTGTGTTCTGAAATGCACTGTAAACTGCGGGACCTTATATAGACAGGTGTGTGCCTTTCCACATCATGTTTACCACAGGTGGACTCCAATTTAATCCATTTTGATATTAGGCTGTAACATAACAACATGTGGAATGAGTGAGGTGCTGTGAATACTTTCCGAATGCACTGTAAATTGCATGTTTGAGGTCTAAACAACTACATTCTCTCACCTAAAAAAATAAACTCTTAACTCTGTGATACGATAATGGTGGTATTAGTAAAATCACAGTGGGTTTGCTTCTCCACCATTGACGCTTTCTGGGAGAAATGCGGAGTGAGAAACGGTTTGTGTGCGTCGTCCTGCAGTCGCAAAAATGTCGAGTGACTCCGTCAAAACATATAGTCGTTCCCCAAACACCCAACATTGGTTGAGTCCGGAGCGCAGTGTTGGGAGGCGTTCCTCTAACTGTGTCCCCCGACCCACAGGCCCAATCAGTCTGTCTATCCCCTGCCCTCCTGCGGCTTCAGACAGTCCTTCTCCTCCAGCCTGCAGAGCAGCTCCTCATACCCCAGGTACAGTACAGTCCGCTTCAGCCCTGTGTGTGTCACTGACCGATCCAACGCTTCAGCCCTGTGTGTGTCACCGACCGATCCAACGCTTCAGCCCTGTGTGTGTCACCGACCGACCGATCGCGACGCTTCAGCCCTGTGTGTGTCACTGACCGACCGAGCGCGACGCTTCAGCCCTGTGTGTGTCGCAGCTTCGCCATCAGCCCAGCTCTACGCTAGTAAGGGCTTTCGCACCGGGTGGTTCTAGGATCTGGCCACCAGGATGGTTCCCCGAGGACTAATGGTTCCCAGAGGAATGTTTTCCAGGTTGCGTTCGCAGCGGCAGCAGGAACTCGAAGTGGTGTGAGACGCGCTTGTTATTGAGACTTTTATTTTGACGGTGCTGTGAACGGCTGAGCTCACAACTCACGTATTCTCCATGTTCATTAGTTTATGATCTGTCTTAAGGCCCTTGAGTCCAAAATTTTCGTATGTGTTTTTTGTTTTGTTTTTGTGATTCAGTGGCTCTGAATTATCAAAACACCATTCAAACTGCTCGCTATGGATGCGAAAAATGGCGAAAATCTTTTAACGTGTGAAAATTTTCTAACGTGTGAAAATTTCGGACTTGGTGTGCAAGGGCCTTTACAGTCCTGTCTAATACGTTATTAGATAGAACTAATTACGTTACTAATAACGTAAGAACGTTATACATAGTAGACAGTCATATGAAAAGGTATTATTACCGTATGCCGTGTGTTTGACGTCCAGTGTTGCAGAGCAGAAACTCATAATCATGTTTCTCTCGATCTCCTCAAAGCTGCGTTGGATTTTCTCCTCAGCGTAAAGGTTAAGATGCCCATCTATCACGGTTTTACATGTTCGTAGAGTTAGACTGTGGAGTAAATATGTAGGCTATAATCTATGTTTACACTGCTTTTTTTTAAATGACGGGTGCTGGTGTTTCGTGTGTTCGGCCAATCAGAGTTCCTCGAAGAATTTCCTAGAGCTCAGATCGTTTTCAGTTCCTGACAAAATCCGAGATCTTCCGCCTGTAGTTGTAGGAACTATGAAGAGCTTCCTCCGGTGCGAAAGCCCCTAGTGTTGTCAAAAGTACCGACTTTGGTACCAATACTGAATTTTTTTTAATGTCTGAGCGCTGTTGAGCCGAATCGTAAACACCTGATTGGCCATTGTGTTCAGGCGCTCATCGGATATGTCTGTGATTGGCCTCTCCTCCTACCCCAGGTACAGTTCGCGACGCTTCAGGGGTGTGTCATCAACCGATCGCGACCCAGCTCCCGCCATCAGCACAACTCTACGCTCAACAGAGCCGCGCTTACAGGAACGTTACGGGTTCAGAGTCAATTCAGCTCTACTCCCTTCTTATTCGCCCTTCAGTGTGAAAACACACATGAAACGCGCGTTAGTTACAGTAAGGAATGTACTGTCATGGCAACCCTCTGGTGCTCTTCGTCATTTTTGACCAAAAAGTTTTATATTTTTATATAAAAATGTATATTTTCAAAAACATCTTTTGCTCTAAAACTGTGAGAAAATCAAAGCCATAAATCTAAAGAAGTTATGTTCGAAATTTGTGCCTGATATCTCAAAAAAAATAGCTTTCAGTAAGAGTTTGTTTGAGCTGCAGTACCGAACACTTCCACTAGATGAGATTCGTCATTTTTGACCATTCACATATCAAACACACACACCAAAAAAAACAAATCATAGACTTGATTTGAACAGGTTAGATGGTCCTGTAAAGAACAGTCCCCCTTGTGCTCCTCATGTTCAAAAATGAGTGTATTAGAAATGAATGGGAGACGAATTTCATCTAGTGGAAGCGTTCGGTACTGCAGCCGAACACACTCTCACTGAAAGCTTGTTTTTTGAGATATCAGGCTCAAATTTCAAGTTGTTATGGCTTTGATTTTCTCAGTTTTAGAGTAAAACATGTTTTTCATAGCAATAAACGTAAAATTCACTTCAGCAATAATCTGGCTGGCTAGTGTCCTCTTTGAAAAGAGACCAAACTTCAGTCTGTCGCTCTGACGCATTCAAGATTTACGACAGTATAAGTTGGAAATTGGGAATTTAATTTTCAGGTCTGTTTAAAAAAGTAAATAAATGGATTATAAATTCAGCCTAAACAATTTAATACCATAAAATCCACTAAAAATATTAAATATAAACATTATCGAACTAAAATAGCTCACCCTTTGGGTGACATGAAATTTGACAGCAGAAATTAAAATGTTGAATACATGAAATTTAAAAATCACTTTCCAAATTTTACTTTGAAGGCTTTGATACTAAATTGAAGACACATATTCTGAATCATCCAAGAATAATGAGTTTTTTCTCATAACATTATAACTTATAATATATTCAGTTATTAATATTTCGCAATTTAAAAAATATCTTTCTATGACAGTCTGGGCACATTAATGCTAAAGTTATGTCAGCACAATTTGTCATGTTTTATTGCGATATTATCTCATATAAAACAATCAACTACGTTATATGCTGAAAAAAATCTTAAAGCACATTTTATTAATATTTGAATAAAGGCTCAACATGTCATGACCACTACTGTGTGCATATAGATAGATCGATTTTATTTTATTTTTTCTATTATTTGTATTTGTTTCTAATTTTTAACAATTATATGCTGGTCAAATTGACCTCAAACACATTTTTAATCAACACAATAGGAGTTTTAGTTTAGTGTTTTTGTAGGGTTGATTTTTGGTAAGTTGCATGGAAACCAACGGACAGTGGTGGAGGAAGTACTGAATCTCAGTACTTAAGTAAAAGTACAAATACCCAGATAAATATTTACTTTAGTAAAAGTAGAAGTAACACAATGACAACCATACTTAAGTAAAAAGTAAAAAGTACTTTATTTTAAATGTACTTTAAGTATTAAAAGTAAAAGTACTTGCATAACAATTTATTATCTTAATGTCTATTTTCTAATGATTAATAAAACATTTAATTCTAACTCATTCAACCTAATAGCCTACTCCTATAATGATGTTCAATAATGATGGAAAAAAACGTCACCATTTCTGAAACAAGCTTGCAATTAGGCAATATCATGCTTATCCTTACTATATGTTAATATGTTTGGCAGTAAACGCGATTCATTTATGGTGTAATTCTGAACCTCTTGGCTTGCCATAATCCTAACCAAACCAAACATATATTACACACGGTGTGTTTCCAATGCACGTAAAAACAAATTTTCGCGTATGAGTTGCACGATAAACACACTGCGTGTGAGACGCATTTAGTGTGACCGGCCGTGCTGTTGATATACTGCCGGGTTGATATACTGTATCTATGGCAACCAAACGTCACTGGTGTAAGGGTTAGACCACTAGGGGGCGCCATCTGCCCAAATATATCTGCGTCTCATTTCACGTTAAAGGGTGCCATGTGCGTTGGATATTTACGCTTTTGCAAAAGCGTCCGATATGGCGCTTTAGGATGAGAACGGGCTCGACGGTCAGATTACGTTTTGGCAGGGGAAAAACTGATCAGAAAATGTAACGAAAATGTAACAGAAGTTGTAGAAATGTAGTGGAGTAGAAAGTATAATAATTGCTGCAAAATGTAACGAAGTAAAAGTAAAAAGTAGGCACTATTTATTGTACTTAAGTAAAGTAAAGATACGTGAAAAATGTACTTAAGTAAAGTAACGAAGTATTTGTACTTCGTTACATTCCACCACTGCCAACGGAGGTAAATAGTTAATATCTGCTGTGCACACACACACACACACACACTCACACACGTGATGAACCACAAGACTGCAGCTGTACAATCTGCAAGTTTCACAGTAAAACAATTTCTTGTGAATGTGTACCCTCAGCCACACACACACACACACAGTAACCCAGAGGTGTGTTCGGTGCCGTCAGCGCAGGTTGTGATGGATCTCGCGTGTGTGTTTGACGATGATCTCCTCGCTCAAAGACGCCTGTGGTTTCGCTTTGTAACCCAAAACCCGAATTAGATGAACAAATCATGTTAATATGCTTACATGGAGTAATAAATCCAAGCTGTGGAAATGGTTTTATTCGGATGTCAACAGACGACGCACATCTTTCTTCAATTCTGCTCGTGTCAAGGGCACAGATCCCGAACAGTCTTGAGGACGACGAGCGCCTGTTATCCTCCCTCTCTCTCTCTCTCTCTCCATCTGGACGGGCTGTGCAAACACTAGTGCCCCTTTGAAGGGATATTTGTGTCCCTCAGTTTGTACTGAATGCTTGTTTTCCTCCATGCAGAGCGTGTGTGTGTGTGTGTGCAGTACAACATGCTTCAGCAGTGCAGAAACAGCGGCAGCTGCTGGTCACATGATGCATTAACACTGTGTTTGATTATAGACATTCACTAAAAGGGAACTCAAACCAACATTTTGGGGTGTTTGTGTGTTTTCTAACGCATGTGTGTGTGCTCTGAGGCGTGGGGACTTCCCTTTTAATACTGACGGATCTGGAAAATGTCAAGGAGTGGGCTGAGATAACTGTTGTGTGTGTGTGTGTGTGTGTGTGTGTAGGTTCTCTCACTCTCTGATGCTTCAGTCCGGCATGCACCCGACAGGAATCCCTCACCCCGCTATAGTGCCCTCCTCAGGGAAACAGGAGCACGACCAGTTCGACAGGAACATGTACCAGTGAGTCCATCAGCAAACACATGCTGAGTGAGTGAGTGAGTGTGTGAGTGTGTGAGTGTGTGTGTGTGTGTGTGTGAGTGAGTGTGTGAGTGAGTGAGTGTGTGAGTGTGTGAGTGTGTGTGTGTGTGTGTGTGAGTGAGTGTGTGAGTGAGTGAGTGTGTGAGTGAGTGAGTGAGTGTGTGAGTGAGTGTGTGAGTGAGTGAGTGTGTGTGAGTGAGTGAGTGAGTGTGTGTGTGAGTGAGTGTGTGAGTGTGTGAGTGAGTGAGTGTGTGTGAGTGAGTGTGTGAGTGAGTGAGCGAGTGAATGTGTGAGTGAGTGAGTGAGTGAGTGAGTGAGTGAGTGTGTGAGTGAGTGAGTGTGTGTGTGAGTGAGTGAGTGAGTGAGTGAGTGAGTGAGTGAGTGAGTGAGTGAGTGTGTGTTTTCTGTAATTGCTAATGCTCTTTTTACACACACACTGAACAACATGAAGCTTTGCTTGGTCACTGGTTGAGCTAAACTGGTATTATCTAATTGTGTAGTTAAATTGAACAGATATTCAACATAATTCATGTGTGAGAGTCCAACAGAAGGACGGACAAAACCAGTCAAATATCCACTGAGTTCTGCTCATGTTTATCACCATTTTCATCATAACTATAGCGAATAAACTGATAATAATGTGAGAAATGTTGAAGGTTTGAGCAAAGCCTGACGACACTGAACACTATTGAGCAGAACATGTGACCGCTGTCTTATAAACACTGTCTCAGGAGCTGTGGACACTTGTGGAAGAGTTCAACATGATGATGAGATGATCAGATGAACTCCACAACATCTACACACACGTCTCCGCTAACATTCAGAAGCGTGTAGAAGGCGGAGCTAAAGCTGATCCTGGATCAGTCAGAACGGCCTGTGCTATTGCCGGAGTCTCTGAAGCTTGTGTAAAGGCTCCGCCCTGTTCTGAACAGAGGCGGAGCTCAAGCTCATTTGCATTTAAAGGGACACACACAAAAATGGCGTGTTTTTGCTCACACCCAAAAAATGACGTGTGTGGAATTTTGAGCTGAAACTTCACACACACATTCTGGAGACACCGTAGAGCTATAGTACGTCTGGTGAAAGGGGCATAACGTCACCTTTAACAATAACTGGGTTCTTCTTTATCTCGTTCCTCAGCAAATCTCACCCAGATGGCAAGCGTGAGAAGGAGCCGAAGAAGCCGGTGATCAAGAAGCCTCTGAACGCGTTCATGCTGTACATGAAGGAGATGCGTGCCAAAGTGATCGCCGAGTGTACGCTGAAGGAGAGCGCGGCCATCAACCAGATCCTGGGCCGGCGGGTCGGTCCACATTTCTCTTATCAGCATCATGTGTCGGTTCGGATCATTTCACTGACTCAGCAAAACGAACGAATCTTTATTCGAGTCATTTCGTTCATTTAAGTGGCTTTAAATGTTATATCCAAATTCCACGAACACATCCATTTACGCAATCTTGATCCTATCCTGAGTTAAGAAATCATTATAATCCGGGTTTGAAATAATAATTAACTGTGGCGTGTAACGCTGTCAAATCACGGCATGTTACTTATTATTTACTCACTGCTGAAAGCTAGTCGCGCTAGTCCTCATGATGTAATAAACACAGCGTATCGCTCAGAATCTGCTCATATCTGGCGTACTCGAACACACACGTCATACGCAACACATAACTACTTTAAGCTGTGACGTACTTAATCGGATTTATTTGAATTATTTATTGATTTATTTTTGTCTAGTAGAAGTTCTGAACGGTCCTAATGTTGGAGCCGAATTGGCCAGTGAGTGAAAAAGTTCATTTCAAAACCTGATTCTAATACAGCCAGAGATCATTCGCTCAATTATGACATTTTAAATGCAAATATGACATTGTTTGAGATGTGTTTGTTACTAGTCTTTCGTTCATTTGTCACGTGACAGACGCAATAAACAAATCATTCTTGAATGAGCCATCACTAGTTGGTTCAGTGATGTCTGTGATGAGTCTGTGTTTACGGTGGTGTGTGTGTGTGTGTGTAACAGTGGCACGCTCTGACCCGTGAGGAACAGGCTAAGTACTATGAACTGGCGAGGAAGGAGCGACAGCTTCACATGCAGCTTTATCCCAGCTGGTCCGCTCGAGACAACTACGTGAGTACTCACAACTCTACAGATGATTTAACATGTGGGAAATAAGTGTGAAGACGAGCAGCTTTGAATAACATGCACACCACCAGTCACAAGAGTCTCTTCTGCTCATCAAGAATGCATTTATTTGATTAAAAATACTACAAAAACAGTAATATTGTGAAATATTATTATTAGCATTTTAAATATCTGTTTCTATTTTGATTCCTGTGATAAAGCTGTATTTTCAGCATCATTACTCCAGTCTACAGAAATCACTCTAATGTGAGGATCTGATGCTTAAGGCACATTTATGAATATTATCAGCGTTGAACACTGTTATTTACATTTTTTTTCAGGATTCTTTGAAGAATAGAAAGTTTAAAAAAGAACAGCATTTATCTGAAATTGAAAGCTTTTGTAACATTGTACTCAAATTCTTTTCTGACCCCAAACTTCTGAATGATAATTTTAATTTTTTGGGGGGAAAGAGATCAAATAAATCAACACTCCTATTCATCAAGGAGGAATTAAATTGGTCAAAAGTGACAGTAAATATATTTATAATGTTACAAAAGATTCTATTTCAGATTTTGAACTTTCTGTTCATTGAAGAATCCTGAAGAAAACATTAATAATAATGATGAATGTTTATTTGAGCATCAGATCATCATATTAGAGTGATTTCTGAAGAAGACTGGAGTAATGATGCTTAGATCACAGGAATAAATGACACTTTACTATTATATTCACATAGACAACCTTTATTTTAAATGGTCATGATATTTAACAATATTATTGTTCTTTTGTATTATTAATAATAAATGCATTCTTGGTAAGCAGAAGACTTCTTTAAAAAACATTAAAAATCTGACAGGTAGTGTACATGTATAAGGAGGGCGACGGATCATATTGCGTTTTTTGTAATTTTTCGGCGCACTTTAAGTAATTCGATACCACAACAAAACCTAACTTATATATTTCAAACATGATTAAAGACAAGTGAGCAGTCAGTTCAAATAAAATAGGAGTTCCTAAACGCATTTTAAACATGATATTTGTGCTTTAAACAATAACTTTCAAGTGCAGAAGTGTAATAATCAAATGCTAAATAACACTGTATAGTCTTCGTTGTGTAAATTAAATCTAGATTAGTCTTTGTTAAAGCTTCAAAAGTGATTTTCTCTTTGTCTTTTGTTGTTAGATTAACATTAATGACAGAGGTTTATTAGGCTGCTGTCACTTTAAGAGCGAATGCGCTGATCTAATAGGCTGGTACACATGCAGGTCCGGGTCCAGCATCGAGTCACTGACGCGCTCCGGTAAAGCGCAGGTTTAGTGTGTAAGCAACGACTCCAGCACAACTACAATAGCAACTTATAGTGAGACATTCAAGATCATTTACAAGTCATTACATTTTACAAATAATCAAAATAGAATTGAAAATTATATGAAAATTCTAATATTTTTTCTTTTGATCTAGTAGTCTGCATTTACATTGTGTAACGCACATCTATTTTGACATATTTTTGTTCCATTAAATGGTTACCTACGGAAGCCCTGAAGCGCAACGTAAAAAAAGAAGAATCCGAAAAAAAATCCGTTCTAAAATTATAAAGTATAGAGAATAAAGTATTGTCTTAAGACATGTTGTAATGTACATATGCCAGTGTATTCTGAAAATTCTTTTCTGTTGAATTTTCTGATGTTGAAAGCCCAGATAAAAGTAAAAAGCTACTGTGTCCATGTCCGAGCAGTTCGACTTCACGAGCGCGTTTCTTTATTAAAAAAAAACTTCTATGGAAGACTGTATATTCTCGTAATTTTGACTTTATTCTTAAAATATTGCTACTTTAATCTCGAAATATCTCGACTTTGTTTTCGAAATGTTTCGACTTTATTCTCGTAATGTTTCGACTTTCTTCTTGTGATATTTAGACTTTATTCTCATAATGTTTCGACTTTATTCTCAAAATATTTTGACATTATTCTCGCAATATTTCGACTTTATTCTCGTAATGTTTCGACTTTCTTCTTGTGATATTTAGACTTTATTCTCATAATGTTTCGACTTTATTCTCAAAATATTTTGACATTATTCTCGCAATATTTCGACTTTATTCTCGCAATATTTCAACTTTATTCTCGTAATGTTTCGACTTTATTCTCGCAATGTTTAGACTTTATTCTCGTAATGTTTCGACTTTATTCTCGCAATGTTTCGACTTTATTCTCGTAATGTTTCGACTTTATTCTCGCAATGTTTAGACTTTATTCTCGCAATGTTTCGACTTTATTCTCGCAGTATTTCGACTTTATTCTCGCAATATTTCGACTTTATTCTCGCAATATTTCAACTTTATTCTCGTAATGTTTCGACTTTATTCTCGCAATGTTTCGACTTTATTATTCTCGTAATGTTTCGACTTTATTCTCGCAATGTTTCGACTTTATTCTCGCAATGTTTCGACTTTATTCTCGCAGTATTTCGACTTTATTCTCGCATTGTTTCGACTTTATTCTCGCAATGTTTCGACTTTATTCTCGCATTGTTTCGACTTTATTCTCGCATTGTTTCGACTTTATTCTCGCAATGTTTCGACTTTATTATTCTCGTAATGTTTCGACTTTATTCTCGCAATGTTTCGACTTTATTCTCGCAATGTTTCGACTTTATTCTCGCAGTATTTCGACTTTATTCTCGCAATGTTTCGACTTTATTATTCTCGCAATGTTTCGACTTTATTCTCGCAGTATTTCGACTTTATTCTCGCAATATTTCGACTTTATTCTTGTAATGTTTCGACTTTATTCTCGCAGTATTTCGACTTTATTCTCGCAATGTTTCGACTTTATTCTCGCAATGTTTCGACTTTATTCTCGCAATGTTTCGACTTTATTCTCGCAATGTTTCGACTTTATTCTCGTAATGTTTAGACTTTATTCTCGCAATGTTTCGACTTTATTCTCGCAGTATTTCGACTTTATTCTCGCAATATTTCGACTTTATTCTTGTAATGTTTCGACTTTATTCTCGCAATGTTTCGACTTGGTTCTCGCAATGTTTTATCTTTATTCTCAATGTATATATAGATTTTTTTAACCAATTTTGTATTTATTTTTTTTACGCTCAGTTCAGGGCATCCGTAGTTATCACTGTCAATCTTTGCAGTTTTGAGTGTGTTGTCCACTTTTTGATGTCAATTTCCGAAAAATTTCAACATATAATATTGGCCGTCGGTCCTAGCAGCATGAAAAAAGAACATTAAAAAAACAAACAAAAAAAAATCTTAAATAAATTCGAAATATGCGCTAAATTCAGGAGGATAAATTTGAAAACATGCATAAACTACGACAGAAACGCATTTAACGAAGAAATCCCTTGATGCGCAATATTAAACTCGGGTGACTGTGATTGGATAACTGGACTAAACAGCAGTTTTTAAATTTTGTTGGAATGGAAATTAATGTCAGCTTATGTGGGAGATGACGATGTTTATTTGAACAATATTATTTTGAAATAAATTGATTAAATATAAAAATATATAAATAAATATTTGAATAAAAAAACCCGGCCCAATGCTCCCATAGATTCAAGTTGAAGGAGGGACCCGGGCCGCAGCTAGAGATCAGACACTCCCAGTAAGAAACCATTTCAGCCTTAGCATGACTTTTCTATTGGTGAATTCAATACATGATTATTTTCAGGAAGTAATCTCTCTCTCTCAGAGATTGACACTCATGACATGGGAACAGAAATTTCACCTACATTTAGAATCATCACCTACATGTAAACAGGAAACACACACACACGCACACACACACACATACTAAACACACTAAACACACACACACACCAAATACATTCTCTCTCTCACACACACACACACAAACTCACTCACACACTAAACACACATACTCTCAGACAAGCTAACGCACATATATAAAACACACACTCACACACTCACTCACACTAAACACATTCACACTCTCAAACACACACACTCTCTCTCTCTCTCTCTCTCACACACACACACACACACACACACTCAGTGTGTATCTGAGAAGACAGCAGAGGCGTCCACAGAGATCAGGCACACAGAAACAGGAGAGAGAAATTAGCATGATTTAACACACGTGTGTGTGTGTGTGTGTGTGTGTGTGTGACGATGATGTTCACGTCCTTCTCTGATCTCTCACGACCACAGGGCAAAAAGAAGCGAAGGAAACGAGACAAGCAGCATGACTCCAGCTCAGGTACGTGTGTGTGTGCGTGTGTGTGTGTTTCAAGTTTTGCACAGATGACAGTCATGCATCAAACTAAGAGCGTCATTTTATTAACACACACTCTTACATATAAAGGGTTTTTGCATTGATTCCTTAGAAAAACCTTTCAGTGCCGAACATTTAATAAATATAATGATCCTTTTTTCCACTATAAAGAATCTTGTGTGCAACAGTCGGTTAGCTTATAAACTGTGACGTCAGCTCTACTGTGAGCTACAGGCTGTTAATCAATGCTATTTGCTTCTGTTGAAACTGTTGGCCGTATTATTACAACTTATTTAAAAATAGTAAACAGTGGAATTTGCAGTGAAAAACTACATTACCCATGATGCTCTACAAACAATTCCACCAATCAGAGAGGTGAAACCCCGCCCACTCCTGTGATGTAATATTCTCTCACATTCACAATGCTTAAAAAAAATGCATATATATATATATATATATGTATATGTGAACTAGCATAAGTTTACAGATTTGAACCTTTTTATTTTTGTCTGATTTTCAATTAGTTTTTCGCTTCAAATCAAAGTTTGTAATGTTATGATTCTCCTCTTGGCTGGTCGGGTTGTTTCGTGGTTTATAACGCTTTAATTAAGACTTTAATGAAGAAAAATGAATGGAAAAAACACTTCCAGAACCAACGCCGCTTTATGCACTCCATAAAAAAGCTTTTTGTTATTTTTAAGAGTATATAAGAAAATATCAAAATACATGTGTAAAAACAATCATTCAAACTGTAAATTCTTTCTGGATGAGTCGCATATAAACACTGCAGTGACACTAATGCACTAAATCACCTTCAGTTGGATTATTATTGCTAATAAATACAGCTATTTGTTAATATTGGTGCCGTTTTAATTGCAGGCGTGTGTTACTGTGATTTTACCAAGTAGGTTCTTAGAAATCCCTCTGCATAAGCTCAGATTTAAGATTTACTGTTAACCATGTGTGTCTCGGGACACTATTACAGTACCTACTTTTTTTTTTTTTTTTTTTCATTATTTCTTATTTTTTATTCTAAACTGTTTTAATTATTCTGATTTATTTTGATTATTTTAATTTCTTCTATGTAAAGCACTTTGAATTGCCATTGTGTATGAAATGTGCTATATAAATAAACTTGCCTTGCCTTGCCTTGCCTACCATGGCACTGAATGATGATGATCGTAAAGCTATTTATATCGTAAAGCAAATTAGTTCAGGAAATACAATGGTGGAACCGGAAAAAGGCCAAACTATACTTCAATTTTTATTGATTTTCCATTGTGAAATATCTGACAATATTACAGTGTTTTCAAATATACTCTGGTGCGGTTCGAACCAAGTATGAGCGTAAAATTACCAAAAGAAAAAAAAAACAAAAAAAACACAGCTCTTCACACAGCCCAGTTCTTTAAGTTACGTTGTAAAATCTATGTTAAGAAAAACAAGGACTTAATGTATAATTTCCAAGAGAACCGAGTAAGTGTGACCACACTAAGAGCTGAACGCAACTCTAGTTTCAACTATTACAAAGGCATTTTTATCACTCGTACGCTTTTGAGGCAAAAATACCGTAACCTGGTCAAGGATGCAACTTTCTTTCAAATTGGGCGTACTTTAAAAAGTCTACGCTTTCAATTGCACACACACACAAAAAACTGAAGTACACTTTGGGCTTAAAGGGATAGTTGCCCAAAAATAACCCATTTACTCGCCCTCATGTCATCCTAGGGGTGTGTGATGTTCTTCTTTCAGACGAATACAATCCGAAGTTGTATTCAAATATAACGTTAATAAAGGTCTTCTGAAGCGAAGCCATGTGTTTATGTAAGAAAAATATTTATAAGTAAAATTCTAGCTTCCATACTTAGTGTAATCCGTATGTTCTTTTGGCTGGAAGCTAGTTATTTTACTTTTGTATAGTTTTAAATATGAAGATTTTTCACTTTTGCACTTTTATGATGGACAGATGCACTTTTATGATGGATAGATGCACTTTTATGATGGACAGATGCACTTTTATGATGATAGATACACTTTTATGATGGATAGATGCACTTTTATGATGGATAGATGCACTTTTATGGACTTCAAAACAGAAACGGCCATTATAAAACTTGGAAGAGTCAGAACATTTTTTAATATAACTCTAGTTGTATTCTTCTGAAAGAAGAACATTATACACTCCTAGGATGGCATGAGGGTGAGTAAATCATGGGCTAATTTTTCATTTTCGGGTGAACTCTCCCTTTAAATAGACCATGACACTTTTTCTGCTTTTGTTTTGATGTCATCAACAACATATACCATTATATTGTATATCATATGGAGCAGTACATAATACTGACTACATAATATGATATGTGGCTCGATTTATTTGCAACGAGGGCTTGGTTTATGAGGGGGCGCTCTGACTGTCTTGATTGAGATTGCTTTTCTATTTCTCCTGGTGTGCGGATGGCTAACCTCTCTGGCTTGGCGACCTCTTTCCCTTCATCTCCTTCTCTCAATCTTCTGTCTCTGCCGCTGGCTCTCTCCCCGTGCTCACGCATGCTGCCTCTCGCTCAGACCCCGGCTCGCCAAAGAAATGCCGTGCTCGCTTTGGGCTCAACCAACAAACGGACTGGTGTGGCCCCTGCAGGTGTGTACTACTGCCCTTCTGTCCGTCACTAACATGAGTGCTGTTTCACTGCGCTGTCCTGCAGAGTTCAGCTCCAGCCCTGATCTGTACGCTTCAAACTCTGCAGGACAGTTTCCCAGCTCTGCTTTACTCAAACAAATGTGCCACAAACCCCTTCACTGTTTCGGCTCTGTCCATCAAGCTTTGAGTTGTAGTCTTGTTTGAACCAACCAGTCATTACTTGTGCACAGTGGAGGACGAAATACAAAAAAAATAAAGTGACTTGAGTAAAAGTGCAGATATACAAAGTCAAAGTTTATTTACCAATGTGCTTTACAACACATCATTAAGCATCAAAATATCATAAAAGGAAAGATAAGACAAAAAAAAATCTTTTATACATTGACAAATTCTTAATCATTCAAAAAGTCAAAAATCATTTTGGGGACATTGAAAACCAGTGGAAAGTAGTACATTTCAGGAGAGTGAAAACGTGATGCGTAACACGAGAATTAACCTCATTGGTTCTTCCTGAAGCTCATCGTGATGCGTAACAAGTAACAAAATAACACAAATAACAATGCTAATCTATGCTAGTAGTGCAGAATGGCGTACACGAGTGGCGTCTGTGCGATCATCTCGAGTAGAGGTCGACCGATATCTGTACGTTCACACCGCCGCCAACTTGAGCGTCAAAGAAGCTTTGAACGCTCTGACGTTGCAAGGAGAAGAGAAGTGTCACAACATGAAATGTAATAAAACGAGAAAACAAGCAATACATTGAAGAAAACTTTTTTTCAATGACAGCATTTTTATAACCGCTTTGGTCACATTTGGTCGGTGAAAAAATAATAATTAACTATTATTTTTATTAGCGAGCGTTCGTAAATATTTCAAATAAAAGTTGCGCTCATTCTCAAATGTTTATCACTGGATCATAATGGAAAATCGTGAAGTTGGTGCTGCTTTACTGTATTTGCGGAGAAGACGTCGGACTCTGAGATTTTCAGCTTCTCCTCCATTTTCTCGGAACTAAAGTTTAGGTAGGAACGAAAGTTCACATCGTATGTTTCTCTGGAATCAGCCAGAGTGAAGGACGTCTTTATTCCGATTGGTTGCTGCCGTTTGCCGCTGCTTGCCGCTGAACACCGTCATACCTCATTACCATAAAGTTGAGCTTCTTTCAACTTTCAGATTGACGCTCAAAACGCCCAAAACGCGAAGCCGAGGAATTTGACGCTCCTTGCAGCTGAGAGAAGCCAGCTTCCATTGAAAATGAATGACTTCCGGCCGCTTTGGAAAGTCGGCGGCGGTGTGAACGTACAGTATGGTTTTTTCACGCCGATGCTGATACCGATGCTGATGCCGATTTATTTTGACCGATATTTGCTTGGTTTTTAACCTCTATTTGAAAGATAAAATGTAAAAGAAATGATAATTACTTAACATAGACAAACTTTCTCAACAAAAACATTTTATCCTCTCAAAAAATGTCCTGAAACATGTATTTTTGGTTTGTTTTGTTTGTTGACGGACAAAGACAAACGGACATAACCTAATTATCACATAAAAGGAGAAAAAAAAACTTTAAACGATTTAATTTTTTATATATATAAGATTTATTATATTGTATTTAATTTAACTTCTAACAATAACGTATTTCCCTAGTAAATTGCTGTTGAACGACAAAAACAACCACCAGATGGGAAAATGATAGTTTACAAAAACTTGTAAAACAATGCACCGTCCGTTTGTTGTTCTTCAGACAACGGCATCCCGCTGTTGGACCTTTCAGTCTACAGTGAAATACAGTCACACTTTACACTGATTGGCCAGCATTTTAACCATGTTTAATCCAGCTACTAACTTAAAGGAGAACTCCGGCGCAAAATGAACCTTTGGTCTAATTACACATTGTTACCTAGTCAACCGTTATCTGAGATTTGTTGTCATGATTGCCGAATGTAAATAGTTTTATCTATAAAAACAGTTTAGCCTATAACGCTAGTATAACGCTAGTATAGGGCATAGAGTAATGACAAATAAAAATCGCTTGTTATTACCACTAACAAGGCTCAAAATAGCCCCACACTAACACGACAGCATAATCAGGGTCCCTACATTCAAACCGAAGCATTGAGAACTTTGTCAGTGTCCATACAGTTTAATAAGAAGATATTTTATACACACAGTCAACTTCGCGAATACATGAAGAAGCCATCTTTGAAAAATAGTCTCGACCAGTCGATCTACGAGCGCCGACCCAAGTGCGCTGAACTGTGCAGAATCTCATATGATCCGTTGTTTCCAGAAGAAACACAAACACGAACCGTTTTCTTCTCTTCAGTATGTACATGTAGCCTACTTGTGTTAGTGTGGGGCTATTTTGAGCCTTGTTAGTGGTAATAACAAGCGATTTTTATTTGTCATTACTCTACGCCCCATATACTAGCGTTATACTAGCGTTATAGGCTAAACTGTTTTTAGAGATAAAACTATTTACATTCGGCAATCATGAAAACAAATCTCAGATAACGGTTGACTTGGTAACAACGTGTAATTAGACCAAAGGTTCATTTTGCGCCGGAGTTGTCCTTTAACGGCTCATATTTAGGTCATATCTGCTCACTCGGCTGGAAAATGACTTTAGCAGCAGCGCGCGTCAAACACGTCCTCCACGACAACACTAGGCTGCCCACAGATGCGCCCGCCTAATAATCGGCTTAATATACTTGGATATTGGCCGACGCCGATTATGTTAAAAAATGGCGATTAATCGGTCTACCTCTAATCTCGAGCGCTGGAGTGTGGAGCTCCTCATGGCCGTCAGTAAAGCGTCTGCTCTCGGAGGTCAGCAGGAGCTCCAGCTCGACGTCTTTAAGCTCAGTTTCCTGCGGTGGCCGAGCGCTGCTACGCTCCTGTCAGGGACACTTTGATGCGGGCGAGTGTGTGTGTGTGTGTGTGTGTGAGACTTTGATTTGTGTCTGAAGCGACTGCGGTGGATCTGATCTCCAGGCTCTCCTGACGGGTTACTCTGTGGTTTGGTAGCGCTGCGCTTTACAGACCAAACCTGATAACACTTTCCACTTCAACACTAACTTCAATATTCTGTCAGTGGATAAACATGAACTATTCCTTCAGTGCATGGAAGTCCATAGTCTTTGACACTAAGGACAAAAACATCGTTTTTCATGCAGTTTGTGGAAAGACAAATCCACAATACACATTTCAGTGTTTATTTTATTACACTTTTGTCCATTTGTGACTGTAGATTTCAATTACAAAACATATATTTAAAGATTGGAAATCTCCACTTCAGCAGCTTCACACACACCAAACTTTACAGAGTTATTCCAATCTATATTCATCAATCATTTGTCTGATTTATAAAAACATGGTGAAAAAAATGATTTCTCCAAAATCCCTTTGATTTTAATGTCAACAAAATCAAACAAGAATTTTGAACCTGGCATTATGCAATGTGCATATTTATGTTCTGGAAATGTATGCAAATTAGTGCATATTTAATTAGATAATGTCTGATTTGCATATTTTACCATTAAAATGTTTTTTTTTCTTAGTTCTGTCCTTAAAAAGTTCCACATAATATTTACATATATTCCACACAAATCTTTTTCCTCATTTTAATAATTACGGCCTTACAGTTCAGTGCGTACGTTTGCAGAGTCCGACTTGTGAACGCACTGTGGGAAACATCCCTCGGTGGTTTTAAATGGGCTTGTCCTGAATTTTATTGATTTTTATCATCTAATGACTGTGAGGTTGAAGATTTTTGATCCAACGGATGAGTTTGATCAAAAATGTATCCTAAATTTATAATAGATTTATGTGTGATTAACTTACTGAAGAGTCGTAATTTCTAAAATATAAACATTCACACGCCGGTCGAGCACAAACGCGTGGGTTACGACCTCGCAGTAGCTCATATTCTTGCATAATTGTTTGTTTTGGTGACACTTTATTTTATTTTACAGTGTCCTTGTTACATACTTTACATGTACTTACCGTTAACAGTAAATTATGCAAAATTACATTCAACCAACCCTCAACCAAACCCTATCTATAGTAAGAACATGAAGTTAATATTACTCAGTACTTGCATATATTATTACACTGTAACCAATGACACAATAAAATAAAGTGTTTTTGTGTGCTTTTATTTTCTGTCATTGTTCACATTTGTGACGTTTCACATCCACGCTTTATTCACAGATAACTCTCTTGACTGTTCCTAGGAGGAAAAAGAAGTGCATTCGCTACCTTCAGCGAGGACGCTGCGCCAGCCCCCATTCTTCCGATGGAAGTGCTATAGACTCCTCCCCCTCACCCGTCAATCACCTGCCAAGCCCCGCCTCCCCCTCCAGCAGGCCCCGCCCACAGAGTGGCAAACGCTCCACCCACCCGCCCAGACTCTCGCTCCACTTCAGCAGAGTTAAAACAGAGAGCACGACGCCGCGCCCGCCACAATAACCCATGCTCCTCCTCAAAACAAACAAAAAACTAAACAATTAATGTGGCGCCTCATTCATCTTTTTAGGAAGTCGTGGCAATAGATTTTCTCGTGGGTGAATCTCATGAAGAATGTTTTCTCTCCTTTATTTTATTGACAATTAAGCATATTATTGTTTTTATTAACAAAAATGAGTTTTGCATTGTGGACAATTATATATATATGAGACAATATATATATATATTAATCCTCTAGTGCTGTTCAGTCATTTTTGACCGAAAAATAGTACTTGTTTTCACTTCATCGGAATGGTACGAAACTTGGTAAAGATTTTGGCACTTGCTGTGTGAACACACACACACATTCCTGTAATGAATAGTCCCTCTTGTGCTCCTCGCTGTCAAAATTAAGAAATGAATGACGAGTTTCCTCTAGTGGAAGCGTTCGGTACTGCCGCCGAACAACATGTGACTGAACGCTCGTTTTCTGAGATATAAAATTTGCAAAATAGCTTGTTTACATTTCTGACTTTGATTTTTCCCACAGTTTTAGAGTAAAACTTGTTTTGGAAAGTATATATTTTATATATAAAAAAATTGTATTTTTCATTACAATAATTTACTTTTTAAACTTTTTTTCACCTCAGCAATAATCTGCCAAGTGTCGTCTTTTAAAGAGAGATCAAACTTAAGATGTACGACAGTTTAAGTTGGAAATTAAATTTTCAGGTCTATGCTTAAAAAGTGAATAAATAAATTATAACTAGTGTATAAATATAATTAAGTACTATAAAAACCCTAAAAATACTAAATATTACATAATTTTTTTTCGAACTAAAACTTTGACGACACACGAACAGTACCAGAGGGTTAAATATGATTTTCTGTATTGTAGTTCTCATTATAGTGTGACTCTCATTAGAAAGAACAGTCACAGTACAAATGAACGTATCCATTACAGTCATGAGAGTTTGGAGGGAATGTGCTTAATTGTCTTGAAGATAACGTCACGATCCAAAGAGCCTGAATAGTTTTAGGATTTCATCTTTTGATTGTGTGTATTTCTCCGTGAGATTCAGCCAGTGTGTGTTAACTGCTTCCGATGATCCATCACTTAATGCCATGTGTCTCTACATCACTGAAAAGTTCTCAATTCTACAATCAAGCAATCAAGTCAATGTGTTCGTTGTAAAACTTATTCTTTTATAGATAAGTCCGTAAATAACTAAACTTTTATATGTTTTTATGTAAAGAGAAAAAAAACACAAAAAAATATTCTTGGGCTGTTTACTTTTATTCATACGGCTGCCATTTTTAAGTTTTGTTGTGTAGATCTGTAGTCTGCTACGCCTGTCATACGTCAGTGTTTGAGATGAAGTATGTGCATGTATTCTGTATGTGTGTGTGTGTGTGTGTGTGTGTGTGTGGTCACTCAGTGTTCCCTCGGGTGTGTCTCATTGAGGCCAGCAGAGGGAGCCAGCTCGCTTACTTTCGCTTCTGATGTAACAATCATTCTCTAGATTTATTAAAATATTTTGAAAACTCTGTTTAAAGGTGATGTTTCATTGTTCCTGACACTCAACACTTTAACAAGACTTCATCGACTCGAAAACACACACAGATCCGACTGTCAGAAAAGTGAACGGGTTGACTTGTATTCATTAGCAGGATTGATATCAGCTAATATAATTATGGCAAGCCGTTTGAACTTTTATTCATTTCCAGGATATGAATTGTTGATATCTGTAATTGTATCTTCACTAATATCACCATAGGCTGCCATTCATAATCAACTGTTGATATCAAGAATTGATTTTTTACTAGTAGAAATATAATGTCATATTATTGTTACTAGTAAAAATGTGAATTCCTGATATCAATAATTCAATTGTCACTAGTTGATATGTCTATTCTTAGTATCAACAATTGAAATACTACTAGTAAAATATATATATATCTTTAATATCTGAAAATGTGTTTGTGATGTCAATATTTATCAATTTAACTAGTGAAAATAGAATTGTGGATATCAATGATTCACATCCTGTAAATGAAAAAAAAAAGTTTAAATGGCTTACAATAGCTAATTCCTATCAGGAATAACATTTCCACTTGTAATAATAATAATTTTTCATATCTGTAATTGGCTGCCATTCTAATTAAATTAGCAAGAATTGTAAAAAATAAAATCATAATTTACTATTTACAATAACTTTGTTACTATTAAAAATAGTCGTCAATAGTCAATTGTCACTAGTTGAAATGTTACTTGCTATCTGTAAATATATTTCAACATGTTACACGTCATTTTTGATATCTAAAAATGCATTTCTCATATCAATAATTAGAGATCATCTAAAATGGCTTTCTTACTAGTAACAATCACATTAATGAATATATAGTCTGGTAGGAAGGGGGGGGGTTCACCTGCACCCGAAAGATATATTTTTTTAACCTAGTTTTTTGTAATCTTTAAGGTGTCTAGAAAAGGAATTTTGAGGTTCCCCGCGCAAATTTTTGTCCCATATGTGATTTTTTTGTATCATCTTTTGTGTCCGCGCTTGATTTTTGGCTGCGGAAAATGAAAACTTTAAACCTACATAGAATCTGAACAATACATCCTACAGACACAATCTACCCCATTTTCTCTTCGTCTTTGCATGAGGAATTGATAGATATGCGGATTGTCTTGATTAGATGATGTATAGTGCATAAAAACTCAAATAAACACCAAAAAATGGTGACATTAGATCACTGGAACTCCTCCCCTATGGACCCTTCTGATATATGTTTTCTAACTTTTGTATTTTTACAGTCTTTAGGATGTCTAAGAAGCAAATGTTGATGATCCCCACCTGAAATATTGTCACATGTATGTATTTTCTGGCTATATTGGTTGCCACCCTGGATATCCAAAAAAGCACATTTATAGGCAGTCTGTTTTTCTCCTTTAGTTTTCGATTTGATAAATCTCCTCCATTTTTCATAACTGGCTATGTAAATTATTGTTGAGCACATGTTGAGCTTGTTCCCAACGTCAATTGTTGCACATTAAAAATATAACATAGATATTTTAATTAAATAATACATTTTAAGATACAACGTGTTCAAAAATATGCATTAATTAAAAATCACATCATGTAATTAGGATTCACTGGTAATGTGAGGTTTTTTTAACGTACATTTTTAAACTAACTTCACAAATACATAGCCTACACCATGCACCAACACACAATTAGAAAGGTCTTTCTTGGTGAAGAGCATTTAGCGTTATGGAAGCCCACATTAACTGGCAGATAATGGTCTCTCCAGATTTCTGTTAAGTTGAAAAAAAAATGTTATGCTTAATAATTAATTAATTATACTTTCATTATTATTATTATTACTACTGGTGAGGGAATGTGTTTCATCTCGAGTGGGACAATCTGAACAAAACAACAAACATTCATGGCTCAAATGTGGTGAACTGGACCGGTGGGATCATGATACAGGAGGTGAAACCTGAATTTGATGCCCCCAACTCTCTGGAAATTCCACGAATGCTCCCACTCTACGAGTGGAACAAGATGCGCTCCCTTATGGTAGATATACCCGAGACCCTAAATTCATCATCAAGTCATGATTAGATGATGTATAGTGCATAAACACTCAAATGAACACCAAAAAATGTAAAAATAAATTGTGACATTGGATCACTGGCACTCCTGTCCTCAGGACCCTATTGATATATGTTTTCAAACTTTTGTACTTTTACAGTCTTTATGATGTCTAAGAAGCAAATGTTGATGATCCCCACCTGAAATAACTATCTATCCATCATTAAAGTGCATCTATCCATCATAAAAGTGCATCTATCCATCATAAAAGTGCATCTGTCCATCATAAAAGTGCATCTGTCCATCATAAAAGTGCATCTGTCCATCATAAATGTTCTATTATTTAAAATGCAAAAAAAAAAAAAAAAACATTTATTATTTTCAAGGTGAAAAGGATTCATTTGCCTGGATCCACGCCGAAGAAAACGTCTAAATGTCACATTTTTAATGAAGCAGCCTAATGAGTAAAATGTCTATTTTCTTGGGCGTCCCCCAGCTCCTCGCTAAAACAACGTATTACATCGACGTTAAACCACGTTAACCGTGTTAACCATAACCTTTTAAATACTCGACCTAGTTCCGTTAGCAACGGGAAGAAACTCCTGTAACTTCAGTGCCCAACCCGTATCACGACAAGACGTGACATAATCACGTTGGTCCATTTTGGAAAACGTGTAGCTGTCACGGTTTAGTTTAAACTCAAAACCATAAATAGGGCTATGCTGCCCTCTTGTGTCAAATTATATGTATTTTTCCGACAAATAAAACCAAACCCGCAATAAAACCCCATCCAATTCACCCTTGAACTCAACAGATTCAGTGGTTCAGTTGATAAAGTGTTGGGCTTTAATCAAAAAGACCTGAGTTCAATTCCCATACTTGCTTACGTTCAATTGTTGTGATTATATCAAACAAAGTGGCCAAAACAACGTTTCTTCAACCCGGTATCACGTTGGTCCACTTTTGAAAACGTGTAGATGTCACGGTTTAAACCCCCTCAAACGTGAAACTTACACTTAAACTGAAACTTACCATCAAGACCTATTGGTTTTCATTAAACCAAGAAAAATAAAATTTTGTTTTATTGACGATCACTGAGAAATGGTCTATTATTTAAAATGCAAAAAACATTTATTATTTTCAAGGTGAAAAGGATTCATTTGCCTCGATCCACGGCGAAAAAAACGTCTAAATGTCACATTTTTAATGAAGCAGCCCAAGTAGTCCACTTTGGAAAATGTGTAGATGTCACGGTTAGAGGGCCATGAGACATAGACCTGAGTGCAACAATGGAGGCTCTAGACCCTTCCAGAGAAAAAAAAACGACAGTGTTACCCCTTACGGTTTTTTTTTTGGGCGAAAAATTTAGTATCCCAATCTTCTCAAAACTCTGGATTCTGATAGAGGGCCATGAGCTTAGACCTGAGTGCAAAAATGGAGGCTCTAGCCCTTCCAGAGCTGAGATATCGAAACTCAAATTCGACCAGAAAAAAAAACGACAGTGTTACCCCTTACGTTTTTTTTTTTGGGGCGAAAAATTAAGTTTTCTCCAATCTTCTCAAAACTCTGGATTCTGATAGAGGGCGTGAGCTTAGACCTGAGTGCAAAAAATGGAGGCTCTAGACCCTTCCAGAGCTGAGATATCGAAATTCAAAATTTCGACCAGAAAAAAAAACGACAGTGTTACCCCTTACGTTTTTTTTTTGGGCGAAAAATTTAGTTTCCCCAATCTTCTCAAACTCTGGATTCTGATAGAGGGCGTGAGACTAGACCTGAGTGCAAAAATGGAGGCTCTAGACCCTTCCAGAGCTGAGATATCGAAACTCAAAATTCGACCCGAAAAAAAAAACGACAGTGGTACCCCTTTCGTTTTTTTTTTTCGGCGAAAAATTAAGTTTCTCCAATCTTCCCAAACTCTGGATTCTGATAGAGGGCCATGAGACTTAGACCTGAGTGCAAAAATGGAGGCTCTAGACCCTTCCAGAGCTGAGATATCGAAAATCAAAATTTCGACCAGAAAAAAAAACGACAGTGTTACCCCTTACGTTTTTTTTTTTTGGCGAAAAATTAAGTTTCCCAATCTCCTCAAACTCTGGATTCTGATAGAGGGCCATGAGACTTAGACCTGAGTGCAAAAATGGAGGCTCTAGCCCCTTCCAGAGCTGAGATATCGAAAATCAAAAATTTCGACCGAAAAAAAAACGACAGTGTTACCCCTTACGTTTTTTTTTTTTTGGGCGAAAAATTAAGTTTCCCCAATCTTCTCAAAACTCTGGATTCTGATAGAGGGCCATGAGACTTAGACCTGAGTGCAAAAATGGAGGCTCTAGCCCCTTCCAGAGCTGAGATATCGAAACTCAAAATTTCGACCCGAAAAAAAAACGACAGTGTTACCCCTTACGTTTTTTTTTTTGGCGAAAAATTAAGTTTCTCCAATCTTCCAAAATTCTGATAGAGGGCCATGAGACTTAGACCTGAGTGCAAAA
The DNA here is from genome assembly GCF_016745375.1 of Pimephales promelas. The sequence goes on along the minus strand of NW_024122004.1, from coordinate 381,576 downwards.
ATGGAGGCTCTAGCCCCTTCCAGAGCTGAGATATCGAAACTCAAAAATTCGGCCCGAAAAAAAAACGACAGTGGTACCCCTTACGTTTTTTTTTTTTGGGCGAAAAATTAAGTTTCTCCAATCTTCCCAAATTCTGGATAGAGGGCCATGAGACTTAGACCTGAGTGCAAAAATGGAGGCTCTAGCCCCTTCCAGAGCTGAGATATCGAAACTCAAAAATTCGGCCCGAAAAAAAAACGACAGTGGTACCCCTTACGTTTTTTTTTGGGGGCGAAAAATTAAGTTTCTCCAATCTTCCAAATTTCTGATAGAGGGCCATGAGACTTAGACCTGAGTGCAAAAATGGAGGCTCTAGCCCCTTCCAGAGCTGAGATATCGAAACTCAAAAATTCGGCCCGAAAAAAAAACGACAGTGGTACCCTTACGTTTTTTTTGGGGGCGAAAAATTAAGTTTCTCCAATCTTCCAAAACTCTGGATTCTGATAGAGGGCCATGAGACTTAGACCTGAGTGCAAAAATGGAGGCTCTAGCCCTTCCAGAGCTGAGATATCGAAACTCAAAAATTCGGCCCGAAAAAAACGACAGTGGTACCCCTTACGTTTTTTTTTGGGGCGAAAAATTAAGTTTCTCCAATCTTCCAAATTCTGATAGAGGGCCATGAGACTTAGACCTGAGTGCAAAAATGGAGGCTCTAGCCCTTCCAGAGCTGAGATATCGAAACTCAAAAATTCGGCCCGAAAAAAAAACGACAGTGGTACCCCTTACGTTTTTTTTTTGGGCGAAAAATTAAGTTTCTCCAATCTTCCCAAATTCTGATAGAGGGCCATGAGACTTAGACCTGAGTGCAAAAATGGAGGCTCTAGCCCTTCCAGAGCTGAGATATCGAAACTCAAAAATTCGGCCCGAAAAAAAACGACAGTGGTACCCCTTACGTTTTTTTTTTGGGCGAAAAATTAAGTTTCTCCAATCTTCCCAAATTCTGATAGAGGGCCATGAGACTTAGACCTGAGTGCAAAAATGGAGGCTCTAGCCCCTTCCAGAGCTGAGATATCGAAACTCAAAAATTCGGCCCGAAAAAAAAACGACAGTGTACCCCTTACGTTTTTTTTTTGGGGCGAAAAATTAAGTTTCTCCAATCTTCCCAAATTCTGATAGAGGGCCATGAGACTTAGACCTGAGTGCAAAAATGGAGGCTCTAGACCCTTCCAGAGCTGAGATATCGAAACTCAAATTTCGACCGAAAAAAAAACGACAGTGTTACCCCTTACGTTTTTTTTTTGGGCGAAAAATTAAGTTTCTCCAATCTTCTCAAAACTCTGGATTATGATAGAGGGCCATGAGACTTAGACCTGAGTGCAAAAATGGAGGCTCTAGACCCTTCCAGAGCTGAGATATCGAAACTCAAAATTTCGACCCGAAAAAAAAACGACAGTGTTACCCCTTACGTTTTTTTTTTTGGCGAAAAATTAAGTTTCTCCAATCTTCTCAAAACTCTGGATTCTGATAGAGGGCCATGAGACTTAGACCTGAGTGCAAAAATGGAGGCTCTAGACCCTTCCAGAGCTGAGATATCGAAATCAAAATTTCGACCCGAAAAAAAAAACGACAGTGTTACCCCTTACGTTTTTTTTTTTTGGGCGAAAAATTAAGTTTCTCCAATCTTCTCAAAACTCTGGATTCTGATAGAGGGCATGAGACTTAGACCTGAGTGCAAAAATGGAGGCTCTAGACCCTTCCAGAGCTGAGATATCGAAATTCAAAATTCGACCCGAAAAAAAAACGACAGTGTTACCCCTTACGTTTTTTTTTTTTGGGCGAAAAATTAAGTTTCTCCAATCTTCTCAAAACTCTGGATTATAGAGGGCCATGAGACTTAGACCTGAGTGCAAAAATGGAGGCTCTAGACCCTTCCAGAGCTGAGATATCGAAACTCAAATTTCGACCCGAAAAAAAAACGACAGTGTTACCCCTTACGTTTTTTTTTTTGGGCGAAAATTAAGTTTCCCTAATCTTCTCAAAACTCTGGATTCTGATAGAGGGCCATGAGACTTAGACCTGAGTGCAAAAATGGAGGCTCTAGACCCTTCCAGAGCTGAGATATCGAAACTCAAAATTTCGACCCGAAAAAAAAACGACAGTGGTACCCCTTACGTTGGGG
>NW_024122004.1:126383-378918 GCF_016745375.1 Pimephales promelas | reverse complement strand
CCCCCTCAAATGTGAAACTTACACGTTTGCGTTAACACGTCCAGTGGAGAGATTATCAGATGTTATTCGCCTCTGCCATAAGACCTTCGGTTTTCATTAAACCGAGAAAAATGGAATTTTGTTTTATTTACGATCACTGAGAAATGTTCTATTATTTAAAATGCAAAAAAAAAAAAAAACATTTATTATTTTCAAGGTGAAAAGGATTCATTTGCCTGGATCCACGCCGAAGAAAAGTCTAAATGTCACGTTTTTAATGAAGCAGCCTAATGAGTAAAATGTCTATTTTTCCGGCGTCCCCCAGCTCCTCGTTTAAGCAAAAGGAACGTATAACATCGACGTTAAACCACGTTAACCGTGTTAACCATAACCTTTTAAATACTCGACCGTTAGCAACGGGAAGAAACTCCTGTAACTTCAGTGCCCAACCCGTATCACGACAAGACGTGACATAATCACGTTGGTCCATTTTGGAAAACGTGTAGCTGTCACGGTTTAGTTTAAACTCAAAACCATAAATAGGGCTATGCTGCCCTCTTGTGTCAAATTATATTTCTATATTTATTTTTCCAACAAATAAAACCAAACCGTCAATAAAACCCCATCAATATCCCCTTGAACTCAACAGATTCAGTGGTTCAGTTGATAAAGCGTTGGGCTTTAATCAAGAAGATCTGAGTTCAATTCCCATACTTGCTTACGTTCAATTGTTGTGATTATATCAAACAAAGTGGCCAAAACAAGATCTCTTTAACCCGGTATCACGTTGGTCCACTTTTGAAAACGTGTAGATGTCACGGTTTAAACCCCCTCAAACGTGAAACTTACACTTAAACTGAAACTTACCATCACGACCTATTGGTTTTCATTAAACCGAGAAAAATGGAATTTTGTTTTATTGACGATCACAAAAAACATTTATTATTTTCAAGGTGAAAAGGATTAATTTGCCTCGATCCAAGCCGAAGCAGCCTAAATAGTCCACTTTGGAAAATGTGTAGATGTCACGGTTTAACCCCCTCAAATGTGAAACTTACACGTTTGCGTTAACACGCTCCAGTCGAGAGATATCCAGATGTTATTCGCCTCTGCCATAACGACCTATCGGTTTTCATTAAACCGAGAAAAATGGAATTTTGTTTTATTTATGATCACTGAGAAATGTTCTATTATTTAAAAAGCAAAAATAAATAAATAAATAAAAATTTTTTATTTTTATTATTTTACCTCTCTTCACCTAAGTGTCCAAGACATATGGCTGCAGTCAGATGAAACGACCACAAAGTCGATCATCGACCTACGCCCTAGGGTGTTGGAGGCCCACTGATGGACACCCTTTTGCTTGAAGATGGTGTTCGTTGTGGACAAACTGTGACTAGCACAGAAGTCCAATAACTGAACACTACTCGGGTTCAGGTCAGGGGGGCCATTCTGTCCCTAGAGCTAGTTTCCATGTCCAGGGATCGGGTTGTTGAGGCCCCCGCCTTCAAATGCCGCCCGATCCTCTCAGCACAGGCCCCTTACGGTCCCTCCTGAAGGTGGTGAGCCCACGGGAAGGAGGCCCCACGTTGCTCCTTCGGACTGAGCCCTGCCGGACACCGTGTGGGAGGCCCTGCCACCAGGCGCTCACATACTGGCTCCAAGGTGGGGCCCCGGCTGTCCTTGTTTTCACTTCACTCAGGTTTTTTGAACCGTTCTTGGTCTGACCCGTCGCCTAGGACCGGTTTGCCTCGCATATAGCCCCGGAGAACATAGCTCATAGGGTCGTTCGGGTACTCAAACCCCTCCACCACGTTAAGGTGGCAGTGCAAAGAGGGGTTAATTAGAATCACTTTTTTTCTATTTCAGTTTATTCTAATGGGGATTTGTTATACCCTATATGAAGAGTTCAGATGCCAAAGCCTCGAAGTGCCATTTGAAATTTTCTTCTAAAATTATCATTTTTATCAAGCTTGTATATTTAATTCAGTGATTTCACTTAAATGACAATGAAGATGACCTATTAATGGTCATTTAAGTGAAATTACTGAACTTAAATATACAAGCTTGATAAAAATTATCATTCTAGAACCAAATTTCAAATGGCATTTAGAGGCTTTTGCATCTAAACTCTTCATATATACATTACACATACAGTATTTGAATATATGAGTGGTTTTCTGTTGTTTTTTTTTCAATAAATATAACACCAATATAATGGTTTAAATAGTATCTACTTATTATGGGAGATGTTCATTTGGACCAACATGTTTCAGGTGGGGATCATCAACATTTGCTTCTTAGACATCATAAAGACTGTAAAAGTACAAAAGTTTGAAAACATATATCAATAGGGTCCTGAGGACAGGAGTGCCAGTGATCCAATGTCACAATTTATTTTTACATTTTTTGGTGTTCATTTGAGTGTTTATGCACTATACATCATCTAATCATGACTTGATGATGAATTTAGGGTCTCAGGTATATCTACCATAAGGGAGCGCGTCTTGTTCCACTCGTAGAGTGGGAGCATTCGTGGAATTTCCAGAGAGTTGGGGGCATCAAATTCAGGTTTCACCTCCTGTATCATGATCCCACCGGTCCAGTTCACCACACTTGAGCCATGAATGTTTGTTGTTATTTTGTTCAGATTGTCCCACTCGAGATGAAACACATTCCCTCACCAGTAGTAATAATAATAATAATGAAAGTATAATTAATTAATTATTAAGCATAACATTTTTTTTTTCAACTTAACAGAAATCTGGAGAGACCATTATCTGCCAGTTAATGTGGGCTTCCATAACGCTAAATGCTCTTATTTTAATTGTGTGTTGGTGCATGGTGTAGGCTATGTATTTGTGAAGTTAGTTTAAAAATGTATGTTAAATAAACCTCGCATTACCAGTGAATCCTAATTACATGATGTGATTTTTAATTAATGCATATTTTTGAAATTCTTAAAATGTATTATTTAATTAAAATATCTATGTTATATTTTTAATGTGCAACAATTGACGTTGGGAACAAGCTCAACATGTGCTCAACAATAATTTACATAGGCAGTTATGAAAAATGGAGGAGATTTATCAAATCGAAAACTAAAGGAGAAAAACAGACTGCCTATAAATGTGCTTTTTTGGATATCCAGGGTGGGAACCAATATAGCCAGAAAATACATACATGTGACAATATTTCAGGTGGGGATCATCAACATTTGCTTCTTAGACATCCTAAAGACTGAAAATACAAAAGTTAGAAAACATATATCAGAAGGGTCCATAGGGGAGGAGTTCAAGTGATCCAATGTCACCATTTTTTGGTGTTTATTTGAGTTTTTATGCACTATACATCATCTAATCAAGACAATCCTCATATCTATCAATTCAGAGAAAATGGGGTAGATTGTGTCTGTAGGATGTATTGTTCAGATTCTATGTTGGTTTAAAGTTTTCATTTTCCGCGGCCAAAAATCAAGCACGGACACAAAAGATGATACAAAAAAATCACATATGGGACAAAAATTTGCGCGGGGAACATCAAAATTCCTTTTCTAGACACCTTAAAGATTACAAAAAACTAGGTTAAAAAAATATATCGTTCGGGTGCAGGTGAACCCCCCCCCCCCTTCCTACCCTACTAATATCAGATATTATCATTGTAATTAGTAACAAACGAATTATTGATTTAAAAAACTAGAGAAAATTGTATTGTTGGTATGAAGAGTGAATTCTGGGGATGAATTTGCGCAGGTTCCCGATAAAGAGTTGCACGTTTATAACGGTGACGAGTGAACAAGTACTCAACAAGAGGGAAATGGCGCCGTGATGTTCGTTAACGGTATATCGCTGCAACCATATATTTAACTTTTTACTTCTAAACGAAGAACAAAACGGCGTCGGATGTTAGTTTACGGTATATATCACTGCAACCTTATCTCTAACTTTTTACTTCTAAACGAAGAACGAAACAGCGTCGGCTGTTCATTAACAGTATCGCTGCAACTGTATCTCTAACTTTTTACTTCTAAACGAAGAACGAAGAGCTTCTCCATGAGTATATCGGGGCCTTGAATCTCGCTCAGTCGGTATGTTACGTGTTAACGAGTGCCAACAGTAAGTGTCTGCTGCAGTTTCACTGAACGGCCACCGGTGTCACTATTAACAAGGGTTTCTGAACTCCTTTAAACGCTACTGTGCCAAGAAACTACATATAAAAGCTGCCACAAACAGTCTAAAGGTGCAGAAATATTGCAGAAAGAATGGACAAATCCCACAATAATCGTTTATTTTTTGGAATTAAAAGATTTATAATCCTAATTGCCTGCCATTTACGAGCAGAACTGTGACTTTCAGTCCTATACAATGAGGCAAAGAAAACCAAGTGAAAGCAGACACAAGTACTTCCAGTTCACAACACACGTTTTATACATCTTTCCAACACTGATCTCTCGTCAGCACAAATCAGGCTGCTTATAAAATGTTGCTCATATATTTTTAAAAAAAGAAGAAAAAGAAAACCAAATCAGCCGTTTGGCGAGGAGCTCAGTTAAAAATAAAAACTGTGGCGAAGGGAGCGTTTTCTCTACATGGGTTACTAGTTCCAGTGAGAAAATGAGAAAAGGAAAATGGTGGTTTAACAAAAACGCTTTTACACCACACATGCTAGCAAAACACATGGGATTTGACTGTTTATTTGTGTTAAATATGAACAGCGCAGTGCAATTTTTTTAATTACTTTTTTACGTTTTTTTGGACCGATCCATAGTGTTAAAGTGTGTCAGGATGCTTCACTTCTCTTCACACCACTGGTTCTCCTTGCGTACCTGCAACACACACACACACACACTGGTGAGTGCGAGCGCATTACAGCACGAGAGATGGGAAATGAGCTCTTGTTTTTACCTGGGCTTCCTCTTCCTCTGTGAAATCATTTTTGATATTGAACGTCTTTCTGATCTCCTCTGGGGTTTTGCCTTTGATCATGTTCGCCACCGTCTTGCAGGTCACATCTAGCAAACCTTTGATGTCCAAGTAATTTGCAGCCTAAACAAAAGACAAGAGATGAAAGTCAGCAAATGGACCTTGAGCAAATGAAGAGGCGGCCATCTTGTGGCCTGCAAACGCATGAAGGATCCATGCCAGTTACATTTTACACACTTGTATAAACATATCTATCAGTACAACATGCATCACATGACTAACACACATCATCGTTTTCAAATCTCACTCTTCAGTGTCGACGCTCTGAAGAGAAAAAAAGATGCGTTTTCAAACGTATCCGGTTTACTGTAGATAAACGACTCGCTCATTAAGACAGTGACTTGCTGCCACCTACTGGCCATTTATAATCATTTCAATATTCACAATATTTCAACACCCATAGCATTACGTCATTGTAATTACATTTGAATGCTGCTTCTGCAGCGCTAATATGGATTGATACTATAGGCTGTTAAACTAGGGCTGGGAAAAAACATCGGTTCACCTAGCTATCGTGATTTTTTTTTTTACGATTGTTTTATTCCAGAATATCAATACTAATTCAAATGCTTTATTTTTGCATCATTATTTATGTGATGCAACAGTTCAAATTACCACAGAAGTACTTGGATAAAAGTTCAAATATGGACACTGATGTCTACGATAGCGATCAAAATTAGATAAAAACTTAAAATGTCACATTTATCGATTACATTGTAAAAGTGACTGTTAAAAATGTATTTGTTATTGAGTAATTTAAGAGAATGTAGTGGTAACACTTTACAATAAGGTTCATTAATTAAACATTAGTTAATGTATTAACTAACATGAACTAACCATGAGCAACACATTTATTATTGTTTTTGTTCATCTTTGTTTACGTTAGTTCCAGCTGTTCATTGTTTGTTCATGTTAGTTCACAGTGCATTAACTAATGTTAACAAGATTTTAATTAAATATTAGTGAATGTTGAAATTAACATTAACAAATATTAACAAATGCTAAAGAAGTATCGTTCATTCTTAGTTAATGTTAACTAATGAACCTTATTGTAAAGTGTTACCAATGTAGTATTGTATGATGCTTCTGAAATAAGTCAGAAAGATGTGATGATTAGTTTTGTATATGACTCATTTTATTCATCATGTACAGTCTGTATAAGTGCATGATTTTACTTTTTGCCATGGTCTAGAGTTAAAAAATGTGCAATCTCAAACAGAATCGCAAAACTCGAGCATCGTGAATCGGGAGATGAGTGTATGGTCCCAGTCCTAGCTGCTACCGATCAAATGACATCAGTGTTTATTATTAGAGCTATGATTAATTGTTAAAACATCGCTGTCTTATTCCTAAACGGCAGCGGTTCGCCCGTGTCGATTAAACCTTTGAGAAGTCCGATCACGGTGAACATCAGACCTGTGTTCTGATCCAGAGACGGTCATGAAACCGCTTCACAAACAGTCTCATTAGTTCTGTCTTACAATCATTCAATAACTCACTAAAAGTTTATACGTCGAGTATAAACCCTGATGACTACGTCAGTAGTCAAAATAAAGAAATCACCTCTTGAAAGTAACGATTGTGTCGATTACATTACACAAGTGGTGACGAGTGACTTAAATGTTTTTTCACTGAATCGTTCACTCAAGAGATTAGTTCAAAAATGCTGATTCCTCTAATAATGAAATATCTCTTTATGAGCGAGTAGAGCCCGACCGATAAAGGATTTTGAAGGCCGATACCGATACAAATATTTTTGAGTTTTAAAATCCGATGTTCCGATATATCGGCCGATATTTTTTATTTTATTAAAGGGTTAGTTCAGCCAAAAATAAAATTCTGTCAGTATTTACTCACCCTCATGTTGTTCCAACCCTTTAAGCCCTTCGTTCATCTTCGGAACACAAATTAAGATATTTAAGATATTAAGATCGCTCCTGCATACAGTCCATAGGCTTCTTGAGGGAATGACAATTGATGGCCTCAAAAAGTCATTAAAGACATCGTTAAAATAGTCCAAGTGACTACAGGGGCTCAATCTTAAGTTTATCAAACGACGAGAACACTTTTGTGCGCAAAAAAACAACAAAAATAACGACTTTATTTCAACTGTTCGTTTATTTCTCCCTCTGCGCGAGTCAGGTTACTAGTTTAATAGCGTAAGCTTCTGTTATTGTACGTCACACGCATCACACACATGACCAGCGTCGGCCAATAGTGAGCCTACGTGTGACGTAGCTCTACGCAATCACACTACGTTAACTGACTACAGGCTCATGGAGAAGGAAGTGAATAGTTGAAATAAAGCCGTTATTTCTGTTTGTTTTGGCGCACAAAAAGTGTTCTCGTCGTTTGATAAAGTTAAGATTGAGCCCCTGTAGTCACTTGGACTATTTTAACGATGTCTTTAATGACTTTTCGATGCCAGCAAGAGTCATTCCCTCAAGAAGCCTATGGACTAGTATGCAGGAGTGATCTTAATATCTTAAATATCTTAATTTGTGTTGCGAAGATGAAAGAAGGTCTTACGGGGTTGGAACAACAAGAAGGGTGAGTAAATACTGACAGAATTTTCATTTTTGGGTGAACTAACCCTTTAAATATTGTTGGATTTCACACATGTGTAAAAGAAAAGCTAACTTTTCTGCACAAGATACGTTTGATACTTTTTCTCTATGTCTAAATGTTCACTCCTCGCAAGTATAACTTACATTTTACAATGCAGGGACTGTAACTAGAGATATGCGAGTTATAAATACAGTAATCATTACTTTATTTAGGCAGAAAAAGTTCATTGTGGTTTCCAAGCTCATTAATGTTAACGTTAGCGCTCTTCCACTGATGAGATGGCATTAGCTAGCTTTGTGGTTAGCTAGTCTATGATGAGCCATAATTTAGCAATAGATAACATCATACTGCAAATTGTAAAACATACATTTTCAATATAACAGGCCAAGGAGAGATGATTGAAGCGCGTTTCATTCGTTTTTATTTTATTTTTTAAATATTCATTTATCTGCCATTTATAACTGCCGATACCGATATTTTGGAAAATGCCTAATATCGGCCGATAATATCGGTCTGGCTCTATGAGTGAGTCATTGAATCATTCACTCAAGAGTTTAATGAGTGATTCATTCAAATTAAATAAACATTTTAAATAGACTGCAGCAGTTAACATTGTATCAGAACCTCCAGTTCTATTATTATTGTTAAACTCATCAAGTGATCTGATCTCTTCTGAAGCCTTGGGTTAAACCGCTTCATTCATATGGATTTATTTCATACTCTTTTTATGAATGTTTGGGTGAATATACTTTCAATGTTTGCGTTAGGGGTGCACGATATTGACAAAAATGTGATATTGCGATATCGATAATGAATATTGCGATATCGATATTAATTTCTATATTTTTAAAAAGTTATTGGAAAACGCATCAAAAAGATTAATAAATAAAACAAGTTTTCTTACAACATAAGATTTATTTCAACTGACAGTCATATTGGACTGGTAGGCCTACAGCATTAATAAATAGGCCTAAATAATATGTCAACAGAACAGGACATGTTAGTTGTGTACACTACACTGTAAAAGATAATAAATAAATAGCAAGTCTACAGAACACACTATGCAACATAAACCCCACTATATGCGTTTTCTTTGACCGAATAGCTATCTGATCGTGAAAAGACCAGGTGTAAATGCCCTGTGAAACGCATTCGTGACGTATTTGAATCTAATCGCTCAAACCACTTCAGGAGGCGGTCTGGGCCGCATTTCAGTTGAAACTGGACAAATGTAAATGCATCTCGTTATTGAATAAACCACATATGTAAAATGTACTCCTTCCAAAAACTCTAAAAATGAGAACGTTACAGGCTTGTCATGTTATGGCCAGATATGACGACGCGCGCGACTGCAACACGCATCACCGCAGATGAGCAGCTGTTGAACATTTCCTTTTCATCAAGCCAACGCGCAAACTATCGCAAATCAAAGTGAAAGTAAGTCGCAGACGCTTTTCACAGTTATCTTCATTAAAAGCAAATAAACGAACTGATCTTATTTTACCTGATGATCATAAAACGCAGCTCATAACTGTTGACGTGACGGTGACTCCATTAAATCTGCATATAGCGTGGGAATTGAATATCGTATTTTGATAAATCAGATAGCTATCCGATCAGTGAAAACGCATGAAGTTGCCAGGTGGACCGTGGCCTGATGTTTATAGGCTAGCCTACTTGGGCGCTGGTGTGCGCGTCGAGCCGGGGCAAGTGTGTGTGTGTGTGTGGGACTGTGTGGTAGGAGAGCAAGGGAGAAGTGAGAGAGTGACGGCGGTTAGCTTTGGAGCGAGTAGCGACTTTATATTGAGAAAAACAAAGTGTCTCTCCTGTTCTTTCTGACCACTGTGGGAAATCTGTAGCATGAAAAGTTAAACCTCTCTTGATTTAATATTGTTTATGGAGAAGGAGAATCAGGAAATGATTCGGGGGGAAATGCAACGGTGCATGTCGGAACAGACGCATCATAAACAAAATATTGCATAAATATCGCGACACTTTCGATATTGATATCGAGCAACGTGATATCGCGATAACGATATTGATTCGATATATCATGCACCCCTAGTTTGCGTCGTAAAGATGAATGAAAGTCTGACGGGTTTGGAACGACATGAGGGCGAGTAATTACTGACAGAGCTTTCATCATTGGGTGAACTAACCCTTAAAGCATGTGCTTCTCGACTGGTTTAGCTTCATTAAGAGCAGAGTGACACAATTATCCACAGTTTCGTGCACTGAAATTGTCCTAAAAGTGAGTTTTACAGACCAGAATGAGTTCGAAGAGAGTGCCCTGGTCTACTTTGAGGAACTCCTGGTCCCACACGGGAATGTCATCCGTTCTTTTCTCTTTATTCTCGTCGTCTTCGGGTGGAGGAGGGTCGTCTTTATGGTGGGTGCACCACTGAATCACCTGTGGACATACACACACCACACGGCTCAGGTTCATGACACCGGAGTATTACACACACAATAACAAGCTTCTAAATACTGTGCAGAATGAAGCCTCATAACAGAAAATGAGCAAATAGACAAACTCCAATCACAGTGGACATGAAAATAATAATTATTATTGTTGTTATTATTATTAATCACGTGACCCATGACCTAAAAACTTGGAAGGTATGCATTTATATTCCCTGTAAATCATCTTTGCCGGCATTATAATTATATATTTATCACTTTTCACATAATTATCTTTATCTATATTATAATTAGTTTTTTTATTTAGATAAACAATAATAACACAGATATTTATTAATAATAATCATTATTATTATTATTATTATTATTATTCAAACCAGCACAGCAACCGTGATTTCCACAGTAGTTTGTGTATATACACACACACACACATCCTAGTGCAAATTATTTACTATTACTGTGGGTTTCACTTTATTTTAAGATGTCATTGTTACAGTGTAATTATATATTTAAGCGTGGAGTAATATTCTTTAACCACATGTACTTACTATAGGGTTAGAGTAGGACTTTGTTGAGGGTAAGTTGTATGTGTAATTATGCATAATTTACTGTTATTATTATGGTAAAAAGCCTACAGTAATATATGTAACAAAGGACACACAAAGGTAACACCTAAGTGTTACCGGGCATACTGTGTGGTAAAATATGATCTAGACACGCTTGGGGAGGCTGTAAATTTACCCGCTCGTGATATGAAATGCAATGAAGTATAATATATCAATGTAAAAGTCTGACCTTCTTCAGGATGGCTGCGTTTACATTGGGCAGAGGAACCGGATCATCATCTCCTTCATCGTCCATCCCCAGATCTGAGCAGAAGACAGCAGAGATTACAACACACTTCACATATCACATTCACAACAACACACACACACACTTCCAGCACAACATCTCAGCCACATCTTACCTTCAAGCATGGTTTTGATAGTCACAGACTGCTTAGCGATTTCAACATCCACCTCAAACATCTCTCCATCAGAGCTCTGCAGTTTAATAGTCGGCATCTGCATGAATAAAACACAATTACAGTCAGGTTATTAAAGAATGGGAATGTCAGTCAGAAGCTAATGACTCATGCTAGCTGTGTTAGCTCACATTCACCAGCACTTAGACTTCTACTACACATATATGAAGCGTAAAACGTTTAATATGAATACTATCGCGGTCACATATTGTATTATTCAAAGTAAGAATCAGAAAACCCCACAGTAGGATAAAGCACAGGCTGTTTGTGATGCTAAGCTAACGCTAGCAGCGCGGCTACGGGCCTCTCATAGCAACCGCTGCATTCATCACGTCAACCCGTTTAAAACATCCTAATATCACACAAAAATACATTCCCCGCGTCACTTCACTGTCAAAATACAGCACGACACGTTAATATGGATGATTTGTGCCATTCTTACCGTGGCTGTGAGAGCGATGAAGATATGAAACCAAACGTCAACAAGGCCTGATTGAGACTGAGAAGATTCAGCGCGTGTGTGCGCGCGTGTGACTAATGCACGAGCACGCGCAGTGGACCACGGGAACTACAGTCATGGTCAAAGGAATGGCAGTGACACGCTTTTTTTCTAACTTTTGTCAGTGTGTAATGTTTGAGCATAAACAACATCTGCAACATCAACTAATCATTCAGAGATGTCCTGTTGTTGCTTCTACATGCATCATCTCTCCATCGTTGTCTGACAACGAGAAAGTTTTTGAAATGTTCTGTGTCTGTCCCCATATATATATAAGAGTTCAGATGCAAAAGCCTCTAAATGCCATTTGAAATGTTCTTCTTTAATGATGATTTTTATCAAACTTGTATATTTAAGTTCAGTAATTTCACCTAAATGGCAATGGTAATTACCTATTAATTGTTATTTAAGTGAAATTACTGAACTTAAATATACAAGTTTGATAAAAATCATCATTAAAGAAGAAAATTTCAAATGGCATTTAGAGGCTTTTGCATCTGAACTCTTCATATATGCATCTGCAGTGGGAAAAAAATATTTGATACTACTCAATTCGATTGGTAAAAGCCATATAGTGACTTAATGTATAGAATTTTACATGAAAGATGACAGTGACAAAGATGACAAAAACTATGCACTGAAAATCAATTTTATTGGTTCGGAATAAATGACTTGTACAACACAGAAATTGAACACTTTACTGAAGTAGTTAGTTATTGCACCACAATGGTATTTTAAATTTGTTGAGCTTTTATTATAATATTAGGTCAACGCAGCCTACATGAGTGAGTCCCCCACTGTGTGAGGATGTAAACAGATCCACTGCTGGCCTATCAGTTCCTACTACAAGTCATTAGTAAGATTATTTCTTTATTAGTATATTTATTTATACTATTATTTTTGGACCTTTCGGCCGCCATACATGAGCAGCAGCTCATTTGCATTTAAAGGGACACACACAAAACAGTGCGTTTTTGCTCACCCTCAAAAAAGGACAATTTTAACATGATATATATAAAAATATCTGTGGGGTATTTTGAGTTAAAACTTCACACACACGCTGGGGACACCAGAGACTTATTTTACATCTTGTGAAACGGGCATTATACCACCCCTTTATTATGTTCAGCATGATATTCGTTCAGAATGTAATGTTTTGAGGCACCACACACACACTGGTCTCTCTTCTTTACCCACCGCTGATGAGCCTCGTCGTATTTCACTGTTTCTACACGGTCAAAACAAGATGGCCAGTCAAGACTTTTTAAAAGCAGTTAAATAAAAATTTTAATTATTTTAATTGGAAAAGTGTGTTTCGTGAAATGTAAAGTGGTCCAATGTAAATGTAAAGGCAACTCCTGGTTGAAACACATTTAAAAGACTAAGGGTTTAGAACAGTTCACATTCAGGAATATTATCGATTTAATACACTAAGATAACAAAATCTGAACTGAATAAGAGAGACTGAACAGAGCAGCATGGACTGCTATTGAATAAATGTGTATTTATGATTTTGGTAATACTTCACAAAAAGGTTCATTAATATATTAACTTACATGATTTGACAATGTCCAACACATTAGCTACAGTATTTATTAATCTTTGTTAATGTTACTTAATAAAAGTGTTTTTTTTAACTAAAGTTAGCTGTTTATTATTAGTTCAGTGCATGGTGATAATGTTTTAGTAGATGTTGAAATTAATATTAACTAAGATTAATAAACGCTGTAGAAGTATTATTAAATAGCGAAATACTGAACCTTACTGTAAAGTGTTACCAAGATTTTATATTAATAAATGGTCTTATGTTGAGCCGTTTCATAATTGACTAATTTTAAAACAATAACACTGCAGTTTTCTGTTGTTTATTAGTGTGCTCGGCTTTAAAATGATCATTCCTGTATAAAGCTGATGATCGTGTAGCTATATGTCGGGCCTGTTTGTTCCCCGTCCGGCCGAACTCAAAATGAACGCGACATTAGAGCAGAGAAACACACAGAACACAGGAGCAAGATCCATCTTTATTGTTGAACTGGTACCCTTTATACAGACACAAGCCATCATCTGAAGCTATCCCAGCATTCCTCCGACGGCAGGCCATCCTAATCAGCCACAAATCAAGTAGTTGGCATTTGTTTAAGAAGTTTCACCGTAGGCAAGATCATCCTCTAGATACTGGAGCATCTTATTTCCCCCACACCACATGGAAAAGGTGGAAATAAGGAGAAAAACTGACGTGTGTGGAAGAAAAAAAAGTGCAAACATACATATATAAAAAAAAAGAGAGAGAGAGAGAGAGAAACAGAGGGTTGAGAAGGCGTGAGTGTATTGAGGACAGAAGCGAGACGTCGTGTGTCGGACTGGAGCCGGGTCGGTTTGGATATGGCACACACACACACACACACCTTTTGGTCCACAGACATTTCTTTCTGGATCAGTTTTCTCTTTAATCTTTTTTTAATATATATATACTGTTGCCCACCATTCCTCTCCTCTTATTTTAAACTGAATGAAGGTTATTATATCATGGCAATACTGTGAGATTCACAGGAAGTAGTCGGGGGTTCGGCGGGTGACGTGTGGTTCTCCTCTGCGCGGCGCCGGGTCAAACTGCAGGCTGGAAACACACACACACACAAAACACAACGTCAGATCACACACACACACACTGCGGATGGAGAGCGGTCTTTACTACAACTAAACTATTTAAAGTAGTAATTGCCATATCAGTTACCCCAAATTTTTTTTTTTGTGTATTTTTATTTTAAAACCCATTTTAACCGCATCAATGAACCGCAGTCCTCAAAGCAGTGCTGTAGTACTCGAGAGTCGGACTCGGATATTTTAATGATCTTGGTCTTGTCATGTGCTTTTGGACTCGTACTCGAACATTTTTTTTTTTTAGGACTCGGACTTATTCCCGAGTCCACTCGTGTTCAATTAAAAATATTTTTCATGATTATTAATGTATGTTAATAAAATATTTCTTTAAATTGATTGACACGCCCAGTGATTGGTGATTTTCTAGTGCGCAACTGCGCATGACAAATTGTAATAAAATTACTTTTAACACCACCTACTATGTGGCCTTTTTACCCTAAACTGATCATATTTTTTAAACTCTAAGTAAATTCAGTAAAATAAAAAAAGGATTTCTCTAAGTAAATAAAAGTAAATTAGGTAATCAACCCTCACTGGTCTCGGTCTCGACTCGGACTCGAGTGAGATGGTCTCGACTACAACACTGCCTCAAAGCATCCTGTAGCTGCGTTACGGCTGGATTTAAAATACACATGTATTTTGGCTGAATCCATTCCATGGCCGAAATCCTTGATCAAAATAGAGTAAAAGAGGGGTCATGAACTCACAACGAGTACTTCAGGGTGTCGTCGAGCTCCATGATGGCCGCCTGATTGCCACAGCGGTAACAGTAGTTCGGCGCGCTGAAGATCGTCACCACGTTGCGATCATGGCACCAGTTGTAACCCTGGGGGACAGAAAGAGGATAATTAACTGACTGACACGTTACAGATTTGCCCAAAACGTTTGTGATATTTTGTAAATGTCAATGATAAACTATTGTGAAATGATGGACTGAAATGTTATGATAAGCCATTCCAACAATCATGGCAACCGCTGTTAGTAGGTTTATGTCTATCAGAGCCATCACACTAGACATTACATTTAACGGAAGGATATGTAGACGTGTTTTCCAAAGCATTAATGGCAAGGAACGAGCGGCTCATATGAGGAGTTTCTGGTGTTTCTCCCTCATTTCTGCTTCCAATCTTGATTGATGTTTATTTTATTTTTTATTATTTAGTCTTTTATGAGTTTAATGATGAGCTCTGTCTCGTCTTCTGTCCAATCACAGCTCTCCATCTACGTCACATGACTGCAAATATGCAAAAACGGTCCTTTCCATTGCAGTTTTGCAAATATTTCTTTTCCGAACCATGAGCATAATCTTTTTTTGCTATATATGGGAGTTTTGCGATATTAAACCGTTTTCATTAGACGCATTTTCAAATCGCAATTTGAAGGGTGATGTAAACTCGGCTACGGTTTTTAAAAATAAAATGTAAAAGCTTCAGCAAGAACCAATGAGGTTTGCTCTCACAAGTGTGTGTGTGTGTATATATATATATTAAAAGCCTAAATTAAATCATATAAAACGGTCCTGCCACTTAATTCACATGGATTTATTTAGTGATGTCTTTATGAATGTTAAACTTTTTATTGAATAGACTTTCAATGAAGAGACAGAAATCTCTCAGATTCTATTATAATTTTGGTAACATTTCACAATAAGGTTCATAACATTAATTAGCATGAACTAATACTGAACTGCACGTACACAGCATTTATTAATCTTTGTTCATTCCAACATTTACTAACGCTTTATTTCAATCTTCTTCACATTAGTTAATGCACTGTAAACTAACATGAGCAGCTTTATTTTTATTAACCACTGGTTACAATAAGATTAACAAATGTATTGCTCATGGTCAATTCATGTCAGTTAATACAGTAACTAATGTTTAAGAAACTAACCTTTTGTATAAAAGGTTATCATACTTTTGTAATGACTTGTGAGTGAGTTAATGATGAGAGAACTCTTATTTTAGGGTGAAATGACCTTGTAAGATAAAACGGCCACATGTATGAGTAATGTGAATGCATGAGCTTCCTGCTTGAGTGTGTGTGTGTGGTGTCACGAGGAGAGGACCCACCTCCATCACCAGCTGGTGCGCTCGAGAGACCAGTGTAAGGCCGTTTGCATGGTTGAACGTCTCGGAGATGTCCTGCCCGAAAGTGTATCCCGCACCTCGAGGAGAAATACCCCAGCCTCCGCGGTCATCCGGGTCAGACCACAGTAGATCACACATGGGTCCCTGAGGGGAGACACACACACACACACACACACACACTTTAGTCAGAGATCTCACTCACCAAACAACATCTTTATTATCTTTCAATTTCTAAAAAAGGTAAGCCGATAAACAAAACTAAACTAATAAAACAAATCAATGACTGTGGAAACATAACCATTGAAATGATACTATGACAGAGATCACTTCCCAACATATGATGGAGCTGAAGAATGAAACTTGGACACACTATTTTAGAAGCACTGCAGCTTTGTTTTTGTGTGTGAAAAGATTGTTTATCATTTGTTTGTTTAATCAATAAAATTTCACATATTGTACTTTTCATAAACAAGGCTGTTTCCAGGACTTACATTTCCAAACGTCAAATTAAAGCCCCGTTTCAGCTTGATTCGATTTCAGTGATTTGACTCACACAGTAGGGTTTCAGACAAGAAATGGCATGAAGGGATAAAGACGATCAATACCTCGTGAGGAACTTCCTGTAAACGATCCAGCGCTCTGATGTGATCGAGAGTGTCTATGGACGGTGACAATCCTCCATGGAGACAGAATATCTACAGAGAACAACATCAGATGTGAACTTCACACACACACGTTGATGGGGTAAAGCTGATCTTTTCAGTCGCAGGGTCTCTGAATATGTACAACCCAAGGGTGACCCACCTGACCATCTACCAAGGCAGTGAGGGGAAGGTAATCGAAGAGGTCTGTGAAGTATTTCCAAACATTTGCATTGCCGTATTTCCGTAAGCACTCGTCGTAGAAGCCGTACACTTGTGTGATCTGTCTGCTTTCGTGGTTCCCTCGGAGTATTGTGATGCGCTCGCGGTACCGTACCTGGATGTGAACACATGACCAATGATTAACATCAACATTTAAAATAACATTTCCCAAAAATGACTTCAAATCACCACCTGTGATCAATCAATGGCGTTCTCAGGCGCCGTGTAAGAGTGCAACCATGTGCAAAATAAGATACACCCGCAGCGTTTTGCCAGATGGGAAGTTTATTCAATGCATCATCTTTTTACTACAATTCATTTTACTCTAATCTTATAACTGCATCATTTACCTCTTAATTCCTTTTATAGCGGGTTTTAATTTCGCTTGCTTTTTATTTTGTGCTTATTTTCTATGTAAAGCACTTTGAATTACCAGTGCATGAAATGGGCTATATAAATAAGTGTTTTTAGCTGAAAAAAACATTAGACATTTGGATTTATTAGATTACTAGGAATTTTACAGTTAATTTATTTGCCTATATGATTAAGAGCCTATAATAAATCCTGAGGTAAAATAAACTATGCATACGGGTCTAATTCTCAAATGACAATCATTATGATTATAGTTGAGCAAAATATCCAGGATTATCATATGAAGCATTATGCAGCATGACGAAAACTAGACTAAACAAAAACAGCACATGGCTGAACTAAGAGTACAGAGACTAAATAAATAGAAATAGCTGACAAAATGAACACGAATAGAAAGACACACTGAATCTGCTGGACTACAAGATAACGGAGGGGTCTACAGCTAGAGACTTGTGCATCTACTTTGACTTTACGGAATTAAAATCGCAATATCCGTCTGAAATCACGATTATATATTTTCCCCAAATCGCACAGCCCTAATAACGGGTTTATCTCTCGCAATTCTGAAATTAAACTTGTTCAATATTTGTCCTCCTTTATTCTGTGGCTTCCATAGACCGCCACCATTCTTGTAATGCACAATATAGAAATTAATGCATGGTTTTCATGGCAGATTCGGATGTTTAAGCAAATGGGCTGATTCTCATACTGATTACTGATTTTTCTTTGTTATAGAGCAAATAAACAACAACTATATTAGCTTAAACAGTCAAACTGGCCTTAATCAAAACTATCAGTAGTCTTTTGAAATTAGAGGCACCACTGCGTTTTACCCAAACACAGATGCTGCGCACATGCAACAGGAGCAGATGTTTCTACATTAAACTAGATGGTATAGCTTCAAGATTCAGGGCAAAAACAGTCTTGAATTACGTTACAATAAACAGCAACCGGACTGAATGAACATGCTAATTCAGTAGGTGGTGCTACGGAGTAGACAAAGTACACAACCTCCTTCCTTGAGAGAAAGCAGATACTCCTGGTCAAATATTACTACGTTACAAGAAAACGTTGTAAAGACTGATTTTTACTTAAGTAAAAGTACAGAAGAACTCGTTTTTAAAAGTACTAGTATCAAAAGTAAAGGTCAATGCATTTATTGTGTTTATTATTGTTGTATGTAATAGTTGAAGTACCTTATGCCCCTGAGTCTATGCCTGCCCTCATATCAATACATCAATAACTAAAGCACAGTTCCAGTAGTGGGATTGAATGAGTGCACTCAATGACGTCCACAATGGGTGCGGACACACAAATGGCTGTTCCCTCAAATATTGCCCTATTTAAAGTGTAAATTCTTCACAAAGATTACTAAACATAAAGATAAGAACCGCCCACACTTGTTTTTGTTCTTTTCATACCAAAATGCTGCATATAATATGAAACGTTGGTACGTTTCACTGTCTATCCCTGGTCTCTGCTCCAAGCCTAGAGTTAGGGTTAGTCTAAACGGCAAGTAGGCTAGCAGTATATTGGAGACCTAGCTAGCAAAAATGGTCAACTATTGTGTTTGTGCGGGATGTACGAATGCATCAGAAACGGAGGAGAGGCTCCACAAGTTCCCCAAGGACAAACGACTGATTCGTGCCTGTAAATGTTAGCATACCCGAGCCGCGCACGCAGTGTCACATGACGCATCAACTGTAATTATGAGCCCGATTTAACCCGGCCATATTTTAATACTCGAGTCATTATTATACCTGACGTTCTCAACTACTTTCTACGTTACTTTCTCCCGTCCGCAATATTTAGGTTATGTCCCGCTCTCGCCCGCTAAAAAACTTTTTTTCTGTACCTCCATATACTTGCAAATTAGCCTACGTGTTGCCATCATAATAATCCTAATTAATAATTTGTTGTTAAAGCATTAACACACAACCCACACTGATATAACATTAAAACAAGCAGGCTTACTTACAGTCATGATGGTTTGGGATGACTGCACTCCATTAATAATTCCCAAAAAGATGACATCAGTTCATCATGATCTCAAACATCTGTTATAACCAATTAATCTTTTATAATATATCTACACTTTGTTTGTTATGATCAGAAGATCTGCCAGCATACAGAATTCAGTGAGGGGAGTCTATCGTAAATACTTCTGATTGGCCACTGCGTTCAAGAAATAAACACAGAGTGAGTGCATTACCGCCCCCTCCCTCTTATGACGTCATCACCCAGTTACTGTAAAAAACACGCTACCTTTCAATATATACATATTGAGCACTTTAATTTACACATTAATTGGTTATCCTGCATTGTACAGTTTAACCACTTGCCACTTGGGACACTTGCCATTATATTTTGAAAACAATAATATCTTAGAAAAGACCTTAAGTAATATTGACAAACTATATATCATTTGAAAGCTTACAATCTCTAGTTTCCATATTTGGTGACTGATTTTCAAAATAATTTACACACGAGCCGTAGTTTATCAATTTGCAACAAGAATATTTTCATACTCATAAAGCGTGTTTAGACCTTTATTTTGAAATAGCAATGAACATGAAAAATCATGAAAAAAAGTTAGAAACCTCAGTTTGATTTCATGGTAAGTAGGGGTGGGCGATATAGCCTAAAAATTATATCACGATATTTCAAGAATATTTGCGATAATGATATTTATCACGATATAGAAAAAATATATATGAAACAATGTTTTATTGGTGATTGCAGCTGGCTGGCAGCAGCATTAGTGCAAAAAAAAGTATAACATAACTCCTTATCATTTTATTTTAACAATAACTACAGTAATACATTAACAATATTAACAATAACTTCAGAAGCCTGCACAATATTGTCACCTAATAAAATTTACCTTAAACTTTGAAGTACAAAAAATGTAAACAAACAGCGGCAATCCAAACAAACCTTCAAAATGTAACAGTTGCCTTGCATAGTTTTTGGATTAGCATCAAATGAGGTATACAATACCTAATTTATACAATAATTGTATAAAATCGGAACATTTAGGGAAAAAACATTTAGTGGGGAATAAATAAGAGACAATTGTAACACTAAATCTGGTAAAACTTTACACATTGCTCTTTGTATTGTACATTCATGAAAAAAACAAGGTAACAAATCAAAAGGATTAATTATTATATCCTAGTCTACTATAAAATTGAGACATGTTTAAAATGTATAGCACAGCTGTTTAATGAGGCAGCAACATATGATCGATAGGACAGAAGAAAGGCTATTAGTAATCTTTCATTGCGCAAAAGTATTATGATATGAAAGGCTCCAATATATCGCACAGCGCTTATGCGCATCCCGAGCGCTGAATGATGCGCTTGAAGCAACACGGAGTCACAGCGCGCACGCGCAGCGCGTCGAGTACTCCGCACTGAACAGTTCAAAGCACAAAGGAAATAAATATTGATGCGTAGCGTCGTGTATAATATACAGCATCTAGCTATGCAATCGTTTATTGAGTCCTTTCTTTTAACAGTTTTACATTTCAGTTACTGTGCGTGTGATGAACAACAGTGCTCTGACTCTAGTGTTTTGCTCTAACAGACACCCGGCCGGTAGAAAGTAACATGATGATTTAGTTAACGTTACAGCAATAAAGTCCAGCAAGATAAAGTTGTGTTATGCGAAACCATAGACCTTTTATTTACAGATCAAATATAATAATAGTAACATTGAATCATCTTAGAAAGAGTTTAATCATGTTGACTGTTGTACCCAAACTGCGGAAACTCTGAAGGAAGATTAGGCGAATGTAAATGTACGCTAGTAGGGAAGTGGTGAAACGAGTTTTCATGCATATTTGACAAAAAAAAAATTGTGTTGTTGGAGATCTGACCTCTTGTACTCAAACAACTTCCATACTATTGAAGTAGCTCCCTTTTTAGGAACTAAATCTTGATCTGATCCGGAGGCTGACATGCTGCTGTGTTGTTGTGCGCGCGCTAAGTAACGCAAATACGCCATACGTCATATCATCAATATCGCGATATGACAATTTTTTATCATGTACAATTTTATACCGGTATTATCGTGGACGGTATGATATGGCACAGCCCTAATGCCAAGAGTTCAAAAGATAGCATCCATTCAATTATTTTAGAAAAAAAGGTCTGAAAATGTTTTAAATATTTCGAGAAAAAAAATAGATTCACCATTTGTGTTATGGCAATAAGCTATAACGCGCATGCGTGTTCTTTGTATGTGATTCCTAGAGGTTGAATTCATATTAAAATCTGCCAAACTACCCATACTACTTCTGAATAGGATTTCTACTTCATAAATTGTGTGAAATTTGTGAAAATAATGGTTCAGATCACTCAAAACACGAATGGAAATGGAGACGCCCTTATATGGGCAGTAATGGAGTCTGGTTGTGCCCTAGTGAAAAAGTTTGGTACTGCGCCCAAACAAAATCTCACTGAAAGCTCATTTTTTGAGATATCAACCTAAAATTTGAAACACAACTTGTTCAGATTTTTGGCTTTGATTTTTCTGCAGTTTTAGAGTAGCCCAGGTTTTGAAAATATATATTTTATATAAAATATGAATAATTAATTGTTTTACATAGTACATTTCTATAAACTCAAACTTCTATAACTTTTTTTCTGTTTCACTTTCCTAATTTATTTCACTTCAAGAAAAATCTGCCAAATGTCTTCTTTAAAACGAGACCAATCTTAAGTCTATATTCCAAAGCATTCTTGAATTACAACCATTTAAGATTGAAATGAGCATTTCCATGTCTATTCAAAAAAGGGGGGGTGACAGTTAAGAGGTTAAAGCTATTGGGCTTTAGTATGAATATGTTAGCCTTACTGTTATCTATAAGCTAGTGCGCTCCAACACAATGACAAAATCTACATTCAGAAGACTACATCCTCCTGAGACTGACTGACTGCTACTCAAGGACCTTGACAGACGTGTAGTGTAGTAAAACGCAGGATATTGTCTTTCAAATGTGGTGAAGTTAAAGTAAAAAGTTTCCAGAAAAATAAAGTACAGATACTCATAAAGACTTAAGAACAGTCCTCAAGTAAAAGTGCTCTTCCAGATCCGCCCATATCCCCGGACAGAGAGCTTCCCGTGCTGGTGCAGTATTAGCTCTGAGCCACGGCTTATATTTACGGCCAATACACCTCTCATCCGGCAATACAAGTGTTTCCATGGCTGTGATGTAACGTTTAATCGCTCACCTATTATTTCTTCAGTGAACAAAGCTTTGTGCTCGAGTCATAATGCCAGCATGCACAGCGAAAGGCAGTGTGTTTTCCCTAATTTCATTGTCAATAAAGCAGTCTTCCCAGTGCCTGTTGATAACAGACTCTTCTCATTTCCATATTTATCACAGCATCAGTCATTAGTGACATCATAACTCTGTTTTTATATTAAATACTGATCAACATTATTATAATTTAATTACTGTCACTGGAACATTTATTGAAGCGCAATGCAAAGATGTTGAAATAATCCTCAGCGCAACAGATGTTGCTAATATAAAAAAGTATTTTTACACACAAATCTAAAAGCGACAACAAACTGGGCCATCTGACCAATCAGAGCACAGCAGGCTCGCGGAAAGGCGGGGTTTAGAGAGACCGGGTCCTTGATAGCACCGCTTCAGACACTGATGACAGCGCAGTTTCTTTCGCTCAAACACAAGCACTCACCTTGAGAGCGACGAGCAGCGTGACGGTTTCCACAGAGTAATAGCCTCGGTCCACGTAATCTCCCATGAACAGGTAGTTCGTGTCAGGTGACTTTCCTCCGATTCTGAAGAGCTCCATGAGGTCATGAAACTGGCCGTGAACGTCTCCGCACACCGTGACCGGACATCTCACCTCCTGCACGTTAGACTCCTTGGTCAGGATTTCTTTAGCCTGCGGAGAAAATAATAATAATGTTGTCATTCTGATTTCTGACCTGCCAATGTCTTAACTGCTATTATTATTATATTATTAGCATGTTCTGTCTGATTACTTGAGTGTGATTGGCTGGAAGGCATGCATTAAATCCAGTCAGTTTAATCACTGTTCTGTATTAATGCACTGCTTTCATTGAAGCTAGTCTTGAGTCTTAGCTGTGTGTGTGTGTGTGTGTGTGTGTGTGAGAGAGAGAGTGAGAATGTGTGTGTGTGTGTGAGAATGTGAATAAATCCAGCATGAAAACAAGCGTTTAAGCGGCCACAGTTTTTTAATTTGTTTTTTTCTTCAGATTGGCCATTGCGTTACCTACAGTTTTGGTTGAGTGTAATAACACATTAGTCGATTCTCTTGCGGACGCATCGATGCATTGAATCTTCAGCTGTATAATTGATGGATCGATACGAATCAATTGATATTTACACCATTACTACCCTGTGTAATAATTCTGAATTTCTTTATAGCATTTGTCCCATTTTATTAAGAATAATAATAATAAAAAATATATATATATTTATTAACTAAATTAATTTAAAATTGTGTATTTTTATTTCGAGTTTTATTTCTTTGTTTATTATTTCAAAAGCAAATTTATGCAATTTCAGAGAAGCAATAAACATTCAGGTGTAAATGCATTTTTGTGTTTTCATGCGACTTCAGATTTGGTTACTGAGTAAAAAAGCCCATAGAAGAATTTTACACACCGGTCTGTTATTGTTGGGACAACCATGTTACGTTTTCAGACCCCAAACATAATGTGGAACAAAATAAACTGTGATTGGTTTTAATCGAAGCTTATTTAGTTTCCCAAAAGGCCTTCCTAGAAGTAAAACAGTTCCTGCAGTGCAAACACACCAAGAAGTGGGTAATTCCAGCAGAAGTTATAGGAACTATGAAAAGGTAATAATTAGCAGATACTGTAGTAATTTAGATAAATAAATTGGCTGACTCAATTATTTCAATAATCTTTAACTCGTTGGGTCGACTCAAATTTATTTGATATGGTACAAATGTTAGCAAGTCATTTAGATCTGCTTACGTTTCTTACTCTTATTTACTCAATTCATAAGATGTTTTCAATTGATTTCACATCTTTAAAATGTACACATTATGTTTACGCGCTAAAACGTTTCACCAAAACCAATAAGTACATCGAAGTTTCAGTTTTTAGTTTTCATAAACTGAGCACAACTATGAAATCAGCAGCAACAACAGAACATCGACCAACAGTTACAAAAACATGCTGAGTTGTTTCAACATGTTTGAGTCGCAAATGGACAAACCCAGCGGTTGGGTTACATTTTTAGACCCAACGTATGTGTTTTTGACCATATAAGCATGCCCCAAACACGGATGGAAACAACCCAGCATTTAAAGAGTGCACAAAAGTGCAATGAAAACTCGTGCTTCGGTCATGAAGCAGCAAAGCTGAGCTAGATGAGATTAGCATTAGCATGTGAGCTCTGCTGTCATCAGATGATGGCCTCTCACACGGGCGCCATTTTGAGACACTGCGAGTGAGGATGAGGAAGAAGCTGCATTCAAACGATTCGCTTTTACACAAAAAACATTTATATTAAGAAACTCTCTACAACCCAAACGCTGTTATGATCCGAACAGAAGTTATTCTAATTTAACAAGTCATGGTTTACTGCGGGTTAACGTTACAGTAACGTTAAGTTATATTGATTCACACAAACGTTACTGTAGCTTTCAGCCTAACGTAAATAAATAAACGGCACAGACCGATTCAATATTCACACGTGATTTCATTAAAGATTAACGGAAGACGTGTCGGCTTGTGTTACTAAATCAAAAACAATCGAAGTTTCTTATGAGTGTTGCCGCGGTTTAAAAATCCGCCATCTTGTATCTTAGCAGCTAACGCGGCTAAAGGGAAAACTGAAATAAACACCGAAACACGGTGTTGGCGGTGTATTACACTCACATACCTTCTCACAGAGGCTCTTGACTTGGCTTTCTGAGAGCTGTTTGCACTCGTTGAGCTGTTCGATCCATTGATCCAGCTCTTTCGTGAACGCCTTTTCATCCATGTCTGCTTTTTTTTAACTCGATTTTCACACGGATTTCTGATCTAACTTCTCCCAGCTTTCCACGAATATCCACCCGAAATCGATTGATTACTTTAAAACGTACATGTGGCCAGGGATCTTGAAGTAATTAGGTACGGGAATCCTGTGAGGAAACGAGAAGCCGTCGGCCTTCAGAGTCCCACCCTGACCACGGTTGTTTTCACTTCAGCCTTTCCTCACATCAGACTCCGACAACCGGCGCGGCGCTGATTGGACGCGCCCAGCGGTTCCTTACTTGATACTGCGCTCTGATTGGCCAACCACAGCCGTTCTACCTGTCTGATTGGTTGCCAGAGACGTCGTTGGGCGTTTTCCTTTCCTGCAATAGGATCTCATTAAAACGTCAGCGGTTAAATTATTGTTTTGTGTATTTTTTATATAATAATTTATTTTATTTAGAATTGTTGATAAATATTACACGTATAAGTTCGTAATGAGGAAACATTATTTTGTAGAAGTTTTAAAGTCACTATGAAATCAAAATGGAATTTTTTTAATTTTTTTTATTTTATTGAATGTTGCCGTGTTTATTATAAACGATTAATCCATGCGCATCATTATTATACATATTTTTTTTAGTTAAGTGCCCTGGGGATATTCAAAACCTAACAATTAAGTACTGTAAGATCAAGTGTCCCAGGCATGGTCCCAGGTCTGATAAATGAAAGTGAATCATTTGCAACATCATTTTGAAAAAATAAAAAAATAAATAAAAAAATAATATATAGCCTCTCTCTCTCTCTCTCTCTCTCTCTCTCTCTCTCTCTCTCTCTCTCTCTCTCTCTCTCTCTCTCTCTCTCTCTCTCTCTCTCTCTCTCTCTCTCTCTCTCTCTCTATATATATATATATATATATATATATATATATATGTGTGTGTGTGTGTGTGTGTGTGTGTGTGTGTGTGTGTGTGTGTGTGGATGTGCTGGTTCAAAATGCTGTAAAAATGTTTCAAATTATTATTATTCAACTTCAACATGCTTAGAGTTAAAAGTGTGTTATTTTATGACTAAGACAGGTTTAAATTGATATCGTTCAGGATTATATAACTAAGGCAGTATGATCTTTACTGGGGACACAAAATACCCAATGATCAGAGTAAAAGTTAAAATTATTACATAATTGGTATGTCAATTTCTACTCCTAAAGTCTGACTTATAACTTTTTGTGTCATAATCATGAAATTTTAAGACATACCTGTCGACTTTTTCATTTAATAAATATGTAATTATGTCAAAACTACGTAGTTATTTCAACTTTATCTCACAAACGTGGCAGTATTTCCATATAAAGCATATAATATGCTTGCAGATTTGCCGACTCGGTTCGCGGCCCTGGGGTGCGTTTAACGAAAGCATCGTTAGCCAACTATGGTCGCAAGTTGATCGCAATTTCCATTGAACTCTATTGACAACGACGGAACTTGCGACCATAGTTGGCTAACGATGCTTTCGGGAAACGCACCCCTGGTTATTGTTGTGTTGTGTTATGTGAGTGTGAAAGCGGTGCTGTGAAAGTGTGTGTGAGCGCCACTGCGGTTGCTGCAGGTCTATGGCGTCACGGGTGACGTCACCGGCTCTTCGCCCCGATCCTCCCCAATCTGACGGTGTTCTGCTCGTTTTATGACATAATCTGGCGATAATAAAGCATGTCTACTCCTGCGAGACGAAGGCTTATGAGAGACTTTAAGAGGTTTGTGATTTGACATGAGTGTTGTGTGTTGATGTGACGCCAAACGCGCGCTTTGTTTATACTCTCTCGACTAGCTGCTAGCCGTTAGCCGCGTTAGCTAGGCCTGCGCCAGAGCTCATTCCTGCTGCTTTTCTCCACATAGTACAGTAACATAGTTCTCTTTCTCAGGGTAGACAGTAGTTGTGGGCATCATAGGCAGGCCTGGAAAGCACTTCTGGTGTAGGTTTGGAGATCCAGCTCTTACTAACCAGATTGCTGCTCAATAACGTGTAAGAGCTTCACAGTAAACACACTGTTTTATCGCCATTCTGGACTCATTTCTAGTAACAAAAAAGTGGTAACACTTTACAGTAAGGTCCCTTAAGTTAAGATGAACTAACCATGAGAAATACTATGTTACTGTATTCTATAATCTTTGACAACATTAGCTAATAAACAAAAACACAACGTCTTGTTAGTTCATGTCACCTCAGGTCTATAAAATAATATTAACATTAGCATACATCTTTTGATTTTAATAATATATATTAACTAAGATTAAAAAATACTTTAGAAGTTGTTAGTTCATATTAAAGGTAGGTTCATATTTGTTTTATAAACACTTTGTTATTCTGGTTACTCTCTCTTTACATCCTGATAGCAATCAATAGAAGTGGTGTAAATATTACAACATATGTATTTTATATATATACATTTTATATCATATATATCTCTTCTGTGGAAGTCTCAGGACCAAAAAAAGTAAGAGCTCTGTAAGTTGTTTACGTTCATTATTATTGTAATATTATGTGCTTTAATTGACATGAGGTAATTTAAAGGGTTAGTTCACTCACACACACACACACACACAAAAATTATCTCATAACTTACTCACCCTCAGGTCATCCTAGGTGTGTATGAGTTTCTTCTTTCAGATGAACACAATCGGAGTTATAGAGAATATCCCGGCTCTTCCCCGCTTTATAATGGCAGTGAATGGGGGTGAGATTTAAAAGCCATACGACTAATCCAGTCCCAGGGTTAATAAAGACCTTCTGAAGAAAAATATACATATTTATTACTTTATAATATAAACTACAATTACTGGCTTCCGTTAACAGGTGTACACGAGTCGAGTTCTGGCGGTGACCTCTGTAGCTGACCTCTGACCTGATGTAGGATGTTGGAGAAACATAAGCTCAAGTGAGAGTAGATGACCTGATGCATGATGTAGGAGTAGCGTAAGCTCAACTGAGAGTAGATGACCTCTGACCCGACACATGAGCTCTGACCCGACACATGACCTCTGACCTGATGCATGAAGTAGGATGTAGGAGTAGTGTTTTTATTTGTAAGAAAAATATCCATATTTATAACTTCATAAACTAGAATCACTGGCTTACTGTAACGGCCGTACACGAGTCTAGTTCTGGCGGAAGAGTGACCCCTGACCCGACGCATGATCTCTGACCCAACACATGACCTCTGACCCGATGCATGCGTTATTGACAAATGCAGAAGCGCAGAGGATAGCGCAAAACAAAACACCAGTCACGAATTAGAAGTGTAAAAGGAGAATTTTTAAAGCGAAATGTGGGAGGAGCTTGAGTTTGTTGTTTAAAACGATAGAGGCGTTGACTTCATCATGCGTCAGGTCAGAGGTCATGTGTCAGGTCAGAGGTCATCTACTCTCACTTGAGCTTATGCTACTCCTAGGTGTAGGAGCGGCAAAAGAACGTCTTAATGAGAGTCATTCATTCATTCAACTGATTCATTCAAATGGTTGATTCATTCAGGAAGAGGCAGTTGTTTATGAATGAGTCATTGAATCTTTGACTCAACCGATTCGTTCAAATGGTTGATTCAATCAGGAATGAGGCAGTTGTTTATGAATGAGTCATTGAATCTTTGACTCAAACGATTCGTTCAAAACGGTAGATTCATTCAGGAATGAGGCTGTTGTTTATGAACTAATCATTGGATCTTTGACTCAAACGATTTGTTCAAACGGTTGATTTATTCAGAGATGAGGCAGTTGTTTATGAATAAGTCATTGAATCTTTGCCTCAAATGATTCGTTCAAACGGCTGATTCAATCAGGAATGAGTCCGTTTTTTATGAATGAGTCATTGAATCTCTGACTTAACCGATTTATTCAAACGGCTGATTCAATCAGGAATGAGGCAGTTGTTTATAAACGAGTCATTGAATCTTTGACTCAAACGATTCGTTCAAAACAGCAGATTCATTCAGGAATGAGGCTGTTGTTTATGAATGAGTCACTGAATCTTTGACTCAAACGGTTCGTTCGAAACGGCTGATTCAATCAGGAATGAGGCAGTTGTTTATGAATGAGTCATTGAATCTCTGACTCAAACGATTCGTTCAAAACGGCAGACTCATTCAGGAATGAAGCAGTTGTTTATGAATGAGTCATTGAATCTTTGACTCAATCAATTAGTTGAAAATGCTGATTCATTCAGGAATGAAACCCGGTTGAGTATTGCTGTGAGCCGCGTTATAGTTCTGCTGTTTAGAACTTAATTTTCTGCTGAAACCGAACAAAAACGATCAATATTGCGTCTCAAATGTAAGTGAATTTACTTGTTTGTTGAGCCGTTGAATGAAATCAGTGTCACATTTTCAATCGTGATGGTGTTCACATCAGTCTACTTGTCCGGTCGAGCAAGTACGATTCTCTTTCTCTCACCCCTTCAAAGTCCACTTGTGTCCCAGACCTGCGTTAATATCGAGCCCTGTTTGAGCTTAGTGTCTATTCATCATAACCAAACCACAGCGCCAGTCCAGTGAAGTCCATCTGAATGTGTTGATTCTGATGCGAGACGTTCATTATTCTCCAGAGTGTCAGCAATAACACACACACACACCACTAAAGGCTCCATCTAAAGGCCTGTTGTCCCACTTTACAGTTTGTATTGTGGTCTCTGTGAATGATTTGAAGCCCTGAATGATGAACGACGATCTCATGTTGGTTTGCAGACTTCAGGAAGACCCTCCGACCGGCGTCAGCGGCGCTCCTTCAGAAAACAACATCATGCTGTGGAACGCTGTGATTTTTGGGTACGTCTGATGAAGTGAGACTCATGGCAGCCATTACAGTAGATGTTTATTATCTATTAATTATGTCTGTTTCCTTGCAGGCCTGTAGGAACGCCCTTTGAAGATGGTGAGCCACTCCTGGATTCCTCCATAACACACAACACTAGTTAATAACCATTGATTATTCATCTGAGAGCGGCTTATATGAGCTATGCGAGGCTTTCGTATATTTAGTCAAGTCAGCTTTATTTCTACAATACAGATTGTTTCAAAGCAGCTTCAGTCCTTAATACTCCTAATGTGCCATTTTAGGGCTGCTATGAATATAATCAATTGACGAAAAATCCTTTAAGTTTTATTCCATATCATGCTTAAAGTTGTCGTCTAAACACGACTGCGACCTATCTCTGTTGTTCAGTGTGTCTCATTGATAAGTTAATGTGCAAGTTTCGTTAAATATAGTTATTTTTCTCAAGATGACTTCAAAGATGAGCCTAACTGAAGACAATCGCATATCTAAACGCTTCTTAATCTTAAGGCCTAAAATTGCCGATATGAAAAACTGGGTATTGTTGGACTCTAAAGAGATCTTTTGTGAAGAGAAGTTTTGTGATATTTGGGCAAAGTATTCAGAAGTAATTTTTCATATCTCCTGGGCACTAGATGGCGCTGTGCCGAAACTGTTGTCGTAACAAACACCAAGTTTGGTCAGAATATGCTAAAGCACTGCGGAGATATAGCATTCATTTTAGTGGCCGTTTCGTTGAATTCGCTCGTGAGTTATTCGAGAACGATATGACGAATCGACTTTGATGGTATGGTCTGAAGACGATCTGGTTACATTTCGTGATAATCAGAGCAACGGCCTAGTAGGGGTTTGAAAATGTAGTTGTTTTTCTTTATTTAAAATGGCGTAAATATTTTCGTGACGGAAAATGATGTCATAGGAAAAAGTTAGCATAAATATGAGTGCAGCTTTGGACAGTTGGTGGCGCTAGAGTGATTGAGTTAGAGAGTCTAGAATTGCTGTGGTTAATGTTCAGACTGTCCTCTAACAGTGTGCCAAGTTTCATAACACTACAGTGTGCGTAAACAATGCTTCTATCGCTTGTTTTCGTCAGGAGTAACAGCGCCCCCTACCGTACAACAGTGGAAACACCGAAAGCCGGGAAAGAGTTAATATGAAGTCTGTGCTTAGAGAACTCGAGTTCAGTCCGTCACCGCGACTACATTCCAGATGCGTTTTTCCATAGAAACGCGTATTATCGACTAATCGCTAATCAAATCCGTTGTTGATTATTATTGATTCGTTGTTGCAGCTCTAGTCTTTATTCTTGCATGAAATCACAAAAGGTTTTTTGCGTAATTAGAAGTTTTTTTTAATTATTTATTTTTTTACGATTTTGACAAATAACGATGGTGGATTTTTTTTTTTTTTATGAAAATAAAAATGGTGGACAGGAAGTTTGGCTAACTATGGCAAAGCTCGTGTTCTCGGCATGACCCAAGGAATCTATCAGGATCAGTTTCATTATAATAGGCTAATTTATTCAAAAGTTATTAGCATATTTGCAAGTTTCATTGTAACTTTTGACCACAAGGTGGTGCCGCCCCGAAACTTTGAGTTCTGTCAGGGCGTGGCGGTCGTGTCTGATGTTATCAGTGTTCATCTGAATCTCTCTCTCTCTGCAGGAACATTTAAACTCGTTATTGAATTTTCAGAAGAATATCCCAACAAGCCTCCTACGGTTCGCTTCATCTCCAAAATGTTCCACCCCAACGGTGAGCTGCTGATAGTGGTTCTGAAGTAATAGTGGCTTTCGCACCGGGTGGCCAATAGGACGGTTCCCCGAGGACTAATGTTTCCCGTAGGAACGGTTTCCTGGTGTCGTTCGAGCGCCGGCGGGAACGTTTTTGGCGACGCTGAGAACAAACGCTCGTATTCTCCTGTTCATTAGTGTACGATCTGTCTGACAGTCCTGTCTCGTACGTGGTGGAGGAAGTACTGAATCTCAAATCAAATAACCAGATAAATATTTACTTTAGTAAAAGTAGAAGTAACACAATGACAACCATACTTAAGTAAAAAGTAAAAAGTACCTGATTTTCAATGTACTTTAAATATTAAAATTAAAAGTACTTGCATAACAATTTATTCTCTTAATGACTATTTTCTAATGATTAATAAAACATTTAATTCTAACTCATTCAACCTAATACTCCTATAATGATGTTCAATAATGATGGGAAAAAATTGTCACCATTTCTGAAACAAGCTTGCAATTAGGCAATATAAGCCATATCCTTACTATATGTTAATAACTATGTTTGGCAGTAAACGTGATTAATTTATGGTGTAATTCTGAACCTCTTGGCTTGCCGTATTCCTAACCAAACGTATATTACACACGGTGCGTTTCCTATGTATGTAAAAACAAATTTCCGCATTTAAATTGCACGAAACAGGTCGATATATCTATGGCACCCAAACGTCACAACGGACGGACGGTCAGATTACGGTTTGGCCGGGGAAAAACTGATCAGAAAATGTAACGAAAAAGTAACAGAAGTTGTAGAAATGTAGTGGAGTAGAAAGTATAATAATTGCTGCAAAATGTAACGAAGTAAAAGTAAAAAGTATGCACTATTTATTCTACTTAAGTCAAGTAAAGATACGTGAAAAATGTACTTAAGTAAAGTAACAAAGTATTTGTACTTCGTTACATTCCACCACTGACGTAACGGATCGTTGCCATAGCGACTCTGAAGTAGGAGTTCCTAGAGCTCGAATCGTTCCCAGTTCCTGCGGTGCGAACGCGCCAAAGCCCGCCAGTAGTCGCAGGAAGTGTGAGCGGCCCCCGGTGCGAAAGCCTCATCCGCAGGTCAGCAGTGTGTGTGTGACTGACGCTGTTCTGTGTTGGTCTAGTGTATGCAGATGGCAGTATATGTTTAGACATTCTCCAGAACCGCTGGAGTCCCACGTATGACGTCTCCTCCATTCTGACATCCATCCAGGTGCATGATGGGTTTGCTACTCTTCAGTTTACACACGCTCCTGTGGTGTGACATCTATACATACGTTGCATGTTGTCTCTGTTAATAAGTATATACTTAAATTTAAACCTTTCTGCAGAACCGGGTCAATAAACTCAACAGTTTCTACAGGAGAAACTGGAAACATGAGAATATGGTGCAAAAGTTCATTCATTTCAGTATTATATAGACTCATTACATGCAAAGTGAGATATTTCAAGCCTTTATTTGTTATAATTGTGATGATTATGGATTACAGATATGAAAACCTAGTTTTGAATTTGGGGTTTTCATATCTGTAATCCATAATCATCACAATTATAACAAATAAAGGCTTGAAATATCTCACGCTGCATGTAATGAGTCTATATAATATATTAGTTTTAAGTTGAATTACTGAAATAAATGCTTTTGCATGATATTCTCATGTTTCCAGTTTCTCCTGTACCAGGCGTGTGACGGTTCACATGTTGCAATAATTGTATTGATAACACTACTACTTATATAGTACTATCATATTTAAATAAGTTGCAAAAAATTGCATATTTTACAAAATAGTTTTTACTATAAAATCAAAGCCATAAATCTAACCAAGTTATGTTCCAAATTTGAGGATGATATCACAAAAATTAAAGTTCC
The DNA here is from genome assembly GCF_016745375.1 of Pimephales promelas. The sequence goes on along the minus strand of NW_024122004.1, from coordinate 345,003 downwards.
CATGAGATTTTATTCAGGCGTAGTACCAAGAATAGCCACCGGGTGACATTGAATTCCATTGAATTTAGTTTTATACATTCTGCCTTAACAAATTAATACATTTCTGTCCAAATATCAATTGTGCCACAAGATTTGGAACTTTGAGACTCAGACCTTTCTGACAATATGTGTTTTGTCAAGATTAGAAAAGGTTTTGATCATAATTATGAAATATAATGATGCCCAAAAGGGGAGGAGCCTGATAAAATAATTTAGAGTACCGTTTCTATGGAAACGCAACGTTCAATTATAAAACGGTTTTCACAGGAATTCTGAGTTTATAAGCTTTCAAATGATGCCTAATTTATGATAACTACTAAAATATGTGATATAATAAAAAATATATTATTTTAGAGGATAATATATGAAGAGTTCAGATGCAAAAGCCTCTAAATGCCATTTGAAATTTTCTTCTTTAATGATGATTTTTATCAAACTTGTATATTTAAGTTCAGTAATTTCACTTAAATAACAATTAATAGGTAATTATCATTGCCATTTAAGTGAAATCACTGAACTTAAATATACAAGCTTGATAAAAATGATCATTCTAGAAGAAAATTTCAAATGGCACTTAGAGGCTTTTGCATCTGAACTCTTCATATATATATATATATATATATATATATATATATATAATTTAGGATATTATTTTAATTTTTTAAAAATAAAAAAATACTAGATTATATGTTTTATTATGAACTTTTAGCATGAAAACCAAAAGTTTCGATTATTAAAGGTGTGTGCGTCAACTTTTTGTGATAAAGGTCAGAACTCTGTTATGATGCAGATTTTTTTAGGCGCACTTACGTTTTACTCTTCTTACTCTTCTCTACTCTGCAAAAAACACGTAATTTTTATAATAATTTAATATAGAATAATTATAATAATTTTTATAATAATTTAATATATAATTTATAAAAAAAAATTTAATCTTACGTAATTTGTAGTAAAAAACAGCAGTCAAATATCTATTTAGCAGTATTAGACCTTTCCAAAGATATATATAGTTTGTCATGACTAGATTACAATGAAAAAACTAAAAATGTGCGACGCGAACAGAAAAAGCAGTGAATGGCGTAAGAGTTTTGCTGTAATGAGTGTATTATTGTTGTATAATCCCTGTGTGTGTGTGTGTGTGTTTAGTCTCTATTGGACGAGCCGAACCCCAACAGCCCAGCCAACAGCCAGGCGGCCCAGCTCTACCAGGAGAACAAGCGCGAGTACGAGAAGAGGGTGTCCGCCATCGTGGAGCAGAGCTGGGTCGACTCGTAACACACACACACACACACACACACAGGAACTATATTTGTGTGCTTATTTATTTTAACTGCATGGTAAGTCATTGCTAACCGAGTTTGAGATGTGCTGTCGTGGGGTTGGTTTGGATCCCTGAACACGTTCTGTAGTTAAACACCAGTCATATATATCCGAGGATGATGTCATGCCGTTTGAGGAGTGACTCTGGGAATCATGTTTTTGTATCTGTATTTGAGAACATCGTTACGCTCACGTGTTTGTGCTTCAGATATAAAGCAAACGAGCAGATGTTCGGAGAGTTAGCTTTTGTGAATTTATCATAAGAACATTTATACTTCTAATATGCTGTATAAAAAAATTAAAAATATTCAGACTTGGAGAGAATGAGTTCCTTTTTATTGTTGCTAATACAAAAACACTATTGTGACAAAATATAAACACTGAGAGAGCTAGGCTAGTCGACGACGGCTGGTGTGTGTCAGGATCCCCGGCGAGTCCTTTCGTCACCGCTGCAGGAGACAAGAGCAACACACACACACACACACACACACACATTAATCTTCACTCAAAACCCTCTGATCACACTCTTCATGACACTGACGGGTCAGAGCTTCACTGCTAAAAATATTATTTGCTGAAAGAAATATATAAATATAAATAAGAAAGCCAAAATGTATATTTACTCAGTAATCCACTGGTTTGTAGAGGAGCATCATTATTATAATATTTTTACACAGAGATTGGTCTATTAGTGAAATCTGTTGACTATCAATCTTTCATTATGAGTTCAAAAATGGGGGAAAACACTTATTTTTCCAAGTTTGCACGGCTGTAACTCTAGACATTATACAGATATATTAATATCCTTTTGGATTTAGCTTTTTCACAAACTCTTCTTTTGGCATCCATGTTTTTGCGGGCCTATACGAGTCAATCTCAGAGATATGGAGATCCCAATGCGGCTCCAAGAGTAAATTACACACATCTTAAACAGCTTCTTCTGTTATTTCCCCTGAGTTTGCACGGCTGTAACTCAAGAAGTATTAAAGTGATCTTGATATCCTTTTAGATTCTGGTTTTTAACAAACATTTCTTTTGGCATCTTCATTTTTGCGGGTCTATAAGGGTCAATCCCAGAGATATGGAGATCCCAAAGCGGCTCCAAGAGTAAATTACACACATCTTCATTGGCTAAACTACTACTGTGGGTCACTTTGGATACAGCTGATACTTTATTATAAAGAAGAGTTTATTAAAAATGATATCTGTATTACTGATCTTGAGTTCCAGCTATTTGTGAACCGTCAGCGTTGGCATTAAGTGAAATAAACATTGCTAAAGTCAACAGATGATAAAGCTGATAAACGCTGCTGATCTAAACGCTCCTGTTATTTGGCTCTAAATCTCTTTTAGAGGAAATCTACATTCATGACAGACAGTTCACATTTTGGATTTGAAGAGTTCAGATGCAAAAGCCTCTAAATGCCATTTGAAATTTTCTTCTTTAATGATGATTTTTATCAAGCTTGTATATTTAAGTTCAGTGATTTAACTTAAATGGCAATGATAATTAACTATTAATTGTTATTTAAGTGAAATTACTGAACTTAAATATACAAGTTTGATAAAAATCATCATTAAAGAAGAAAATTTCAAATGGCATTTAGAGGCTTTTGCATCTGAACTCTTAATTTCTTCACTATTGATGTTTGTCTTTTTTCCACATTGAGTCTGTAAGTTTCTTTGATTTGACTCGGACTGAACCGTAAATCTTCCTGCGCATGCGCAACAGCCAAAGCTCCCCGGGACGCACGTGATGATGTCACACACACACACACACACACACTCTGAAGGGAATGTTTCGATGGCATGTTGCATTTATACTTTGTTTACATCTGTTACCATGGAAACCACACGCAGTTTCAACCAGTCGACGGAAAATAAGATAATACATATTTCACAAATGTCAATAATAAGTAGGGATGCACCGATATGACAATTTTGGCCGATACCGATAAGTTTCATATTTAAAAGCCGATAACCGATATATTGGCCGATAAATCTAAATCCATATATTTAGATAATTTTTGAGAGCCTGATTATAAAAAAGTCTCCTCATTAAAAGTCAAGATACAACACAATTATGATGTTCTTATTTTAATGTGTAGCCGATATGACAGACTTGCGCTGCACATTTTGCACTTGATTTTCCTTTTTTAAAGTTTTTATTTCAAGCCATTTAAAAGCATCATATTGAACAGTGCGCATCTAAAGTGCCTCAGCTGAAGGATATAATACATTATTTATCAGCTTTTAGATATCAGCTAAATGTTCTTGTTGGGCTGATAACAATAACATTAAAAATGATTATTTATCAGCCTATACCGATAACGTGGCCGATATATCGTGCAATGCATCCCTAATAATAAGGCATCTATAATTATTCAGCTATAATCTTTTATCATTTTGACTCGTCCCTTTTCTTTAAACTATTTCACAGGGTGAAAATGATTTATCATTTTAAGAAACGTGTATATAAGAGTACACTGAAATATGAACATTTTGCCCGATAACTCTTTATATTTGAAAGCTGAGCTGATAATAACCCATATATTGGCTGCTAAATCAAAATCCAAGGTTTTATATAATTTTCAAGAGCCTGATTACAAAAACACAAGTCGTGTCATTAAATCATGTCCCAAACACACTATTATTGTGTTTTGTGGCCGATATGTCACACTTGCACTTTACAGTATTTTCCTTTTTTGATGTGATTTCAATAGCGTCATGATGAACAGTCGCATCTGGAGGAAATCACACAGTATTTATCAGCTTTAACGATAACATTAATGAACACATCAGCTGATGCGGATATCATGCGATGCAACCCTACCAAATATATTTTATTTATATCTTATGTGATGTTTTAAAGAATGTTTCAGCTGTTTATTATCCAACAATAGTTTGAAAAAGAAGGTATTGTGGAGTTAAAGGGATAGTTCACCCAAAAATGACAATTATCCCGTGATTTACTGTCCCTCAGGTCCTCCGAGGTGTGTGATGTTCTTCTGTCAGAGTTATATTAGTAAAGGCCTTCTGGAGTGAAGCGATGCGTTAATGTAAGAAACATATCCATATTTAAAACTTTATCGAACTTACGCCACAAGAGCAACACATGACCCGACCCGGTGTGTGTGTGTGAGCCGCAGAGCCTGTCCAGCACTTTCATCATGGACAGACGCACTCTGATGGACTGCTAAAGTCACACGGTCATTCACTGCCGTTCTAAAGCTGGGAAGAGCAGGACATGTTCGTCTGACAGAAGAACGGCACACACACCTCCTGAGGGAGAGTAAATCACGGCTAATTGTCATTTTTGATGTACTGTCCCTTTAAACTGCAACTCTTCTGAAGTAAATCATGATCGGACAGATGTGTTGTATTGTGACGATACTCCTCGGCTTGCACAGATCTCGTCACGTGTGTGTGTGTGTGTGTGTGTGTGTGTGTGTGTGTGTGTACCCTCTGCTGCTGTTCTTTGATCAGTTCGTCTCTGGTCTTGAAGACAGGAGCGTCCTCCACTACGATCCCCTCGGCCATCTCTTCCACCTTCTCCAGCAGAACTGGGCTATACCTGCAGATACACACAGGAGAACGTCACACACACCTTCAGATACACAGAGGAGAACATCACACACACACACACACACACACACACACACAGACCTGCAGATACACAGATGAAAACATAACACACACACACACACAGAGAGAGAGATGAACATCAGTGTTGATCAAGAAAAGGACCAATGGCCCGCTGATCTACGCGTTTCAAATTAAAATACGCTAATAAGGGTTTACAATTTTATTATTAGAATAATAGTTACAATTTTCGTTAGTCACAACAATGGTTTGATATCACATTTTGGTGATATATTATATAATACTGTTTGGCATGTCATAATGGTTTAGAATATAGAAGCTTGTTTTCGCCAAGCTTGTTAAAAATAAAAGATTACTTGCGACCTTTATCTCACAATTCCGACTTTTATTTCTCACAGCTCTGAGAGGGGGACAGGACAGGAATAAAGGCGCAAATACACGTGAGAATTGTGAGATTAAAAAAAAACACACAAAAGCCTAAACCATAATATTATTCCCGTGCGGAAACACGTGACTCTTGCGGCCTGAACCCTGACCTGCAGCCCAGGAACACGTGATTGGCCCACACCATGGACAGCGCGAGCAGGTGGTCCACGCGAGGCTCCTCCTCGTAGTTCGAGATGTTTCTGAATAAAAACTCCCTCCTGGACTTCCAGTGCTTGTCGCTCTCGGACACGCCGCGAAACGACTCGATGAAGTCCGACAACAGCCGGTTCTGCCCGATGAAGTCCTCCACATCCGCGGCCGCCATGTTGGAGAGATGACGTCACTCTCTTCCTCCTCGCTTTATTGGCGGCTGGTTGTGGAGCACTACCGCCGCCAGCGGGCATGGAGTGGAGTCAACATTTGAAATGATCCTGATATATATATATTAAAAAAAAAAATTGGTTTGTGTGTTGGTCGAATTTATTTCAATAAAATTATTTTTAGTTGTGCTTCTTATTTAATATTTTAGATTATTAGGTGATTTTATTGTAGGCCACTAGATCATAAATGCAGCAGTTAGGCTATAATAGAGTCCCTTTTTTGAGCATGGAGCTGAACATTAAATTTCCAACTTATACGGTCATAAATCTTCATTGATTTGGAGCAACAAAAAAAATCTCTTTTTAAAGACGACACTTGGCAGATTATTCCTGACGTGAAAAAAATCGTAAAAGTTTACATTATGCAAACAGCATGAAAATACATTAACAATTTTTTATATGAGATGTATATTTTCCAAAACGAGTTTTACTCTATAACTGTGAGAAAAATCAAAGCCATAAATTATACCTCAAAAAATGAGCTTTTGGTGTTTGCTTGCAGTACCGAACGCCTCCACTAGACGAAGTTCGTTTCCGTTAGTTTCCATTGACCACGAGCAACACGAGAGTCTGTCCGTTCCAGGACCTTTAAAGTCCCCCTGTAGTCGATCAATTTATCCCTTAAAACTCTATGATCACCAAAATTACATATTTAAAGTTTTTTCCTTGGAAAAAAAATTCTTCATGCCTTAAAATATCTTGAATGTAATTCGACACCCTTGCCTCATTTAGTATGCGCGGTACTATAAATATGCAAATGAGCCCCGCCTCCACTCACTCAGAGATCCACTGGTGGAAAGATTATTTAGGCTACAACAAGCATTGCAGTCTAACATGACTCCCGCTGAGCCTTCGAACTACAGTATTCAGATGCTGCAACCCAATGACTCAATATCAAAAGTGTGAATATGACAATAGCGGCCTTAGGGATGGGCGGTGTGACGATACATAGTGTTACCTTGGTATAAAATGTCTATCCTTTGAGATTTTGCTATATCATGTGTGTCGCGTTACATAAATATATAGCACTATTGATACTTCAGAGTGATGAAATGCATATATGAGAATATAAAGAGATTATTAAGCACAATAAGTCTCTCAGCATTCGCTCGTGCACAGCAAAGTCCCAGCACTGCTCAGAGCATATATGGTCCCGCTCTACAGAGTTAAAGTAACACTGAAGCAGTGATACAGTTAATGAGATAATGAAGTGATTAATGAAGTGATAATTGAGTATTAGTGATGAACACCTGCTATTAACAAGCAGAATCACTGAAGGAAAGAGAAACACAAGAACTACAACGGACTTCACAAACTTAGATTAAATCAGATGAAGATGTTTTAAAATGTTTGGTCACCATTATGGTGATCAGTGTTTCCTTTAGTTGGGCGTTTTGACTCTTGGCAATCTTGGTCTTTGAAACAGTTTTTACCAAAACAAATAATTTATTGCAAAGGAAACCATAAACAAAGGTGTTCAGGTGTTTCAGAATGATTCACTGTTCTTATCCCTGAACAAAAGTTGTCATTTGTTATTAATAAATAATAAATTAATTTATTTATAATAAAACCTTTCGGTAATGCTTTAGATTACAGCCCGGAAGGTACTGTGTAATTAAGAGGAATTTACAGTGTAACTTTCTGTAATTGTAGTGTACCTATAAAGTAGTTGAAGACTGGAGAAATGTTGCCTGGTCTGATGAGTCTCGATTTCTGTTGAGACATTCAGATGGTAGAGTCAGAACAAAACGAGTTTTGTTCTGGAAATGTATGCAAATGAATGGATATTTATTTAGATGTCTAATATATATACAGTATGATACATAATAAAACTTTTTGGGAATTCTTAATGTGATCAATCAACTGGATAAGTATTGTGAAATCTATTAGTTATTGTGTACCCTATTCACCAGGGGTGATCAATGATGTGTGTGTGTGTGTGTGTGTAGCTCAGTCTTGCTCATTAATAGACTATAGACCATTTCACAAGATGTAAACAACACTGGTCCAGAAGCACTTCTTGTTTCAGTTTGTAACTGTTTTCTTTATTTCACATGTAAAGAAAACATCTTAAAGATGTTTGTTTAACTTTTTGATTCAGTTTTAAATGTTCTGTTGGTTGTATTTTATCCCAGCTTTTATGTAGTGTTAAAAAAACTGAAACAGGAAGTGCTTCTGGACCAGTGTTGTTTACATCTTGTGAAATGGTCTATACTGTGTAATAATCGAATGACATGACTTCAATGTTCCCTCATTAAAAGAGACTTTAATGTCAAATACTACTTCCTATTTTTCGATTTATTTATTGATAAACTTTGAGTATAATATGTCAAAAAATAAATAAATTAAACAGGAATTTTGAACCTGGCTTTATCCAAAGTTTTATTCTAGAAATGTATGCAAATGAGTGCATATTTAATTGGATAATGGCAATTTGCATATTTGAACATAACATTTCAGAAAAATTGTAATAAAAAAAAAATATTATGTAATCGTAATGTAATCAATCATCTGGATAAGAATGGTGAAATCTATTAGGTATTTGTTACCCTATTATATTTTTAATGTGTGAATGTGTGTAGCAGTGTTATAACATTATGACATGATGACATGACTTTATGTTCCCTCATTAGAAGAGACTTTAATATCAAATACTACTTCCTATTTTACGATTTATTTATTGATAAACTTTTGAGTAGGCTATAATATGTAAAAAAAAAAAAAAAAAAAAAAAAAAATTAAACAGGAATTTTGAACCTGGCTTTATCCAAAGTTTTATTCTAGAAATGTATGCAAATGAGTGTATAATATTTAATTGGATAATGGCAATTTGCATAACATTTCAGAAAACTTGTAATACAAAAAAAATATTATGTAATCGTAATGTAATCAATCATCTGGATAAGAATGGTGAAATCTATTAGGTATTTGTTACCCTATTATATTTTTAATGTGTGGATGTGTGTGTGTAGCAGTGTTATAACATTATGACATGATGACATGACTTTATGTTCCCTCATTAGAAGAGACTTCATGTCAAATACTACTTCCTATTTTCCGATTTATTTATTGATAAACTTTGAGTATATGTCCAAAAATAAATAAATTAAACAGGAATTTTGTACCTGGCTTTATCCAAAGTTTTATTCTAGAAATGTATGCAAATGAGTGCATATTTAATTGCATAATGGCAATTTGCATATTTGAACATAACATTTCAGAAAACTTGTAATACAAAAAAAAATTATTATGTAATCGTAATGTAACAAATCATCTGGATAACAATGGTGAAATCTATTAGGTATTTGTTACCCTATTATATTTTTAATGTGTGAATGTGTGTGTGTAGCAGTGTTATAACATTATGACATGATGACATGACTTTATGTTCCCTCATTAGAAGAGACTTTAATATCAAATACTACTTCCTATTTTACGATTTATTTATTGATAAACTTTTGAGTATAATATGTAAAAAAAAATTTTTAAAAAAAATTAAACAGGAATTTTGAACCTGGCTTTATCCAACGTTTTATTCTAGAAATGTATGCAAATGAGTGTATATTTAATTGGATAATGGCAATTTGCATAACATTTCAGAAAACTTGTAATACAAAAAAAAAAAATATTATGTAATCGTAATGTAATCAATCATCTGGATAAGAATGGTGAAATCTATTAGGTATTTGTTACCCTATTATATTTTTAATGTGTGGATGTGTGTGTGTAGCAGTGTTATAACATTATGACATGATGACATGACTTTATGTTCCCTCATTAGAAGAGACTTCATGTCAAATACTACTTCCTATTTTCCGATTTATTTATTGATAAACTTTGAGTATATGTCCAAAAATAAATAAATTAAACAGGAATTTTGTACCTGGCTTTATCCAAAGTTTTATTCTAGAAATGTATGCAAATGAGTGCATATTTAATTGCATAATGGCAATTTGCATATTTGAACATAACATTTCAGAAAACTTGTAATACAAAAAAAAAATTATTATGTAATCGTAATGTAACAAATCATCTGGATAACAATGGTGAAATCTATTAGGTATTTGTTACCCTATTATATTTTTAATGTGTGAATGTGTGTGTGTAGCAGTGTTATAACATTATGACATGATGACATGACTTTATGTTCCCTCATTAGAAGAGACTTTAATATCAAATACTACTTCCTATTTTACGATTTATTTATTGATAAACTTTTGAGTATAATATGTAAAAAAAAAATTTAAAAAAAAATTAAACAGGAATTTTGAACCTGGCTTTATCCAACGTTTTATTCTAGAAATGTATGCAAATGAGTGTATATTTAATTGGATAATGGCAATTTGCATAACATTTCAGAAAACTTGTAATACAAAAAAAAAAATATTATGTAATCGTAATGTAATCAATCATCTGGATAAGAATGGTGAAATCTATTAGGTATTTGTTACCCTATTATATTTTTAATGTGTGAATGTGTGTAGCAGTGTTATAACATTATGACATGATGACATGACTTTATGTTCCCTCATTAGAAGAGACTTCATGTCAAATACTTACATGATATCTAATCCCAAGCAAAGTTGTCGGCTTGTCGGGAGAAGAAGATCTTGACTTGACAGAGAAACTGAAGATGTCATGTTTATTTGTGTCAAACGCATTTCCTCTTTCGTGTTTGCTCATGGCTCCCCCCATCGGACTCTCTGTAAAATGGTCGGTTATTTGAGCGAACCGCCCCGTTCTTCACTCATTTGAGGAGAGAAGCCGCTGACTTTCTTCTTCATGCTTGCTGTCGCTGGCTCTTGATGGACATTATAAAACTTGACAGGTAAACAACGCAAAGAGCTTTCGCGGTGTTTTCTTTCACGGGCACGAGCCACGACAGGGTTTCATCCGCTCGCTTGTAACGGAAATTTTTGGTACGTCATTAATATGGCGCCAAAAGAGTTATAAGTGTGAGCTTAATGTTGCGATCCCGCACCTCAGTCGGTCTTGTTTACGCGGAAACAAACAAACAAACAAACAAAAACAGAATGTAAAACGCCTCATTGGGGACGGAAACGAAATTTAAACGCTATAGAGACGGGGTTTGGACGTTAAACTCGATGGCTTGTCACGTCACTGGAGCAGTTAGTGCGCTTCACTTTGCAGGGATGTGAGGAAATGCTTTCCTCAGAAACAATTTTACGGACGAGGAACAGATGAACGTCGCTATATAATAAGTGTGGAAACTGCGATTTGAGCAAGTCGACGGATCGCGGCGCAGAACGCCATTTAATGTGGATTAAAGACGCCGACTGTAACTTTTATTCGGGCTGTGTGTGGAGGGGAAATCATCTGTCACACGGATGCTGAGAGACATACATGTGCCTGGCCTCAGATGATCATGATCCGCTGATTTCTGTGCATCGAGGACATCACGCCCTCGTGTGCAAACCGCAAATAAGGTAAAGCGAAAGAATGTGCCATCTTTTCTGGCATCACGCAGTTTCAGGATGGGCGTTTCTGTTACATTAGATTTAAGTTTGCCTGAATTCTGCAGCCTCATTCTGAGATAGAGACTCGCATATCCTCACGAACTGAAGCGATATCGCTTATTAATGATCGCAAATATGTCTTGTTTTCGACCTGTCTGTCATTATTGATAAACTCTTCCGTGCAATAACAGTCTTGATCTTTTATTGGGAGGGAGAGCTTTTACTCAGCAGACTGATTATTCTAAAGTTATTTAAAAGTGCAGTGCGCTCACACTATGTCTGTTTAAGATGAAATTAGTGGTTGTTTTGTATCGTTAAGTTATAAACGCTGGATGGCCTAGCATGCTCCTGCGAAGAGATTCACTAACAAGCCCTGCGGGTCATCGGCCACGCCCCCTTCAGTCTGCTGCTCGTGACGTACGTCGAGGGGGCGTGGCTGTGTGTGAGCAGCGGGAAAACGCGGTTCAAATTTTTATCTGAACTATATTAATACTTAATAGTGTTTTACTAGTCTGGTTTTCCATTTCAAATACCTAAGTTACATTAAAAATTAGAAATAAAAAAATAAGAAAGTCACCATGAAATCAAAATTTGCAGTTCTTATTTTTATGGAATATTGTGAGATTTATTATTGTGACAAATTATTTTTACGTGCATCAATATATTTGTTTTAAATGATGTGCTTTCATAATCTTTGATTAATTATAACATCCCCCACTTTTGCTGTGATGTCTCTTCTTGGGGCAACCCGTCACTCGCGAGTTTGACCAATAGCAAGCCGCAACCATCTCAAACAGTAACATCTATATATTATGCTCCTTTAACTTATGAATCTGATTAATTGTGCGGTGAATCATGTTTATATTGTTGTTTTAAGGAAATAGAGTTGCAATTATGGAGTAATTTTTCATTGCTACTAATACTTGGAAATGAGTTATCAAATTAGAGATGCACAGAAATAAAAATTCTGTGCCAAAACTGAAAATTCTGGATGCTCTTGCCCAAAAACCGAAAAAAATTGTAAAAAATAATTTGTATTATTTTAAATTAGCCTTTTTTTATAATTGTATAGACCCCTTTTCATTTGGTACACATGGTGACGTTTATTGTGGGCGGAGCTTAGGTGGAGGCAGAACGATCCCTCTGGCCGCTTCACTAACGCTAGTTAGCAAGTTTGTTAGCTTGTTTTTTTAACAATGACTGGAGAAAATCCGACTTTATCTTACCGTGTAAGGTCACTCAGTGTCCAGGACCGTGATTGTTATTTGCCAAAATTAATTTTAAAGGACGGAACCAGATTGGCCGAGCCGTTTCTACAGTGAACAAATAATGTTATTTTAGGTTCAGGCCTAATTATTAAGAGTACTTCTGTACTGAATACTAGTATATTTGTTCTTATTTTATTATTGACATTTCACTTGTTAATAGGGATGCACCGATATGAAAATTTTGGCCGATAACCGATAATTCTTTATATTTGAAAGCCGATAACCGATATATCGGCCGATAAACTTAAATCCAAATTAATATCTGATTTTGAGAGCCTGATTACAAGAACACAAGTCTCACAATTAAATGCATGTCCATGTTATAGTGTTGTATAGCCGATATGACAGATTTGCGCTGCACATGTTGTACCGAACCGTATTTTCATTTTTTGAAGAGATTTCAATCATATTTCAAGAAATTCAAAAACATAAACAGTGCTCAACAAGTGTCTCAGCTGAAGCTTTAATTTATCAGCTTTAATATATCGGCCACATTTTGGCCGATAACGATAACTTTAAAAATGAACATATATATCGGCCGATACCGATATGCTGGCCGATATATCGTGCATCCCTACTTGTTTTTAATAATGTTTGAACTTGATCAGTTAGGCTAGTAGTTTTCGATGTAGTATCAAAGAACTTAAAGTGAGCTTTGAGTAATAAATGAAAAACAAAATTACCCCCAATAATATACATAATGCTTATCCGTTCAGTGTGTTTGGCAGCTGTCTTGTGATTGGTGGAGAAGGAGGCGTGGCAGTCACATGGGTAGCAGTGTGCGTTTCTGATTGGGTGCGGGAATTATTCATGTATGAAGCTCTGCCTGTGTGAGCTCCCCATCCTAGTGGATTTGTGTCACGCATGCTAGCAGAAGGGCTGTGTGTGTGTGTGTGTGTGTGGCGGATTAGATGCCTGTGAGAGATGGATGTGGTCCTGATGTTGGGAGGATGTCTCCAGAAGAGTGTTTTCACACAGAGAGTTGACATTACCATGCTTGGATTTATAAACCAGAGAAAGGTGCTCATCAACTGAGAGACACTTTGCTAATTTATTAAAAAGAAAAAAACTTAAATAATTACATTGCTATTTTATTTTTTGTCTGATCATCTTGAGACTACACTGGAGGCATTTCAGGGAGTTCAGAAGGGAGAGCATTAACTAAAGAAAGATGAACATGGACAATAGCATAACAGGACCTCTTTAACCATTAACATTTCAACAATAATAGTGCATAATTTAAATATTTCATCTTTTCATAAATTCTGTCTGTTTTAATTTGTTTCTGGATTCTGTTTTATTTTATTTTATAAAAATGTATCAAACTGTAGTAATCAAACGCACAATATAGCGATTTAGCATCAATATTGCGATGTGCACATCTGTAATGGTCATCACAGTTTAGGGATCGTAGTTGATGCGTGCTTGGAGCGCATGTGATTCACGGATTAATTGTAAAGTTTAGCCATCGTAGAGTTAAGGCCCTTGCACACTACTAAAGCAGAAAAATACCATAATATGTTCAGTGTTTCCCCTAGGATATTTTTTTTTTGGGGGGGGGGGCTGCTTGTGTTGCGGAGCGGGCATGTCATTTTTTTAGCAATCAATAAGCATGTATAATTAATTGAAATCATGTATTATTAACTTTTTAAAAAATATATATATATATGAAAAAAAATTACACTAATTCTGTGTTTTTGCTGGTAATAAAATGAAGCCATAAAACACAAATTTTATCATTTATCAAACTTTTCGTCAAATAAAGTGCTGCACAATGAGGATGAGCTATTTAACATGGATTATTTCTTAAATTCAATTTTGTTAAAAAAAATCATAATTTATTTGGATTAGTGTTAGTGTATTATTACATCTGGACAGATATTCTACTGTACAACAGTAATATATTTATGTCAAGTTAAACTGAACTTTTATTTTGACGGGTTGCCATGAAGACCTTTGGAGTTACTGTGTCTGTATGTCATGATGATAGTTTCTCAAATGAAGCGGTTAAATAATCACAAAGTGACTTTCAGAGTGGATCTAGAGAGGAAGTTTATGTCTTCATATAGGCAAATATAGGCATAATGTCTTCATATAGGCAAAAAACAGCGCAAGCGCCACACGTACTTCAGTGTGTCTGTGTGGTAAATGAAACTCATTCACACGGAAAAAGGCAAGCAGGATTCGTATTTAAATAGTCTTTGTGGTTTAATATTCACACACACTAGATTGTGTACTGAACCGCTATCTATTTATTTCTCGAAAATATACAGTAAATTCCTTTTTTATGACTGGTTTTCGTCAGCATTTTAGGGGGGGCTGGGGTCGTTTTAGGGGGGCGGGCCGCTTGATTCTGATTGGTTGAACTTAACGAACGTTCTAAGGTATGCAATTATTTTCTAGGGAAACGCACGGCTAAAGTAGTTCCGGCAGGTCTTGACTGCAATCCCTTTTAATTTTTGGCAAACATAGGTTTGTGGTTTAAAATTAAAACATGGGAAAAATGGTCTTTCCTTAAAAATAATGTTTGAATAATTGTATTATAAAATTGGCTTTGACTGTGTCATTTAAACACTTTTTTTTAATTATAACAATTTTTAAAACATCTTGATAAAACAAAACTGTTCACACTCTCTCTTTTTGTTTGTGAGTCTCACTCACTATCGGCCTCCGTCTATAACACCAGAGAGAGTTACAGGTGTAAACAGGGCCGTGTAACATCAGTGGTCTGATGCTGTGTGTGTGTGTGTGTGTCTATATTCCTATAAATAGCAGCATTGGCTGTGCTGTGCAGGAGAACAGCTGAAGATATCTCTCTCTCTCCCTGGGGGACTGCAGTCTATTCTCTCTCACCCAGAATACTCCTGTTCACACTCACTTTCTCTCTGGACACATCCAGCTCTACACACACACACACACACACACACACACACTCTCAGCTCGTGCCGCAGAGCTGTACCCATCCTAGCCCAGCCCCGCATGCTTCCGTCCTGTCACATGTTCTCTCTCTGTTTGTTTGGATTTCTGGTTTCCTGTTTCCTGAGTCTGGGTTTTGTAGTTCTTTCGGTTGCCCTCATTAGTCCTCACTGGTTTCATCTGTGTTTTGTTAACCCTTTAGAACACTTTTCACATATTTAGTTTTTTTTTTTTGACTGTGAAATTATAAAACAATGTGCTATCATTATCATTATTTCATGATTAAAAGAAATTAAATTAGGGCTGGCAAATGATTAATCGCATCCAAAATAAAAGTTTGTGTTTACATATTATATGTGGGTGCACTGTGTATAATTATTATTTATATATATATATATATATAGTATATATATAAATACACACACATGCATGTATATTTAAGAAAAAAATATTATTTATATATAAAATATTTACATTTAGATATAATATAAATTAAATATAAATCTGTACAGTAAATACATGAAAATATTTCTTAAATATATACATGCATGTGTGTGTATTTATATATATAAAATAACTATACACACAGTGCACACACATCATGTAACACAAACTTTTATTTTGGATGCGATTAATCGTTTGACAGCCCTAAATTAAATTAATTTTATATTTCTTTATTTGATTACCAGAAAAAACACAACACCGAATTTGTGTGGATTTCATAAAATGTTTTTTTTTTTTAAATGTTGAATAAGTTTAATAATTTTATAAGTTTCATGATCTTTTTTTATTTAGTAATAATCATAATTATTAATTCTTTTTTTAAAGCTATATGTATGCATAATCGCAACATTTTGGCCAAATCAAATGTTAAATTGCGATATAAAATACATATATTTCATAGGGATGCACCTAAATGAAAATACCTTTGCATATACCGATAATTCTTTATATTTTTGAAAGCCTATAATAACTGATATATTTGGCTGATAAATATGAATCCAAATTTTTATTAATATTTTTTTTGAGAATTTTTTTTTTTTTTATGAATTAATTTGAATGTTATGTAGTTCTGTATCACACGTTGCACTACTTTACTGTAGTTTCCTTATTTTGAAGTGAATCCAGTCATATTTCAAGCAGTTCAAAAGCGTCATGTTGACAGTCTCCGCTGAAGGAAATAATACAGTATATCAGACAAATGTTCTTATCGGCCCGATAGCAATAACATATAAATGATCATATATCATAGTGATCATATAGTAGCCGGTTATATATCGTAATCCCTAATATTTAAATGTAATAAGGTTTGCCGCTGAATCATGCAGCCCTAGCGAGCGAGAGGGATTCTCCGTCTCCTGTAAAGGGATGATCGAGAACAAGAAGGGAAAAGCCCTGTTTCACGGCTAGTTAATCTGCCAACAGCCAGTGAAGTGTTTCCTCACTCTCACACACACACACACACACACACACACACACACACACACGTGTCTGTCGTCTTCACAGGGTCTGATCCTGTTCTTCCTCCCTGACAGATGGAGAGTGAGATGAAGAGGAGGAAGTACTCCACCAGCAGCAACGACTCGGACACCACTGACAGTGAGTGATCAACACAGATGAGGAAAACACACGGCAGAGCGTTATTTACAGAGTGTGTGTGTGTGTTCATCCGATGTGATCGAGTTGTTCAGCTGGATAAGAGAATGTTTCCTGACTCGAGTGTGTCGCTTTAGTTCATGACACTTACAGTTCACACTGATCTTTAAGGCTTTGCTGTCAAATGATGCACAGGAATAGTATATGTGTAATAATACTTGTACTTTTATTTGGTTCATCTTCGGAAAGTTACAATAATGTAAATATAGTAATAGAGTATAAATAATATAGACACACACACATATTATGCAAGTATAGTTATACACACACACACACACACATAAAAAAAAAAAAACAATAATAATATTTGTACTTTTGATAGAAATATTTGCCAACCTGAATATTACAGGTGAATCTCAAAAAAACTAAATATGGTGTAAAAGTTAATTTATTTTGTTATAATGTGATGATTATGGATTACAGATATGAAAACCCCAAAATCAAAATTAGAATATTGTGAAAAGGTTTTCATATCTTTAAGCCATAATCATCAAAATTATAACAAATAAAGGCTTGAAATATCTGACTTTGCATGTAATGAGTCTATATAATATATTAGTTTCACCTTTTAAGTTGAATTACTGAAACAAATTAACTTTTGCACAATTTTTTTGAGTTTCACCTGTATCTTACATTAGTTATAATAATGATTAGGGTTGTAAATAATGTTTATTCTTTAATAATCGACAATTACTCAAATGGTGCAGAATGATGCTAATATATCTATATATAGTATATATACTGTATATAAATATGGACAAAAATTGAGATTAAATTCTGATGCTAGTGACGTAAATCAACGAGATCTTTATAACAGTATGCATTGCATAATGCACTGAAATATCACTCAGTATCTGTAAGATGATATTTACATAGTTTTATGATCAAAGCTCTGCCGTTTTAAAACGTATAATGTAATGCAATACTTGCTTTAATAAATGCAATGTTTTAATCTCTTGCAGGTCATGTGACCACCTGGTCACGGTCTTCCAAGAACACAGGGACCAGCAGCACGTGGGTGCGTCATGAGCAGAAGAAGCCCTCTGAGGTGAGCAGCACTGGTTAAAGTCTTTCCTAAAAACATTAAAAACAAGAGTCATTCATTTTCATTACAACTTTCAACAAAAATAAGCCAAATGCGCAGATTTGTATATAAAAAAACCATCAACAGATTAATCTACTGGGTGGAAGGCAAGATTTTCAGTGAAGTAAAGTAATTTTATATTAATAACAATAATAATACATTTTGTTTAGAGCCTTTAAAAATTGCATTCTCAACCCGCTTTACAACACAAGCAAGCACAACAATATATTTAAAACACAAAGTAGAGAGCAAAAAAATATTTAGTTCAGTCCCGTACGCACACTGTGTGAACAACAGCCGTATTCAGTGTATCGTAATGATGAAGCAGGGGTCGTTCGCCAGCAGTGAAACGGTACGTAATGCGCAGGTCTATGAACAAATCAGAGAGAAAAAGGCACAAGCGTGTAGGGTTGGGTATCGAGAATCGAGTATCGATTGGAACCGAGACTAACTTTTCGTTTTTCCCGGAATCGTTCAAAAGTAAAAATTTCGATTCCTAGTTTCGATATTCACAGTCCGCCGAGCGGAAGAAGAAACCGCTGAACGACACCAACGAAGAAGCGTCTACCGGAAGTGTTGGCATAACCGCGCGAGTCGAACATGAGTAGCTTACGTCGGCGATCCAAAGTGTGGCTTCGCTTTTCTAAAAATAACGAAATCTCGACAAAATGCAAAATTAGTGACAAAAGGAGTATTTTTACAGAAGGAGTATTTCCTTTAGAAAGGCCGTTGGTTAGCAAGGTTAGCTAAACTTTTTTGACCCTGCCTCTTAAAAGAATCGGAATCGAGAATCGTTAGGAACCGGAATCGAAACAAGGAATCGGAATCGGAATCAGAATCGTTCAAATTCAAACGATACCCAACCCTACAAGCGTGGTTTAGAGAGAAGTCGCAGCTCAAGAGCAAACTACAGCACGCCGCTGAGACATTATGGCACATCGATGTCACGTGTCTGTACAGGATTTTTTGGGTTGTGTGTGTGAGCACACTCTTTGATTCCGGAAAATGAATGAACCAAAATCAAACAAACCCGGGTCACTTTATCCGTGTATTCCTGACTCTCTGTGAAAGCGGCTATAGTAGCGTTAGCCCATGCATAACAACAGCCGTCGACTGCTGAAATCCTGTCAGATGAGCGTCAGACATACTGTGAGCGGACGACGGCCGTGTGCAATATTACTACACACTGCTCTATATGTCTTTTATTTTATTTTTCAACGAATAAAGGCTATTTATGACTGTGCGCTCCGGTTTAAAACGTCTCAGATTTAGTTCAGACCTCGTCTGTATCAAGAATGTGTCCCAAAACCAAGGCCTGTAAAATATTACTGTTCAAATCCCTCATCTTCATATTTTCAGCTCTTGAAATGACTTCAATTTTCACGGCCTGAAAATCACATTATCTGGGAAGCAATATTTGGACATTAATATAATGAGTATTATTCATAGGCCGCCCAAACTTCATAGAGTGGAAGACACACACGTCAATATGACTGAACCAGTTTGTACGGCATGTCCTAGATTTATTATTAAGGGGAGCATTAACTTACGTTTAGACAAATAAAACCTGCGTTTTGCTTAAATATCTGATCCTTCTGCTATTACGAAACATGGTTTGGCCGTATATAGCATTATCTCTGTGCTATGATAAAAACACTAAATAAAATTTGACTATGTATTGCTATGTAATGTACGGGGGTGAAAGGTGCTGGAAAAGCTTTAAAATGGACCTTGAAAGTGCTTGACCTTGTAAAGGTGTACGAACCCTGTAATGGATGTTCCTCTGTCCACACATCATGTTCTTCAGGTGTGTTTGCCAAAGGTCTTTCATTCTTGAAAGCCTCCCTGACGAATGTTGGCGATGTTCTTTCAGGTGTTTCGGACCGACTTCATCACCGCCATGAAGTTGCCTGATTCGGCCCAGCTGAGCCCGGAGGAGTTCTACTTCCTGTCGGACCCCTGGAGGCAGGAGTGGGAGAAGGGTGTGCAGGTGCCGGCCAGCGTGGAGGCCATTCCCCTGCCCGTGGTCAGGTGAGGGGACAACACTGTTTCCAACATGTGACCACATGACCAGTCACAAGGGTCAATTGTGAAATTGAGATGTACACATCATCTGGAAGCTGAATAAACAAGCGGGGATCTTTGCGGGGATTCGTAAAGGTTCAGGGTTCGTAAAAGGGGCTTACAGTACTACTTGAAAACCGTCGTGTTTATGAAGAGGTTCTTGTAAAGCGCTCGACTCATTTAAACACAATAGATGTGACCCTGGACCACAAAACCAGTCACAAGGGTATTTTTTTAAGTTGTGATATATACATCATATAAAGCTGAATAAACAAGCTTTCCCTTGATGTATGGTGTGTTAGGATATGACTAATTTTGTACATTTTTCTGAGATACTATTGAAAATCTGGAATCTGAGGGTGCAAAAAAAATGCACCTAGTGCAAAATAGTCTCTACCAGTCGATCTACGAACGCCGATCCAAGTGCGCTGAACTGTGCAGAATCTCATATGGTCCGTTGTTTCTGGAAGAAACTCAAACACGAACTGTTCGCACTCACCTTATCACCTTATTCACATCTCACCGGCGCACATGGATCGGCGTTCGTAGATCGACTGGTAGAGACTATTTTTCAAAGATGGCTTCTGGCAGAATGCTAGTGTGTTATGGGCAACAACAATACAACCTGTAAGAAATGGAAAGAACATAAGTACTCGTTCGTCGGGGAGGGGTAAACGAAAGGTCTCGCGCCCAGATGCGTTCTCTGGTACCGATTCAGCACTGATGGACTGAAGGTGAACCGGTCCTCGTAGTACTTTGAGTCCTTTGAGCGGACCGTGATCTATATCTCTGAACGCTTGACGCCTGATGGATTGTGTGTTCACTGAGGTGTGTTTCCCCAGGGAGCTTCCCGAGGTCAGCCGGATCCCGTTCTTCTCGCCGGTCCAGGCCCGGGGCCCGTCAGAGTTCGGCTTCGGGGAGTCACATGGCCTCGGCGAGCCGCTGAGCCGCTACGACCTGGACGAGCTGGACGTGGCCTGGCTGGAGCTGGTGAACGCCGAGTTTAGACAGCTGGGTGAGCGCTAAAGCTGAAGTGTGTTATTTTAAATTTTATGGAATTAGTCGAATTATTCTCTCGTGCATCCATTACAAGTCCTGACAATCTTGAAACATGGATTTTTGAATTGTGAATCATTTGTTCTGGTCAATAATTGATTTAAAATGCTAAGGATCGAGTGTGTGTGTGTGTCCAGCGCTGCCGGAGCTGGACGAGCTCACCATGGAGCAGGTTGTGCTGGAGCTGGAGAGCCGGTGTCAGCAGAACATGCAGCGGGCCATCGAGACGGAGGAGGGCCTGGGCATCGAGTACGACGAGGACGTGGTGTGTGACGTGTGCCGCTCGCCCGAGGGGGAGGACAGCAACGAGATGGTGTTCTGCGACAAGTGCAACGTTTGTGTGCACCAGGTATTCCATCAAAAATTACCCACATTGCTTTGACCGCTTTTGCGTCAACGTCACAGCTACGTCACGGCGCTAGCTGGAGGCAAACTGACAACTGGAGGCGGCTAATACAAACCAGCACAGACTCAGCTACATTATAAGGAGCTTAAATTATTATTATTATTAAATGTCATCTTGTTGTGTTGTTTGGTGCAAAAATCAATGAAAAATGAATATGCTGTATCTGGAATTTTTATTTCTAGAAAATATTCACATCATTAAAATTATACACCGTAATGTCACTCTTTACATTGACGTCTTCTTTGCGCTGGCGGCAGAACTGCGGATCGTACACACAAGTCTTGTACAGGACCATATAGGCATCTAAAGATTTATATGCCCTCAGTTTCTCTTTACGCTCGCTTTTTCTTTCGGATAGGTGTAGAAGTCAGGCCACTCAACCGGAGGGAGCGTTAGCGTTAATCCTGTCAGATCGTCCATGCATTGAGTGAGCGTGTACGGCTCGGCCAATCTGGTTCCGTCCTTTAAAATTAATTTTTGCAAATAACAATCGCGGTCCTTGACACTGAGTGACCTTACACGGTAAGATAAAATCGGATTTTCTCCAGTCATTGTTAAAAAAACAAGCTAACAAAACTTGCTAACTAGCATTAGTGAAGCGGCCAGAGGGATCGTTCTGCCTCCAGCTAAGCTCCGCCCACAAAAAACGTCACCATGTGTACCAAATGAAAAGGGGTCTATTGAGACAAGTGCATTTAGGCCACGCCCACATCAGCAATCCAACCATCTCCATTGACTCCGCCTCCTTGTCATTTCTGACTTATAACAAAAAACAAAACAATGTCTTAACGCTGCTGTGACAGGTGTCCAGCAAACAAGCTAAACAACCCAGAACTAAAATACGTTTTTATAAGCTGTCGACCTGAAAAAACAAGCGTTTAAGAAGAGAAAAGTGGATACAAGCACTTGAGGGTCATAGTACCCTGAGATCTAACTCACGCCCGCTGGAGCGGCAGGACAGCTTGGCTTACAGAAATACAATAGGTAGGGTTGGGTAATAAATATCGATTTCTCGATATTAATCGATTCTCATTTTTACGAACCGATATCGATTCTTAAATCTCAAGAATCGATTAGTCATCCTGTTTCATTTGAATGAATGGATCATTGTATCGCGGCTGCGCGCATCCAAAAAAACGCAATAATCTTTGTCCTTTGTTACTATTGATATGAAACAAAGTCTCAAATTACGTCCATTTTCTTTAGAAATTCAAAAACATAAATAGCGTTTTGTCGCTGTGGCGTAAGATCGCTCTGGAGAAGCAGCAGCGCTGATCTCTCTTCCGGCTTAATAATACCAGTCACAGCGCAAAATAAACATGAATGAGCATCTGAAAGTGTGTTAAAGATAGAGGACAACTTATCCAAATCCGTATCATCTCACATTGATTCGCTCAATCAGCGTTTCAACCGTGGAAAGACGTCAGTTAAACAGCTTGTAATCAATGTATCGTCATATTTACCTCAGAAAACCCACATAAACTCGTTAGTCAGCTAGAAAAAAATAACTCCAGAGAGGAGCATTTTGCTAAATATATACACCATATTACATATGCATTATAATCTTAATGTTCTTCAATATTTAATGCATATTTGAATAAATCTGGCAAGTTTTTATGACAGCCACCATTTAAATGTTTATATTTCATATAATCTTCTTATTATAAAAATAAATAAAAGTGTAATTTAAGTGTTTGTAGCTACAAAACAGTTCATTATTACCTTCATATTAGGCTAATGAAGTCTATAGGCTACAACTAGACTCCCACAGTTTACAGCATTAGTGAAGAGATTTGATTCCCTTGAGAAAAATGGCCATTTATTGTAACTGATATCCAAAATAATCCATATTGAATCGAATCGGAATCGAATTGAATTGTGAAATTTGTGTCAATACCCAGCCCTAATAATAGGCCTATATAAAACTTGACATTTGTATATTTGACTTGCCACTGACTAAATGTTCACTGCACACAAAGGGCCAGATGTACTAACGCTTTTCAGGCGTTTTTGGTTCGATACGATACACTTGTGTCACGGTACAGCAAAAAAAAAAGAAATGCCAGAGAAATTTCCTTGATTTTTTTTAATTTTTATTATATTTTTAATTAAAACTAACATCATAAAGGATTATATTTTTTTACTTTGAGCAATGATGGAGCTATAACAGGCCGCTGATGAACAGCAGGTATATAACACACACACATCAAGCGCTTTCTGCGTCTTGGCCATGGCGCTGTTAACGCTGCGTTCGCAGATGTACGTACATCTGGCCCAAAGTGCGTTTTTTTGAGTCTCATGATCCCATATTTTACTCATTGATCTGCTGATAGCGACAGAACTAGCGCCCGTGGTTGACTAGCGATGCGTTGGGGAAACCCCTGACGTGTGCTCCTGATTGGCTGAGCCGAGTGCTGTTGTCTCCGCAGGCGTGCTACGGGATCCTGAAGGTGCCGCAGGGGAACTGGCTGTGCCGGACCTGTGCTCTCGGGGTGCAGGCCAAGTGTCTGCTGTGTCCCAGACGAGGAGGAGCGCTCAAACCCACCCGCAGCGGGACCAAGTGGGTCCACGTCAGCTGTGCCTTATGGATCCCCGAGGTATCAAATCAGGCTGGTCTGGGGAGAGCATCGATGCCACACTTAGATATCAATATGAGGCTCCTATATTTATTCCTAACGTGACACATATCTGCTTTCGTTTACTCGCCACACTGTCTTTCTATGAACGTTAATTTAGGAAGTAACCTGTAATTTTATTATAGTTATTATTACCTAATCAAAACAACCCAGCTGCAGTTTGATCGATAGTTATTTGTTTTTGCAAATCATCTCTTGTAAATGTCCCAAATGGGAGAGGGTGTGCACTTTTCAAAGAGTTTAATTAAATGTTCATATTACAGTATATAGTTTGGTTGCATTTGTGAGTTAATAAAAATGGCACATATAATATCTAAATAGTAAATATCGATATAGCCCTGAATCCAATCGAATCACAGAATATTTTTTCTGCAAACATTGTATCGCTGGCTAAGAGAATCGATATCATATGTAATCGTGATGAACCGTCCGATATGGTTTCGACAGTGAATCACTTTGCCTCCCTGTTTTTAAAGTTTGATGTGTAAAGTGAGCAAATTCAATGCTGATTGTTCACTTTCTTGATTTGTTGCAGCCCTAGTTGAGTTGAAATTCACGTTTGATTGAATTTTGTGTCACAGATGATTGTCTGACAGTAAAGTATTAAAAGCAGAAAGTAAATCATAAACGCGTCACCGTTCACAATCGGCCACAGAACATGCTCACACGCATTCATCTGGAAGACGCCAAAGGAAACTTGTGATTAGCACGCTAATAATGGATGAGGTCTAATTGAAATGTTTTCCTCTTTGTCTTGTCACGTGATTGAAAGGAAAGCTTTTGAGCTGGAAATGGTTCGGTCAGGCTGAGGGCAAGCTGTTTCTGTACAGGCGTAACACATTTAGCGCTCTATTTTACATGCAAAAGGCTTCTGAATATCCGGAGGAGGACAAAAGAAGGATTGACAAGAAGATAAGGGATTTTTGAAAAGCCTGGCCAACATGGGTGTTATAATAAAATGACAGAAACTGAAGAGCGAGGCAGTAACAATAGCCGAGCGACGAGGATGTAGATAGTGAGTGAAAAGGCTCATCTTCCAGACGCAGTGAATTAGATCCTATTCCCCATTTATGCTAATCTGAGAGGATTGGGGAAACACTCGACTGGTGTGTTACAATACGAAGCTTAATTCCTAGACTCGCCTATTTTATTTCATTTTTAATGAATTGAACTTGAATCTAACTGGAAAAATATGAATATGGTGCAAAAGTTAATTTATTTCACTAATTCAACTTAAAGGTGAAACTAATATATTATATAGACTCATTACATGCACAGTGAGATATTTCAAGCCTTTATTTGTTATAATCGTGATGATTATGGATTACAGATATAAAAACACCAAATTCAAAATTAGAATATTGTGAAAAGGTTTTCATATCTGTAATCCATAATCACAATTATAACGAATAAAGTCTTGAAATATCGCACTTTGCATGTAATGAGTCTATATAATATATTAGTTTCACCTTTAAGTTGAATTACTGACATAAATGAACTTTTGCACCATATTCATATTTTTTCGAGTTCCACCTGTATGTATTAAATTATTATTTTTTATAAAGCTAGTAAAACAGAAAAGTCACAATAAAAATAAAATTGCATGAAAAATAAATCAAAAGATCTTTTTATTTAAACAAAATCAATTTTCACTCATTTTTAATATTTGCACAAGAGTTTAACCTCATTCATCCACTGATTCAAGTCGGGTTTAGCTTTAAACGATCTGCATTTATGAATGAAAAACTTAACAAGAAATGAATTACAAAATCAAACTCTTTGTTTTTCAGACAAACACCAATTTATGCGGATGTATAATAAGCGTAATATGATTGCGTATTGTTCACTTCTTGTTTTCTGATTGGGGTTGTGTCATGTCGGCACAGGTGAGCATCGGCTGCCCTGAGAAGATGGAGCCCATCACTAAAGTCTCCCACATCCCAGCCAGCCGATGGGCGCTGTACTGCAGCCTGTGCCGCGAACACACGGGCACGTGCATACAGGTGAGAGACCACAAACACACGGGCATACAGGCATACAGGTGAGAGACCACAAACACACGGGCACAGGCATACAGGTGAGAGACCGGCAGAGCGAGCGGACGGGGACTTCAGAGAGTCCAGTCACATTTATTTCAAAGCAGACTTACAGAAAATCATGTTAATGTTTGTAACATCTTAAAGGGATACTCCACTTTTTTTGGAAATACGCTCATTTTACAACTCCCCCATTTTTTGAATCCATTCAGCCGATCTCCGGTTCTGGCGGCACCACTTTTAGCATAGCTTAGCATACATCATTGAAGTGCACAAGACCATTCCCAGACAGCAAACTGACATTGAATCAACGTGAAAACGAGGTCTCTCATTAAATCGAAACAACATTGATTTTGCTTATCGAATTAACGTTGAACCAACGTCAGTCGCGGCAGTCTTCAAAGCTAAATGAAAATCGAAAATTGGTCTGCTTTCATAACGTTGAAACAACGTTGATTTTCCGTTAGTTTTGAACGAATTACGCGTCTGACGTTGGGTCAACGTTAATTCGATGAGCAAAACAAAGTCAGATCAACGTTGTTTCGATGTCATATTTCCACGTTGATTCAATGTCAGTCTGCTATCTGGGTTAGCATTTCTCAGAAATTTCTCATTTCTGCACTCATGGTACGACAGTGAAGTTTCCTGATTATTACGCAGGAATGAGAGTATAGTTCCTAGTCATATCAGTCTAGAGAATCGCAACTTTACATTTTCCGTCTGTCTTAGTGCACGATGTAACTATAGAAGAGTCAAGTTTTAAATAGGAAAAATATCAAAACACTTTGGTAATTTTTTCTGAGAAATGCTAATGGTCTTGTGCACTTCAATGATGTATGCTAAGCTATGCTAAAAGTGGTGCCGGAGATCGGCTGAATGGATTCAAAAAAGGTCATAAAGTCATAAAAAGGTTAGAATTGTGATTGTTTCCAAATATCTGCATGACACATGCAACATATGAGAGTAAAATGTCTGACTGGGAGTGATTTGAGACTTTAGTGAGGATATTTCTGCTGAAAATGGAGAAAATGGAGGAAAAAACACCACAGAGTGAGATCCATGGGTACGCACAGGAGAGTGAAAAGTCATAAAAAGGTTAGAATTGTGATTTTATCCAAATATCAGCATGAAATATGCAACATATGAGAGAAAAATGTCTGACTGGGAGTGATTTGAGACTTTAGTGAGGATATTTCTGCTGAAAATGGAGGAAAAAACACCACAGTTTAACTCTGGGGGAGTTGTAAAATGAGCGTATTTCCAAAAAAAAAAGTGGAGTATCACTTTAAAAGCTTGACGCTCTACGTTCTCATTTAAGTAGATTAGAGCAAGCAAGCAATCAATCAATTTGCTATATATTTCATATCCTATAGGAGTGTACTATTTGTTTACACATAAAGCTGGACATGCTTATATACGTATAATTTGTGAAAACTGATGCTTTTACGTTTCAAGACACAAGAGCAGCATAAAAGTATCATAGAAACCGCTACAGAGAATACAGCGTCTAGCGCGCGAATGTTTTCAAGTCATATTACAATGCACACAAAGAAATAGAAGGAATCGAAATTAAAATTTTACTAAAAGTATCCGATTCCTGAGGTATTTGGTCAGCGATATTGCAGATTTATTTAGTCACAGTTATCGTTTAATGATGTTGGTGTTATCTCGTCTTTTCGTTTTTCTTTTCGAAAAACAATAGCTGGTTAGCTTTGGGGTTAGGGATGGGACGGTATGAAAATTTGATATCACGATTATAGTGTCCAAAATAATCGTGATTATCAATATTATCACGGTTTTTGTTAAAAATGTATGAAAGTGCTCAAAAAGAACTGATGCTCACACTGAAAACATTTCATTTTATAATTGAAAATCAACAAACAACAAATAAAACAAGCCTCTCTATGCAGTTTAAGCAAGATTCTACTCTATGGCATTTGCTTCTTTATAATGCCCGTCGTCAATAGCAACGCATTATTACACAGCGCACATCCATATCACAACGGACGCGCGCTCTCGTTTCATTTAAATACAACTTGCCGTCTTGCGTCTCCGGTTTTTGATTGCATTGCAAAAATGAAATCAGAGTTGATTTATTGTTTACAGAGTTTGATAATATTGGTGTGATATATCTCGTCTGGACGATTGTTTTACAAAATGAATTCATAAACAGGTAAGATTTAAAACATTAGCTAATCTCATTATCAATTCAATATGTCCCCGTAATTATGTGGTAAAAATAAAATCGGTTTAATACGTGATGTATCTATACTTTACTATCCCTTAAAACATCCCTCTTAATAATAGTCTTGTTTGAAGTTGTTCGTTCGTCTTTGGCTCAAATCCACTCGCTACGAACTTTTCTTCGCGGAAGCTTCACGTCTATTTCAAGTGAGTGACATAAAATGTTTCAACTCAAAACAACATTTCGTGCCAAATTGTTTCCCAGACGTAGTTTTGGTATTGAGGTCAAAGTTAACTTGCCTTGCGTTCGGGTGACGATCACACAAGACGACTCGGCAGATTTGAAGTGTTTCTATTGCAGTGACTTTTTGTTCGGCAGACAGGGTGACCATCCTCGATCAAGTTTCCCTCAGGACTTTTGTAAGACCACACCTCAGATTTGGTCCTCTTAAAAGGCTGAAAAACCTCCTGAGCACGGTCACTGCCTTCCGCCATTCCTTCTCGAATAGTAATTTAAAAAAACATTGCGTGCTGCGCGCCTGCGTCAGACTGGCCGACAGGATTCAGTGAATTATTAAAATCGCGATAATCAAACACGGTTTTAATGATAATTAAATTTTAAACGATAATACTAACCGTCAGTACATTTTATCACGGTTTATAGTGAAACCGGTTATCGTCCCATCCCTATTTGGGGTAGAGCGGATGGGTTGGTTGGTGGGACGTGCTTTCGGTCTGGGACATTTTTTTCATTTACTTTTTGCGATTAGCTAATCGGTTAATCGTTCAGCCCTAACTGTGACGATATTTTTACGGGAGCTCGAAAGCTCTTGTGTTCCTGTTTTGGAAGGACACGAGCACAAGCACATGCCGTTCTGTTCCCACAGTGCTCCATGCCGTCCTGCGCCGTGGCCTTCCACGTGACCTGTGCGTTCGACAACGGGCTGGAGATGCGCACCACGCTGGCGGAGAACGACGAGGTGCGCTTCAAGTCGTTCTGCCTGGAGCACAGCAGCGTCTCGCGCTCCACCAGCGGCGTGAGTGCGGAGCCGCGCCTGGACCTGCCCGGCATGCTCTCGGACCGCCTGAAGCAGGAGCAGGTCGAGCGGGAGAAAGCCAGCCATCGCAAGCAGAAGCTGCAGGAGCTTGAAGACCAATTCTACACGTTAGTGGATCCCAAGGATGTCGCGGAAAGCCTTTCTCTGCCAGACGCTCACGTGGACTTCCTCTTCCAATACTGGAAGCTGCGACGAAAGGCCAACTTCAACCAGCCGCTGGTGGTCTTGAAGAAGGACGAGGTGGACAATCTGGCCCAGCAGGAGCAGGACGTCCTGTACCGCCGGCTCCAGCTCTTCACACACCTGCGCCAGGACCTGGAGAGGGTGAGTGTGGCGTCTCTCATCGCTTTCCTCAACATTATGAGTCATGATTTTTGAATAATCAATTAGTTGATTTAATTATAGAATATCTATTAAAAATCCACATGTTTTTGGTGCTGATGCGTTGGTGACCCTATGTAACCAGAGGCTGACGCTGCCAATAACGCAGCTAACAGCTGTCACAAACGTCACCGAAGCGAAATGCAGATTTCGGTGCCGCTTAAAGGGGACAGTTCACCCAAAAATGAAAATGACGTCATTAATGACTCCCCCTCATGTCGTCCCAAGTTCGTCAGACCTCCGTTCATCTTCAGGACACAGTTTAAGATATTTTAGATTTAGTCCGAGAGCTTTCATTGTAAATGTGTGTACGGTGTGCTGTCCTTGTCCAGAAAGGAAATAAAGACAGTCATGTGACGTCAGTGGGTTAGTTACAATGTTTTGAAGCATTGAAAATACATCTTGGTCCAAAAAAACAAACAAAAATCGCGACTTAATTCAGCATTGTGTTGTCGTCCGGTTCTGTACATGCATTTCAATTATAAATGGATGACGTGTTTAGATACACATTGTGTTGGTGAACTATAAAACTTACTCTATAGACCATTTCACAAGATGTAAACAACACTGGTCCAGAAACACTTCCTGTTTCAGTTTGTAACTGTTTTCTTTATTTCACATGTAAAGAAAGCATCTTAAAGATGTTTGTTTAACTTTTTGATTCAGTTTTAAATGTTCTGTTGGTTGTATTTTATCCCAGCTTTTATGTAGAGTTAAAAAACTGAAACAGGAAGTGCTTCTGGACCAGTGTTGTTTACATCTTGTGAAATGGTCTATTCTTCTCACACTTCACCAGCCACTTACTTTAATATGTATTTCGGGAGACGTGGATGAATTGACGTGTTTTAGGCCTAAATCTGACAGATTCAGTTCTCTGAACATGTGCGTTATAGATCAACTAACATGAATCATGATCATTATAAAGGTCTCTTAAATGACAAAACACGCAACCAATCACAGTTCGATATTTGTTCCGCGTCATATTTAGTCTGAAAATGTAAAGTCGATGTCCATACAGTAACAGACCGGTTTACATCTAATCAATTATTCATTCAGAATACAGACTACTTTGCTATTAGTAGTTCTGTAGTGCTATTTAGTGTCGAATTATTGTATTTGGGTTTGGTCTCTTAGGTTTTATTGTGAATTTGTTATGTAAATTTGGTGTGTTTTTGCATTTAGACTACTTATATTTATATACTTACTAAAAAATTTGAATATATTCAATTTTAAGAATTTTATATATATATATATATATATACACAGTATATACTGTGTGTGTGTGTATATATATATTAGAGCTGTCAAACGATTAATCGCGATTAATCGCATCCAAAATAAAAGTTTGTGTTTACATAATATATGTGGGTGCACTGTGTGTATAATTATTTTATATATATAAATACACACACTTGCATGTATATTTAAAAAAAAAATATTATTTATATGTAAAATTTGTATATTTATATATAATTTAAATTATATATAAATCTATATACAGTATATACATGAAAATATTTCTTAAATATAAACAAGTATGTGTGTGTATTTATATATATAAAATAATTATACACACAGTGCACCCACATATATTATGGAAACACAAACTTTTATTTTGGATGTTATTAATCGCGATTAATCGCTTGACAGCCCTAATATATATATATATATATATATATATATATATATATATATATATATATTTTTTTTTTTTACATTAAAAAACATTATTTAATGTCATTCACCATCGTTTTGAGGCTCTCTTTTTTATAAAGTATCCGTTTAGTATCCGTACCGTTTTAAAAGTATCCATTTTGCACCAGTATCGAAAAAAACAAAAAAAAGCTATACCCTATAGCAGCGGATCTGGGTGGAGAAAGATGTTCTCATTGATCTAAGAGTTATAAAACGTGATGCAATTTTTTTGCCTACAAAGGAGCTGAACGTAGCAAACGGAGTCATTATCACGAGGTTTTACAGACACATGCTAACTCCTAACCATAGCTATCTGAGTGACTGGTGTGTTTTCCTCCAGGTCAGAAACTTGTGCTACATGGTGACCCGCAGAGAGAGGATCAAGCACTCCTTATGCAACCTCCAGGAGAAGATCTTCTCCCTGCAGATCCAGCTCTTGGAGAAGGACCTGGTCGGAGGTATGGGAACTCACAACAATCGCTCATCTTTTACTTTCAATATTTTGATCTATCGGTTTTAATTGATAGCACAATATCTAAGCTGGAAATGAAGCGAAGCGAGAAGATGATGAGAGCTTTAAGCAGTGTTTGGGAGTCATTTACAGCTAAAATAGGGTTCAAAATGACCCTTCAAAATGTATTATTTTTCCTCTTTATACAAACGGTCGGTGAAAGAAGGTGCTCAAACTACGGCTGGGCGATGAACGCTATCGAGATTGTGGTCATTTATGTTGATAAGCTCTGGGCATTTTGACTCTAAATGGATTGACCTATCAGTCGATCAAACACCAAAGAGCCGGCGAGGGACACACACACTCGCGTTGCCCTCCAAAGCGGAGGAAATAGTTGAAAAAAAGGTAAGAATGCATTACACAACGTGATTTTGCGGAAACACGAGATGAAGATCACTCGAACAAGCTCTTTAAATGTGTGTTTTTTTTAAGTTGAACTTCTTTTAACGTGTTTTTATAATGCCGTGTCATGCACGCGGCGCTACGAAACGCATCCATCTAGCACGTTTACACAGAGAACCAGTGGAAAAGTAGCGCAGTGCTTTCAAAAAACACGTTCTGTGTAGGGCTGTCACTTGATTTTCGAGACATAAGTGTTCATTGAATCGAGCTTCCATGTCTAAAGACGTTTCCATTTTCAACACCAAATACAGGCGAATCCACGGACACCTCACAGGGATTAGGACGAGCGCAAAGAGGCGCTTGAGACGCACGAGTCATGAATATTCCTGATGATTTATTGGCATGAAGTTTCTGCACAATAACAAACAAGAGCGCAACATTCAGGGATTGAGATTAACACACTCGACTCGCCAGACGCGGGTACAGATGAGCTTAGGCGGGAAACGCTGTCCAATCACGAGCCAATCTGGCGTTTCTATGTTTACTCACTTTGCTGGGGAAGTTCGTGTAAGACAAATCTGCGTGGATTTAGCGCAAATATACGAAACGTGATCCTCATGATATATTAAATACAGTGTATTGCAGAATCTGCACATCTCTGGCTTACTTGAACACACACACACACACACACACGTCACTACGCAACAAATAACGGTGCGCATGTTCACTTGCATTGAAGTAATAGCGAATATTAAAAAGCATTCGTTCACAGAAAAGACATTATTTTCCAGCATCCGACATGTTCTGTGTGCTGTACTGATCTGTCCTAAAACACATTTTTAGTAAAAAAATAAATAAATAAAAGGCAGGTAAAATCGAATCCCTATTTTCGTTTTGGTTTCGGATACGTGCACGTGTAAGCGGACAGATCGGATATATTCCAGTCGTATTTGAAACATTTCGTGGCACAGATATACAGGCGAAACTCGAAAATATGAATATCGTGCAAAAGTTCTGTAATTCAACTTAAAAGGTGAAACTAATATATTATATAGACTCATTACATGTAGAGTGAGATATTTCAAGCCTTTATTTGTTATAATTTTGTTACAATTATAACAAATAAAGGCTTGAAATATCTCACTGTGCATGTAATGAGTCTATATAATATATTAGTTTCACCTTTTAAGTTGAATTACTGAACTTTTGCACCAGGGCTCCAGACTAACTTTTTTCACCTCCGTCCGGAAACCGTCCTGAATAACCATTTGAACCGTCCTAGACTGAATGTCAACCGTCCCAAAATAAAAATGTTGTTTCTGTACTTTATTATCATCTATAGTTGTTATTTTTTAGTATGTGACTAACAACAACATTAAAGTGTTTATGATATATAGTATTATATATTTTTTTTAGCTTCATTCAAAATAGTTATTTGAAAATAGGGGTTCATTAGTTAACATTAGTTAATGTATTAACTAACATGAACCAACCATGAGCAATACATATGTTACTGTATTTATTCATCTTTGTTAACGTTAGTTAATAAAAATACAGCTGTTCATTGTTTGTTCATGTTAGTTCACGGTGCATTAACTAATGTTAACAAGATTTAAATAAAATGTTAGTAAATGTTGAAATTAACATTAACAAAGATCAATAAATGCTGTATATGTGCAGTTCATATTAACTAATGTAGTTAACTAATGTTAACTAACGGACCTTATTGTAAAGTGTTACCGAAAATAGATAAAACACAATTAATGATATTTGCATTCTTTTTAACTACTTTAGTTACATCATTCTTTATTTTTTCAAGCAGCAGACATATTTATTTGTATGAATTAAATATAACGAATCCTTATTAAAGCTATTAACGAGCAGTGACCGCATTACTGTCACTTTAAGACATTGGATCATGTCCAATGACATGCGGATACAAATGCACTGATGCACATCCGATACACTCACAACGGTTAAGACATTACATGAATACTCTCCAAAAACGGACATTTAGACATAATGTTGTGTGTATTATTTTGTCCATTCAGACGAAAGAGAGCTCAATTCAGTACTCGCGCGCTGTATAGATGTCTATGGCGGCAAGGTTTGGTCGTGTGTACAGTGTATGCGCACAGAAAACCGCACCGAATAGGCTATAAGTGCGCTTTACTCATTCATTCTCACAGACGTTTAATTTTTTAACGTTTTATGAGATATGCGGTGCGTGCCGCTGGGTAGAGCACGTAACAGTAGGCTTCAAATGTGCGCATCTACCACAAACGCAGGACATCAGTTCTGACTGGATCTCTAGCCAAATAGTCACTATCTAGTTCTTATTCATTGAATATCCGTTGTTTAACCATCGCAACATATTTGCGTTGTCATGAAGCCATTTGATAGATGTACCGTGGAACGAGTCTCCGCGAGTAGCCGGCCAGTGATAGTAACTATAGTAACGAAGTAGTATATAGTATTACTATAGTATTTTGGCATTTGGCATAAGTTAACCTAATAGGCTAGTAATAAATGAACACACATACAAAAATGTATTTCGTCCTCCAGGCGTCCTGGAGAATATTTCTGTTCATCCTAAACACATTTTCTGTCGTCCCCTGGACGATAGGACGCCGTTAGTCTCGAGCCCTGTTTTGCACGATATTCAACATTTCCGAGTTTTACCTGCATCTATAACAAATGAAACATCTCTAGTTGACTAGCAGAGTATTAATCTCGTTCGCTTGTGTTTAATAATGTGATGCTTTTCATTCACTGGCAGCGACTCGCTTCAATCCCGTTGTGGAGACTCTCTTCGTTCCAGTGAAATCACGAAATAAACGGCACACACACACACACACACACACACACGTCCCTGCTCCTGATATACGATCTCTGATGAACACATTTGGTTTTAATGAGGAA
This sequence comes from Pimephales promelas, assembly GCF_016745375.1. The sequence goes on along the minus strand of NW_024122004.1, from coordinate 309,543 downwards.
ACAAAAACATACGAGGGCAGATTCGAACCCAGAAGCGCTAACATGCCAAAGAAAGGTCACTCAGTAGACGAGAGCAAAATAGGAAAGTGCAAATTTAACTCTCAAGCGCTTAAAGATTCGTTTCGATCGATGGTTGGAAACAAATAATGACAGCGGTGCTTTTTTGAAGATTACTTTTCCATCAAACGGTTAATATTTGCAACATAGCGCGTGTGCTACGTCAAAAAGGCATCCGCACTGATGTTGACAACCCAACGCTGATGAAAAGCACATGGCGAACGAGTGAACGCCTGACAGTAGATGGCGCTGACGGAGCGGCTCTTACCCCAGAAGCACAGCAACTGCGCTACTCGTGTGTCTGAGCAGTATTTACATGTTCCAGGCAGCCATTAGACACGTCACATCACATCCGGTCTTTCGCTAAGCTCTGTTACATGTTGTCTTGCGTTTACTAGTGTTATAGCACACCGAGTTGAGCGCTGTTCACATGGGCACTGACGGGGTCACTCGCATTTTCCCCAATACCAGCGGAAAGAACTTAAAATGAAATAATTTATGGTCATACAGATAAGATCAAGGGTTTATTTTTATTTGTGTACACTCACAATAACAACAAAACTTAAAATAAAGAAAACAAACAAATATGAACCGAAACAGGGACCGTGTATATTAACCTTACCTGTCACCGTCCCACAGGTGGAAACAATATATCTATATAACAATAATATCTTAGAAAAGACCTTAAGTGATATTGACAAGCTATATATCATTTGAAAGCTTACAATCTCTAGATTTACATATTTGGTGACTGTAATTTATTTTGAAAATCACCAAAATCACCAGAGGAGCCGTTTGCAACAAGAATATTTTTATACTCCTAAGGCGTGTTCAGACCTTTACTTTGAAATAGCAATGAACATGAACAATCATCAAAAAAAAAAGGTAGAAAAATGTTTTAACTATGAAGAAAATAATAATAAATTCACCATTTGTGATGTGGCAGAAAGCTATAACGCACATGCGTGTTCTTTGTATGTTTCTTAGAGGTTGAAATCATATCAAAATCTGCCAAACTTCCCATACCACTTCTGAATAGGATCTCTATTTCGTAAATTATATGAAAATTGTGGAAATTATGGTTCATATGGAGGAATGGAGTCTGGTTGTCCTCTAGTGGAAGCGTTCGGTACTGCGGCCAAACAAAATCTCACTGAAAGCTCATTTTTTGCAATATCAACCTAAAATTTTAAACAAAACTTGGTTTTTCTGCAGTTTTAGAGTAGCCCATGTTTTGAAAATATATATTTTATATAAAATACGAATAATTATTTTTTTTTACATTGTACATTTCTATAAACTCAATCTTCTGTAACTTTTTTTTTGTTTGACTTTCTTAATTTATTTCACTTCTACAAAACTCGGACAAATATCTTCTTTAAAACGAGAACCAATCTTACGTCCATATTCCAAAGCATTCCTGAATTACAACCATTTAAGTTCGAAATGTGCATTTCCATGTCCATTCAAAAAAGGCGGGTGACAGTTAACAGGTTAATAAACATTTCTGTCAAAATGCCAGAATTAGCCAAAAGGCTAGTTTTCATCTGCAGTCCTTAGATGGTAAAACTCACATATTTACATAACAATATAAAAATTACAATAAATTTAGTAAGAAATACTATTATGTTAAAATGTACAATCGAAATACAGCAAACCAACATCAGACAAAAACATGACACACAATGCTTATACTTTTAAATGAAGTCAAATCGACAACAAATATTATCAGTTGATGTAATCCGTATGAGAGTTTCTCAAGTCTCTGCTCATTATTATTAATGTGGCCACACCCACCCACGGCCCACGCGAACCTGTGAACGCCCCGCCTCCTCAGTAAACAGAGCATCACCAGTTTCCTCTGGAAGACGACGCTGTGAGGAATAAGCCCTCAGGAGGAGAAGAGTGCGATGCGCGGCTTGACTCAGCGGAGGATATCTTTTCTGACGAGTAAGTGATTCATTTTCACACTACTTAGTGTGTTATTTTACAGAAACCTTTACACATTTTACTATTTGGGTATTTCCCTTTCCTTTTTTTTATATCGGCAGATTGAAATGTGAGAAATCAAATGAAACTTTGAATGTAAAATATAAGCAACCTTTCATTGCATCTAATGACCTATGAAGCGGTTTCTTTTGCTCTAACATAAAACATAATACGATATAAAATTAATTTGTTTACACTGTAATATGATGAATGTTAAAGTCTAACAAGGTTTTCTGTGAAATACTGATTGCAAATATCACTTTTATAACGTGATAATAATAATATCTGAAATATAAAATGACTTTTGTACATGTACAGGTGGAACTAGAAACATTTGAATATGGTGCAAAAGTTCATTTATTTCAGTAATTAAACTTAAATGTTGAAACTAATATATTATATAGACTCATTACATGCAAAGTTACATTATAATTACATTATAATTTATGATGATTATGGCCTAATATCAGCAGGCTCACACGCCTTTATTCTTTCCTTTTCTTTCTTTGTTGTTAACACAGGGACCCGATAGACACTACTGACGAGTCCTGGAGACTCGAACTCACACACAAGCCTCTTCCTGCTGTTTTTCTATGACAGCGCTGTACCAACATCAGCAGGATTTTCATCTAAATTGAACTAGTATTTTACATGAACACGGTGAATCACTGGCTACTGACGGTGGGCCAGTTTTTTGTTTTTTCAGTGCAAAAGAAGCAGCGACACACTGGAAATACCAGGTATAGTTTACTTGTATCTTTAGTCACACAGGAACTGTTTCCAGGAATGGCACAAAGGTGTTTGACCTGTCTACGTTTAGATTAGTGTGTTAAATAATGTGTCTTTGACCTTCACTGTGTATTGATTATGTTGTGTTGAAATAAACTGCAAACAAGGGAAAAAACCCATTCTTTTAATCTTCTCACTTTCTTTCTTTGGTTCCTCACGGTCACATTACTTTGATTGGGCCATTCGGGGAGGGTCGTTGTCTTCCCAGTTGTGAATCACATCGATTCATGGCCATCGACACTCCCTCGCAACACGAAAATGTATTTAAATCAATATATTGTTAAATCTCTTGGCTACAAGATCCAGTTCTCAAAAGTCTTGTTCAGTATGTGATTTATGGGGATCACTTTATGCACTTTGTCAAAAACCTGTTGGCCTGGATGAGTCAGCTTTTCTGCAGGAATTGGGAAAAGAAAGAAACGCATCCCTATTTTTGCCATTCAATATTTTGAATATGATAATATATTTAGAAAATATTTTGACCCATAATCTGTGATGATCGCCTGTCTGTCAAGCCAAGCCAATTCATCTTCATTTATATAGCGCTTTTAACAATGTAGATTACTCTAAAGCGGCTTTACAGTGATAATAGGAAATTAAAGTTACAGATTGTTTTGGCTTTATGACAGCTCTAGAATAAAGTTATTTGTGTCACACTCTGAGTGTTTTTTAACCCCAGAGAGCGGTGACGCAGAGGGGTCATAGAGGGGTTCACGGCGACGCAGAGGGGTCATAGAGGGGTTCACGGCGACGCAGAGGGGTCATAGAGGGGTTACGGCGACGCAGAGGGCTCATAGAGGGGTTCACGACGATGCAGAGGGGTCATAGAGGTGTTCACGGCGACGCAGAGGGGTCATAGAGGGGTTCACGGCGACGCAGAGGGGTCATAGAGGGGTTCATGGCGACGCAGAGGGGTCATAGAGGGGTTCACGGCGACGCAGAGGGCTCATAGAGGGGTTCACAGCGACGCAAAGGGGTCATAGAGGGGTTCACGGCGACGCAGAGGGGTCATAGAGGGGTTACGGCAACGCAGAGGGCTCATAGAGGGGTTCATGGCGACGCAGAGGGGTCATAGAGGGGTTCACGGCGACGCAGAGGGGTCATAGAGGGGTTCACGGCGACGCAGAGGGCTCATAGAGGGGTTACGGCGACGCAGAGGGGTCATAGAGGGGTTCACGGCGACGCAGAGGGGTCATAGAGGGGTTACGGCGACGCAGAGGGGTCATAGAGGGGTTCACGGCGACGCAGAGGGGTCATAGAGGGGTTCACGGCGACGCAGAGGGGTCATAGAGGGGTTCACAGCGACGCAGAGGGGTCATAGAGGGGTTCACGGCGACGCAGAGGGCTCATAGAGGGGTTACGGCGACGCAGAGGGGTCATAGAGGGGTTCACGGCGACGCAGAGGGCTCATAGAGGGGTTACAGCGACGCAGAGGGGTCATAGAGGGGTTCACGGCGACGCAGAGGGGTCATAGAGGAGTTACGGCGACGCAGAGGGCTCATAGAGGAGTTACGGCGACGCAGAGGGCTCATAGAGGGGTTACGGCGACGCAGAGGGGTCATAGAGGAGTTACGGCGACGCAGAGGGCTCATAGAGGGGTTACGGCGACGCAGAGGGGTCATAGAGGAGTTACGGCGACGCAGAGGGCTCATAGAGGGGTTACGGCGACGCAGAGGGGTCATAGAGGAGTTACGGCGACGCAGAGGGGTCATAGAGGAGTTACGGCGACGCAGAGGGGTCATAGAGGGGTTACGGCGACGCAGAGGGCTCATAGAGGAGTTACGGCGACGCAGAGGGCTCATAGAGGGGTTACGGCGACGCAGAGGGGTCATAGAGGGGTTACGGCGACGCAGAGGGGTCATAGAGGAGTTACGGCGACGCAGAGGGCTCATAGAGGGGTTACGGCGACGCAGAGGGGTCATAGAGGAGTTACGGCGACGCAGAGGGCTCATAGAGGGGTTACGGCGACGCAGAGGGGTCATAGAGGGGTTCACGGCGACGCAGAGGGGTCATAGAGGAGTTACGGCGACGCAGAGGGGTCATAGAGGAGTTACGGCGACGCAGAGGGGTCATAGAGGGGTTACGGTGACGCAGAGGGGTCATAGAGGGGTTCACGGCGACGCAGAGGGGTCATAGAGGGGTTCACGGCGACGCAGAGGGCTCATAGAGGGGTTACGGCGACGCAGAGGGCTCATAGAGGGGTTACGGCGACGCAGAGGGCTCATAGAGGGGTTACGGCGACGCAGAGGGCTCATAGAGGGATTACGGCGACGCAGAGGGGTCATAGAGGGGTTCACGGCGACGCAGAGGGGTCATAGAGGGGTTCGTAGTGAAGCAGAGGGGTCATAGAGGGGTTCACGGTGACGCAGAGGGGTCATAGAGGGGTTACGGCGACGCAGAGGGGTCATAGAGGGGTTCGTAGTGAAGCAGAGGGGTCATAGAGGGGTTCACGGTGACGCAGAGGGGTCGAAGAGGGGTTCGTAGTGAAGCAGAGGGGTCATAGAGGGGTTCACGGTGACGCAGAGGGGTCATAGAGGGGTTACGGCGACGCAGAGGGGTCATAGAGGGGTTCGTAGTGAAGCAGAGGGGTCATAGAGGGGTTCACGGTGACGCAGAGGGGTCATAGAGGGGTTCATAGTGAAGCAGAGGGGTCATAGAGGGGTTCACGGTGACGCAGAGGGGTCATAGAGGGGTTCACGGCGACGCAGAGGGGTCGAAGAGGGGTTCGTAGTGAAGCAGAGGGGTCATAGAGGGGTTCACGGTGACGCAGAGGGGTCATAGAGGGGTTCGCGGGGTCAGAGAGGTGTCAAAGAGGGGTTTAGGGCGACACAGAAGGGTTGGAGAGGGGTTTGAGGCGACGCAGAGAGGGTCGAAAAAGAGTTCACGGCGACAAATTTACACCGTTAATTTGATGTAGAAGCATGAAACCGGCTTAAGGTGTTAAATGAACTGAACTGAAATTTGAGAAAAGGTGATAACAGATGTATTTTATTTATTCTCATTGGTACAATTTTTAAAATGGCAGAATTTGTTAAAAGGGATAAAATGGTACATTGAAAGTGTTGTTTTTGTTACACGGGCGCCGCCATGTTGGATTTCAACGTTCGACTACGTCACTGGCATGGTAAGCCACTCCGTTGCCTACCCGCATCAGCAGAACAGACGTAGCTTGTAAACAGTCTGAGGCGCGCTGACATGGCTGAGGAAACAGATTTTTTAGCGACACACTATTTAGAGATGTGTACTTTCGTCAATGAGTACATGAAACGTCTGACAATGCACGAAATGTTTTATTTACACAAGTTACAAGTTCAATGCATCACGTTAACGTTACACGAATCCTTGATATTCGGGTGAGGGGGAAAAGATCCCTGATGTATAGTTCACTGTAAAGGATGGGATTTTCTCCTTCCTAAATGCACCCTCGCCCATAGAGTGAACTGCCAGTACGCTGTTAATCTAAAACAATCTGAGAAAAGTGTAAGTTAGCCCAGCCGTCACCTATTCGTAAAATACCCTGCTACTTATGGGGCGGTCCAGCGTCTCAGCTCGGACATCCATTAGCGTCAGCATAGCCTCCTTCAACACTCAACGAACAGCATCCGAAATGAACGGTGCATGGTGATGCATTTTTTGCCGATCAATAAATGTCCATGTTGACCTCTCTGCAACAGATCGTCTCCGTGCAGTGTCTATGCTCCACAGCGCTCGCGCCCACAGTCACTTTCCCCCAAACGATCCTGTACTGCAAGTGAAGCCTAAAACTGATCGTCCTCCATGTGGTGGTAGTTAGACACTACCGGCCTGTCCCTCACGGGCTCAAATGCGTAATCCATGCCGTTAAAAGTGCTCATTTTCGCCTGTGTATACAGCTGTTGTCTATGGCGCTCCGCGGGTCCTACCATGCCAGTGACGTCATCGGAACTGCCAGCGCTAACAAGCGCAATTTTGCGTTGCTTAAAAAATCTATATTAATATATATTTTTAAAAAATGTTTAGTGTAATTTACTTTTAATTGTCATAAATAACACGTTTTCAACGTCGATATTTTTCAGTTCAGTTCATCTTTAAAGTCTTTCTGCCTTACAACTGTGGACAAACAAATGCAGTATATTTCATAGTATATTTCCATAAATAATTCTAATTTTTAAAATAAGTGAATTAGCCAGCCGTTTCAGGCCATGCCATCAAAATCTCAGTCCGACCAGGACACCAAAGTTGGCAGCCCAGGTTTAGGTTAGATACTCAAAAATATCGGCATTACAGTGTCATGTTACTAAAATTATTTTGTTTTTTCAAACTGAAAATCATACCCAAAGATATCTACTGATGAGAAAATGATTCACCAATATATAATTTCACGACAAAAAAATTGCCATGCCCTTCCAAATTAGTCTTTGGACGTTAAAGGTTTCATTCACTAAACAGATTCTTTAGTATAATCTCTGGGAATGCATTTTCATAATGTCACACGCTGGCTAGACTTGATAATCCAAACTAACGCTTGAAGCAAAATAATTAAATACACGTCAGGACCGATAAGCACAAAACTTTAACACAAGACAAAGAACAGAAGACAACTGAGGGTTTAAATACTTAAGTTGATGAGTAACAGGTGAGACTAATCAATGGAACAACGAAAAACTATGGCAACTAACAAAACTCCAAAGGAAACTGAAACTAAAACACAGGAACTGAACACAGGCAAAACAAGACAAAAGAGTATCAAAATAAAAGTCCTTGAACTCAGAGACAGGGAATTGTGACACATAATTGCTCTTTTTCCAAGTATGAATATGTGCACTTCACATGTTTTAATCAGATATGAACGCAGTTTTGTGTAAATCAGGTTGTGATTGAGCTCTTTCAGTTACAATGGACTAAAACATGGACAATGAATAACTGAAATATAAAACAAACTAATTATTGTTTTTCACAGTAGTGTACTCATTGTACTATTATTAATCCAGGAGATCAGCAGGACAGTTTTCACATGTTTTACTGTAAATGTTGATATGTTTACGCAAAATTATGAAATATTTGGTGTAAAGTTTGTTTGGTCAACTAAAATGTTAATTGACTAATATTAGATGCAATTTTATTTAGTAAAATTGACTAATATAGTCCATATTTAAAGAATATTTTTTAATGACATGCACTTGTTGACAGCCAGGTTTGTTGTTTGCAATGAGCAATAAAGCCGGTTGCTGTTTGTGTTTGGTGTTCTCTGATCTTTTCATCTAACTCTTCATCTCAAACCTGTTCTGGAGACACTGCACTGCGTAACTGCACATATTGCATGCAGTGGGGACCGTAAAAGTTGTTTACTATTACCCAAGCACTCCCTTAACCCTCTGGGGTTTTTCGGCCCAAATGGACCCGAAGAACTTAAATAAAAATTTTTAAAAAATCACAGCTTCCTCGGAATGGTCCGAAATTTGGTGACTTTGTTGATATTTGGTATTTGAAGACCCCAAAAAATTGGGGACAGGATGTGAGTAGTCTAAGTGGTTGTTTAAAAAAAATAGTCACACTTGGGGTGTTCGGGTCCAAATGGACCCACATGGAAAATGAATGGGAAATTGGCAAAAATGTGAAAATACTGAGTTTTTTTGTGCGTACAATCTACAAATCAGCAACGATCTTGAAAAAAAAGCACACAACAGTGAAGAGGTGAATCTATAAAACATCCAGACTCACATACACAAACACACTTTTATACACAAACACACCAAAAAATTCAGATTATACATGCGTTTTGCATTTTTAAAATGCTCAGTTTGTCCACCAGATGGCATCCATCTCATTTCAAAAGTTGCTTTTATGAGGCCTAGGCTTGACTCTAAAATGAAATACAGCTTTAAAAAAAAATATATATATATATTTTTAAAAAAATATTTTTTCTATTATGTTCAATGGGGGCAAATTTTGTCATAATTATTGCATTAATACTAATTATATATATATTTTTTTTTGAAATTTTCTCAAAACACCAAAAAAGAAAAAATATTATAAAAAACGAGTAAAAAAAAAAAATCATGATTTTTGTTTTTTTAAATATGAATCCCGCCCTTTGGGTCCATTTGGACCCGAACACGCGAGTGTGACTCTGAAACGAACAACCCCAGAGGGTTAAACCCCTCATTAAAAAGAAAAATGGTATAACGATAACACTCCTTAGAAATTGTAATACGCATAAAAAAGAATAAATTCTAATTCAAAATAATCATCGTGTTTTTTGTTTTGTTTTTTCAACGTTTTTTAAGTCAGCTAGCTAAAAACGTAGATTAGCCTAATTTGAGACTGAAAAGTAAGACTGGCTGTCCCAGACTAACTGATAGTGGGTCACGCTAGAACTTTAGACACTATATTAACATACCAGCTAAGTTACTGTATGCAACCGGCCCCAGGTTTAGTCTCCACTAATGAGCTGATGATCTAAACCAGGCGTTAGATGAGGGAAACACTCGAGTGTGTGGTGACAGGTTTGAGATTTAGACGCACTCGATGTATTACTTGGGTGTGTATCAATCAGCTCTCTAGTTCACTAGTCAGGGCACTGATCAGGAACTCGGCCATTTTAAGTTTTTTAAATAGCATTACAAGTAATGTCAGAAAGATACAGGTGAAACTGGCAAAATTAGAATATCGTGCAAAAGTTCATTTATTTCAGTAATTCAACTTAAAAGGTGAAACTAATATATTATATAAACTCATTACATGTAAAGTGAGATATTTCAAACATTTATTTGTTATAATTTTGATGATTGTGACTTGCAGCTTATGAAAACCCCAAATTCAAAATTAGAGTATTGTAAAAAGGTTTTCATATCATATCCATGAACGCGATACACTGATTCTCGAGCTCGGGAGACGATTGAGACACCCATTTTCGTACTTAAGTGAAAATTTCTTAATTAATTTTCTCAGCTCTGCCGGGAAGATTAATTGCTCATTTTAAGTGTATTGGATACTCTGTTTTCTCCACTTCATAGAGAAAAATCTAAGAGGCGAGAAGAATCACCGCAATGGAGTCCGGGAACGAGCCAAAGAACGGAGGAAGAGCAGTCCAGAGAAAAAGGACAAATGGAAATCAGACGACGCCTCGCTGTTCACGCAGCTGGGTGAGTGTGTGTCCCTCGGGCGTCCTCGTCTGTTCACGCAGCTGGGTGAGTGTGTGTCCCTCGGGCGTCCTCGTCTGTGCACGTCTGACAGGAGCAGCTGCGGGAGATGTGAACGGACAATTCAATCAGATTCAAAAACCCTTTTTTTAAAGAAAATCAGACTGATTCAGTTCGATTCAATCCACTGTCCAGCGGTGCGATTCAGTTGCGTTTTCAAAATGCATTTTTATGGTTCTTAAAGTTCCCCTGTAGTCAATACTTTTATCACCAAAATTACATATAAAAAAAATCTTCAAGCCTTAAAATATATTGAATGCAACTCTACACTCTTGCCTCATTTAGTATACTGTTCACTGTACGGACCCGCTGCCAACGCTCGTGATTAAGTGCTACGTTTAACCATTTTATGATGCGTTCACACAAAATAATTAATTAAAGCATCCAGATCCTTCACCACGTGAGCAAGCAGCTAGGCTCCTGATTGGTTAACGCGGCGCGAATTGACGCCAAAGTTCAGATTTTTCAACTCGGGCGGCAGACGCGAATAGTGCGTCAAACGTGTGAATGCACAAATAGCACTAACTAAATCATTCGCGCTTAACGCGCCAGACGCTCAATTTGTGCGAACTTGACGCGCGAATGAAGCGTATTCACGTCTTCCGCGCCACAGGAATTTTTACGCGCGTAACGCGTCTTTGAATTGACTTAACATTGAAATCATTTGCGGCTGACGCACTATTCGCGTCTGCCGCCCCGAGTTGAAAAATCTGAACTTTGGCGTCAATTCGCGCCGCGTTAACCAATCAGGAGCCTAGGTGCTTGCGCACGTGGGGAAGGATCTGGATGCTCATATTTTGTAATATGACTAAATGCATGGTGGGATTCTTATGCACAACAAAGCAAATATTTTATCACTTAAAACTTTATTTCTATATATACGAGACATGTTCATTTTGTATTGAATGTTATTCATTCCATATCTAGATCATATGAAATAGTATTATGATGTAAAGACAACCAACATACCATGTGCATAAGTCCGTGTCTGGACGTGAGAGAGAAAAGAATCACAGGACAGGTTAATAACTTTTGGAGACTGGCTCTATTTATTATCAAAACTAAAATAAATGACAGATTAGGTGGATGAGGGCGAGGGTGATCCTCGCTCTGATGCGGGACAACAGGTCATCAAACTGGCCACGGGACAGGCGGAAGTAACGCTGACAGCGGCCGTCATCAAGCGCAGCTCCTGGAGCGAGCAAACGGTGAAACTCGGCAAACGGTTCGCCTCCGAAGAGTCCGGTGGACACAAGTATACGGCGACACTGATCCCCACGCCGCTGTTCTGCTCTCTAGAGAAAATACAGAGCCGCGACTCTCTCGATGAACGCTCGATCAACATAAAAAAAGATGGCCGCCAACGGGTTTCGATTTAAATTTCGCTTCAAACTTTTGATTTTACGCACGTCAGTTTCGCTCTTGACGCACAAATTAACACAAAGTCGTCAAGCGTCAAACTAGACGCGGTAGACGCGAATTTGACGCGCTATTCGCGTCCGGTGTGAACGCAGCATTAAGCCGCCTTTCCACTGCATACGACAAACGACTGCCGTCGGACCGGAAGTCAATCATTTCTAATGGAGAGTCGTACGGGAGCTGCGGGGATTTCCGTGCCTATGCGGAAAATTCGGATCCGATTTGAGCTTTGGATCCGTTGAAATATCTGAACTTCTGCGGCTAGACCGTATATGCGACCGGCCAACCGGAAGTGATGTATTCTAATAAAAACTATGAGCGCGAGGCTAGAATTACCAATATTTTAACTCTTTAATGTTTTTCTGTAAACGCTCTTTCTGTAAAATGTTGGTTATAATTAACTATAGCAGAAAAAATATTTTATAATAATAATTAAATCAATATTTATATTGATTAGCTCTATAAAATCTACTATGTTTTTATTTGAGATGTGTCGAGGGTCATTTGTTTTGTTTAGATATATTCATGCATGCATTACATTCATTAAAATCGTTAATTTTACCGTTGTGAATATCCGAGGGTGACGGTTGCTTCACGACCAATTTCAAAGTTCCGTGCGACTGACACTAGGGGGGCGAAATGCGAATGTCGTGTGCAGTGGAAAGGCGGCTTTAGAGTGAAAATGTATTTATTCTTGAAAATTTACATCGATTTTAAACATTCCAGCGAAAGAGCGCGCTGTTATCCGAGCGTAGCGGCGTACAGATTTAAAGTTACCCCGAATTGAGTCCTCGTGATGCAGATATTCCTATAAACGCTGTCGGTTATGTCTGAAGTGAGTATCAGTATATTAGATCCGTGGATTCGGCCCTAAAGTGTCAGCGGCCTAATATTTCTGTCAATAATGTTAATCAAACAAAACACACCTCTAACAAACACTAATCGATATTTAATTTATACAGTGAACAATATAGTGTTATGATTACATGCGTGTATCAGACCTTACTTTATTGTATTGTATTTATCTATGCTTGTAATTTGTGTATTTGTTCGTATTTTATCACTTGTATTTAAAGTATGTTGAAGTGTTGAAGCACATAAAGTGGGCTTAAAGGGTTAGTTCACCCAAAAATGAAAACTCTGTCAGTATTTCCTCACCCTCATGTTGTTCCAACCCCGTAAGACCTTCGTTCATCTTCGCAACACAAATTAAGATATTTAAGATATTAAGATCGCTCCTGTATACAGTCCATAGGCTTCTTGAGGGAATGACTCTTGCTGTCCTCGAAAAGTCATTAAAGACATCGTTAAAATAGTCCAAGTGACTACAGGGGCTCAATCTTAAGTTTATCAAACGACGAGAACACTTTTGTGCGCAAAAAAACAACAAAAATAACGACTTTATTTCAACTATTCGTTTATTTCTCCCTCTGCGCGAGTCAGGTTACTAGTTTAATAGCGTAAGCTTCTGTTATTGTACGTCACACGCATCACACACACATGACCAGCGTCGGCCAATAGTGAGCCTACGTGTGACGTAGCTCTACGCAATCACACTACGTTAACGGACTATAGGCTTATGGAGAAGGAAGTGAATAGTTGAAATAAAGTCGTTATTTTTGTTGTTTTTTTGCGCACAAAAAGTGTTCTCGTCGTTTGATAAAGTTAAGATTGAGCCGCTGTAGTCACTTGGACTATTTTAACGATGTCTTTAATGACTTTTCGAGGACAGCAAGAGCCAGTCCCTCAAGAAGCCTATGGAGCGATCTTAATATCTTAATTTGTGTTGCAAAGATGAACGAAGGTCTTACGGGGTTGGAACAACATGAGGGTGAGTAAATACTGACAGAATTTTCATTTTTGGGTGAACTATCCCTTTAAAGTAATAAATGAAAAGCAAAGTTACATTAACCCCCCCCCCCCCTTTTTTTTTCTCCCTGGTCTGAAAAAATGATCCGATCCGTGACTCAAAAACCATATTATGATCTGAACCGTGAGTTTTAGTGATCAGTTGCACCACTACACCCTTTTTACCAACAAAAGCACTTTGTTCATTGAGACGACGCACGGACGGTCCACTCATTCTCATCTCTTCCGCAGGTTTCTCCAAATCCTTCCCGCTGGACGGTTCGCTGTTCGACAGCTGGCTGGCTCGGTCGGTCCACATCACTGCGGATAACATGCTGAGCCAGTGGTCTCTGTCGGCGGAGAGCGACGACCCGTCCGCCAGCCTCCTGCAGGGCGAGGAGAACCTGCTCAGCCTGATGATGGACCAGTCCACCTGGAAGACTCCTCAGCTGGGACGCAAAGCCAGAAATTCCCGCAGGAAGTCCGCCTCGCTCCCTCGGACCGGATCCACGGTTAAAGGCAAACGAGGAGAGCGATCGCTCCACCGGCACAGCCGTAGCGAAGCCAGGCCGGACCCGCTTCAACCAGCCATTTCCAAAATGGACTCGTGCCACATTTCCGAGGAGCACGGGTCGTGGGGCGGCACCGGGGATGCGGATTCGCAGGTGGCCTTGCGTCTGCGCCTACCTAGACCAGGCAAGTCCCGCTCTAAGAGTGAGACATCGCTGTTGAACAGCACGTCTGCACCGGACACGGAGACGGACGGTTATTTCTCCGACGCGGAACAGAGCGACACTGAATTTCGTTCGTCCAGGCGAAAGTTACGCTTGCCCCAACTGCATGCTGGGAAGGAGCAAGTAGTGCGGCGAAGCGTGCTCGCCTCCTAAAGCTACTATCGCTTTACTGTCGTCATGTCATCGATGCATACGTTTCCAGACCCTTATCCCTGAGTATATTAGCCCGTCGCCGACATTTATGCAACCATAACCATTTGTGCTTGACGAAACCACGAGGAACGAGAAGTGTGAACACTGTTGGATGTGTCCGTTTGGGAAGCAATAGGATCTGTCCTGGAACTGGGACAATGACGTGGGCATTATAACGTCTGTTCAGGGTGTGTTTGTTTTGTCTGTTGTGTGTCTTCAGAGGATGTGGCTAAATGATTTACAAGAGATAATATGACACAAATAAGCACAAATAGCCGTTGGGGAATGTAGCACACGTCATATCCATTCGCTTTGGCTAGTGTAGACGTACCAGCATCACGAGCAGGGCCCGCTGTGTGTGTGTGTGTGTGTGTCAGTGGTCAGTCTATCTCAAGTGGTCCTAAAGAGTTGGTTGCTTGGCCATTTTTATTTCCCCCCAGATTTCCATTAACTAGCTTTGTGAGCAGCTAAATCTTAAACTCGTTTTACAGCCAATTGAGTTGCATATGTGAATATTTAGTCTTTTAAAGGATTAGTTGACTTTTGAAAAAACGTTTGCTGATAATTTACTCGTCCCCATGTCATCCAAGATGTCCATGTCTTTCTTTCCTCAGTCGAAAAGAAATTAAGGTTTTTGATGAAAACATTCCAGGATTTTTCTCGATATAATGGACTTCAATGGGGACCAAACGGTTCAAAGTCCAAAAGAGAGTTTCAGATGCAGCTTCAAATGTCTTTAAACGACTCCAGACGATGAATAAGGGTCTTATCATGCGAAACGATCTCTTATTTCAAAAATGTAACTTTTCTAAGGACAAATGCTAGCCTTGCTCTATTCTGTGAGGCGCGTTTGTGACGTCACGTAATACGTAATTACGTTCAAAAGGTCACGGGCGACGTAGCCGGAAGTACAGAGTCAGTGTTTACAGGTTGAACGTATAAACTAACTCAAACGCCGTTTACAAAAAGATTAAAAGGTAAAACAATGATGTCGGACAATTTTGATTCTGTACTTCCGGCTACGTCGCCCGTGACCTTTTGAACGTAATTACGTATTACGTGACGTTACAAACGCGCCTCACAGAATAGAGCAAGGCTAGCATTTGTCCTTAGAAAAGTTACATTTTTGGACTAAGTTTTGAAATAAGCGATCGTTTCGCATGATAAGACCCTTATTCATCGTCTAGTGTCGTTTAAAGACATTTGAACAGTTTGCACTGAAACTGTCTTTTGGACCTTGAACCGTTTGGTCCCCATTGAAGTCCATTATATGGAGAAAAATCCTGGAATGTTTTCATCAAAAACCTTAATTTCTTTTCGACTGAAGAAAGAAAGACATGGACATCTTGGATGACATGGGGGCGAGTAAATTATCAGCAAAAGTTTTTTCAAAAGTCAAATAATCCTTTAAGGTGGCGTTCTGCACGATAAACCATTTGGGAGCTTCACAGTTTCGTCGCACAGTGTCGGCAGAACAACCGTCGCCGAAGGCAAGCTTTTAAACACAGATGTTTATGGTTGCAAGCCATTAAACAGACAGACTGGACTGCGACGATTACCCTACTATTAAACCATGAATCTGATGTAAACAGATCTACAGAATATTCACATATCAGCCCTACAGTTACCAACATTAAACATTTTTATCTCACAATTCAGACTTTTTTTCTCACATTTGGGAGTTTATATCACAATTAAGAGAAAAAAAAGACACAAACTTGCAGTTCTGAGGGGAAAAAAAATCAGAATATTAAGTTTTATTAACTCGGAATTGCAAGAAAAACAGTCAGAATTGTGCAATATAAACTCGGAATTGCCTTTTAATTGTTTATTCTGTGGCTTCCATCGATTATTTCTTGTAATACGGCACAATAACATAGTGTCGGCCCACATATGGTACACATGGGTTTCACACGGCCCGGATGTGGGCCGACACTATGTTTACTATTTCCTGCCACCAGCCCAATT
The DNA here is from genome assembly GCF_016745375.1 of Pimephales promelas. The sequence continues at coordinate 293,366 of NW_024122004.1, read as the reverse complement.
GGTCTAAACATCTACAATAGGTACAACATGACAGCTCAGACCCTTCCTATCAGAACCGGACCGTGAAGTTGAGCCCTGAGCGGTCGTGATCATTGCATTTGGGCAAGAATGTATCGAATGTTTACATATGTTTGTGTATTTTGTGATGTGCTCTACTCTACAGATCAGTGTCAAGATTTGTTTCTAGCAACATCTCGAGTCAATACTGAGGTTTCCGTAAACGTCCGTGTAACACAAATACCAAATGATCATTTCTCAATACCAATACACAGAGGTAATCGCATTAGAAATGGCCGAGCGACCTCCACTGGACCACTTGTGAGACCGTGACCCTGTTATATCGAAAGAGAATGTCTTACTCAAACTTGTTTTGGTCCATTTGTCCAGAAAAGCTGTTGTCATTCTCCATTAAAGCGTGCCTTCAGTAGGTCCTCACCCCCAATCAAGCTAATAATCCACATGTTTAATCATTTTAACACGATGAAGGCAATCAGAAATGGTCCGCTAGCTCGTGTGAAAGGGCCGTAGATGTTCTTGGTGCCTAGAAAACAGCATCCCACAATCACCAATCCTGCTGTTCCTAAACCAACGTCAGCCAGTCCGTTCTTCAGTTCTAGACGTCTCGTGAATCAGCTCATGGTGTTTATCTCAGGGTTAAAGAGAAGAAGTGATCGCAATCATGTGAAGAGTGTAAACCTGTACATTCATCGAACAACACCGTGTTTCTTCGGCAAGTGTGTTGAGAGGATCTGACGGGAACGAGGAAACTCTGACTTTGGCTTTTTTTGATTATTGTATGATGATGCCAAAGAACAGCACGTCAGCAAATGCTCTGAAGTGGATGTAAACGCTGAAGATCTCGACCCGCACACTCCTGGATCAGTCGAGCACACACACACACACACGCGAGGAAGGCGACGCTCGCTCCTGAAATGTTTTGTTTTGAGTGTGTGTTCTGAGGGATTCACCCAACTACGACTCTTCTGTCCTCATAGACTCAGTCTCGTGTCGTTCCAAACCCGTGTCACAGTAAACGGGTCCAAAACAGACGTCGTGGTCCATTCGCTACATTCCAGTTAAAAAACCTTCCCTTCCACCATTGATCTCCAACACTGGGATCACTGGTGCGGTCTTCTGATAAACAAACAAGTGGTTGTCATTTGGTGAACCACAGAAGAGTCATACGGGTTTGGAACGGTGAGAAGAACCAACTCCTCGTTCTGACTCTTCATTGACTTAAAGGAGGAGTTCAGTTCAGAGTCACGGTCTCCTGATCATCTACTCTCCTCCGAGATGTTCACGTCTGTCTGTCTTCAGTGGAAATGAAGGTTTGTGAGGAACACACTCCAGGATGTTTCTCCATATAGTGTCTTCAATGGGGTCCAACTGGTCGAAGGTCAGATGTGAGTTTCAGTCGAGGAATAAGAGTCTGATCTAGACAAACCAGCGACATTTACAACAAAACACACATTTATACACTTTAACCACTAATGCTGGTCTTGCTCGAGCTGTGATGACACACATTACGTCATCAGGGTGAAAGGTCAAGCGGGACGTAGGCGTAAGAACCGACCCAGTGTTTACAGAGCCAACGTGCGAAGACTGAGTTAAAACATTTACCTTAAAAATAATAATTAAAAGGGTAAAACAACGATGTCGGACGATTTTGAGGTTTGAGAAGAAAATGAGAACGATAAACACGCTTGACCTTTCACCCTGATGACGTAATGTGTGTCGCATCACAGCTCGAGCAAGACCAGCATTAGTGGTTAAAGTATATAAATGTGTGTTTTGTTGTAAATGTCGCTGGTTTGTCTAGATCAGACTCTTATTCCTCAGCTGGATCGTGTCGAAACTCACATCTGACCTTCGACCTGTTGGACCCCATTGAAGACACTATATGGAGAAACATCCTGGAGTGTGTTCCTCACAAACCTTCATTTCCACTGAAGACAGACAGACGTGAACATGATGATCAGGAGACTTTACGTCTGAAGTGAACTCCTCCTCTGACCCGTGTCTGACCCCAGACCGCGACCTGTACAGATCTCATGTATCTCAGCTGCTTGAATAGGATTAATCATAGATGCTGGTCATGTGCCGTTCTCTGGTTCAGTCATGGAAAACTGTGCCTTTAGTGAAATAGTTTCAGCCGGCTGCAAGAGTTCACGCTTCTTTATCATGCTATAACATATACTCGACGTAACCTCTGTAAATGTTCAGCTTCTGTGCGAATCATTTCCTCCACGGCGAGAACGCCAGAGCAGATCTCCATCGATCTGGTGTTATTGAGCGATCCACTTCGACATCTTTGCACTTATTCTTCTTTTGTCTCTATTGCTGGCGTTCGTTTCTAACGGCTGGTTATCAAGACCAACGAGGGGTGTGCGATATTGACCAGAAATATACAACAATAATTAGATGATGGCTGGTTCCTCCCGTCTCTCTCTCGAATCCACACTGAGTGAGTTAAACTGCAGTTAGAGGCGCTGGCCACTAGAGGCGCTGCAGAAGAGACTCAATCCCATAAACCCGCATGTTAAAATGGCCAACTTTACAGCAGAAGAACATGTGTTTACAATCTGGCGCAAAAAGTGGGTTTGGTCTATATCGCTAATGTTGACGACTGTGAGGGGGGTGAATACTTTTATAACTCGTCCGTTTAATTTATACTAAGCCTTAAAGTTCCGTGTAATTAGGGGCGTGGCCCTTTGAGTGACAGCTAGATTGCTGCTGATGTTTCAACTAGCAGTTTATCTGCTAGCGTCAACGTCACCTCAGCTAATCCCGCCTCTCGTTTAAGATCCAAGATGGCGACGGCCGGCCCCGCCCACTTTGGGCTTCAAAAACCCTCGTCATAAAAAGTGACGCCACAGAATATGTCCATATTTTTATACAGTCTATTAGGTTGACTTTCAAAAGCGTTCATATTCTGGTTTGCAATGAGTTCGTATTTAAAAAAAAACTTTTGGATGTATGAATATTAAAAATGAAACGCTTTAAATATGAAACTGAAACCCAGAGTAGGAAGTGAGTCACTGAATCATTCACTCAACTGACTCGTTTGATTCAGAAACTCTTAACGGCGTGTGTTTGAACGGACATTACTCCGTCTAAAATGTATGAAATCAACGTCACATTCGCAGTCGTGCTGATATTTGGGAGAACGGCACTCTTGCTATAAATCATATGATAGTCTTTGAGTTTCGGGGTAATTCTAACTCAGTTGTCTCTAGACGTGCGTCTCTGACATACTCAATAACGTCAGCGCACATTGATAAAACACCAATTCCTATATTACCGCAGACGACACGTCGCACACCCCTGTCCTTTCGATCCTCTCATCCATGGAGGAGCGTTACGATCCACAACAGGCCTCACGATAATCAATGCACACAGATGAATCCTATTTCACCCACACAAATACAGTATATTTTGCATAAAGAAAAAGGAATATTAATTTTTAATATTTTAGTTTTTGGGCATTTTCCACAGCCAGATATCCGTCAGTGTCGTGCCAGAGAGGGCTCTGGAGATCTCGTGTGTCCAGCTGTAGCGTATCGAAGTGTGACGTGTGTAGATCGTAAACGAGCCCCGGAGAGGTGAAGCACTAGTACAGATCCACTTGTTCATCCATCGCTCGACACGGCTCCGATATGTTGAAATGAATGTTGCTGGAGTTTATCCTTCTATGTTCTTTGTTTCAAAGAATGTTGTGCCATGTGTTAATAGCAGAGAAAACTATTGAACATATTAAAAAAAGAGCTATTTTAAATTATTTTACTTTTTTGCTTTTTTGTTTTTTTGCTATATTTATTTTCTTGTATTGGAAATCTTTATAGAAGGAGAAAAAAAAAAAAGACGAGTATTTTTCATCAGTGCAAAAACCTATTTTTCCGTTTTGTACATTTTCCATGTTAAGCAGTCTTTTAGAGCAATATAATGTTCATGTGACTGTATGTGCATGCTGTGTGTGATGCCTTAATAACAGCCCGTCCCATCATCGCCAGCGCTCGGCTGTGCTCGACCAGTGCACTCAATAAAGCTGTGCTTTCTGTCCACTCGTGTCTGTCTCTGTGCATCAACATCGGCAAAACTACACATCTCTGCAGAACAGCAACAGTAAAACAACAACATTGACATTGCATAATGTCCATAAGTGCCCAATAAATCAGGAGTATAACCTGACACCGTAACACTAATGCAGTCCTTCAAATGTCCATCAGTAACGCGTGTTCTGTGTTTGTTCTTAATAAAATTCATATCTGGAAATGCAGATTCACACAGGAAAGTTGAATCAAAAAGACAGGCAACTTTCATGGCTACTATGCAAATATATCTCTGGCTCAACAGATTTCCAAAAGTCCTGATGAGCTTTTAAATCTCCATGTCAACCTCACTAGAAAGCAAGTTAAACACATCCCTTAGTTTCTCAGAAATGCACAAAACGTCCACTTGCATGACAGGATTTATAATGAATGGCAAATATCTATATAGAATATCTTTTTAACATGTATATTTTCTTAATTGTCACAATTTGGATTTTAATACTGTTGGTTTCTGCACCCCAATTAGTATTGCCTTTCAGACAGAATCTTGCACTCTTTCTTTAGTATTTCTGTATATTTTCTTAATATTATATATATTTGTATGTGCATTTCCATTCTCGGTTGTGATTTTAGACAGCAGTGTGTGTGTGTGTGTGTGTGTGTGTGTGTGTGTGAGAGAGAGAGAGAGAGAACAGGACTTTTATTTTGGCCCGCTGATGTGACGTCATAAACCAGCGGCGAACTCCAGCTTCTGGATGTGGTTCACCCAAAAAAAGGTTTGTGGTTTTACGCATTTAAAGTTTAAATAAATGGAATCTGTTCCATCAATTTAATCGTTTTTACAAGCTATGTAAAATAAATAAATTATTATTAAATGCAACAATGTATGCCTCATGTAACATTTGTGAACGTTATTTTTCGTGAATCAAGTATCTATACATGAGTAACAGAAAAAGGTGCGTCTCATTTCGCTCTCGATATCGCGTATCAGTTTATCGTAAACATGAATAAGGTCAATGGCAAGTAGTGATGAGAGAAATTGGGCTTTTCGTCCGAGTCAATTGAACCAAATGATTCACAAAAAATGATTCAGTGACTCGAATCGCTCGGTTCACCGCACGCTGACGAATCCCGCAGGTCAAACCCGTGTACGTTTACCCATAGATATCTATATCTATGCGTTTACCAACCAACTAAAAATGTTTTAAATGGAAGAAAGTGTAATCTATTAAATTTAAACAAATAAATAAATACCATAACTAAATCCAAAGCGTCTAATTTATAATTTGTGTTCTTTAATTAATTTGTAGTGCTAGTTCTTTTTTTTTTTTTTTGGCTAATCATGTCCAGTATGCTGACTACTGAACTAGTGAGCTGAATGAGATGCACCCTGAAATATAATTTGGAAATTATTTTTCTTTCTGACCTTAGATACTGAGTCCAAACACAGAAAAACTCCAGGTGAAGCGACTGAGACCCACGTGACCTGGGCAACGTTTAAGATGGCGTTGATTAAAGAGGAGAGTGAAGACATGAGGATTGAAGTGAAGCAAGAGACTGAGGAACAAACAGGTTGGTGTAATTCTCAGGTGTTTCTGTACCCTGTCTTCCCTCTTGCAGCTTTCTCTCTTTTCCTTTTTTGAATGTCTGATTTCGACTAAGTGACCAATCACAGGTTGTGTTATTCTGCACCTCTGGCGGCAATGGAGCACTGCCACACAACAACACCAAGTCCGCGCACCTGCATAGAGCCCGAGAACTGTGGGTGTAATTAGTAGAATTTTAAAAATCAATAAAAAAAAACCCTAATAAGCATTTAGTGTTGTGATGATAAAATATATCTATAATCTTATGTCCATTAATGAATTTAAAACTACTGTAAAGAGTGTTGTGATGGAGACATGTTCTTGTTTTTCTTGAGTATCATTATGTTCTTAACTTCTTTTATCATGAAAATGTAACTTTTATTATGTATAATATGGTGTTTATTATGTATGTATGTGTTGTGTTTTGGCTGCTACCTTGGCCAGGTCTCTCTTGTAAAAGAGATTCTGAATCTCAATGGGATTTCCTGGTTAAATAAAGGTATAAATAAATAAAAAAAATCTAGTATGCAGTCTAGCCTCTGCATTTTTAACCAACTAGAGCTTATTTATTGACGCTCTAAAATTACTATGGTACAAGAAGGCTGTTCTCGAAATGTTGGAAAACAAATTTGTTCAAACAGCCGAGTTCTTCACCGTAGAGAACCATATTTACAGTACATACAACGAGATGAAGCCTCTTATGTTTTTAGAGATATTGATCCAAGGATTAATACTTGTGTTTTTGGCAGAATTTAATTGAAGAAACGTACTAGTTATCCTGTCTTTTAGATCTTTTATATATACACTCTGCTATCTTAAAGAGTTGGGGAGTTTTGTCAGCTTGTGAAGAAATATAAAACTGGGTTTTATTAGCATTAGAGTGAAATAATATCTCTCAGGGAAAAAGCAGAGGACCTAATACTGAGCCCTGTGGCACTCCATACTTGTGTTTGAGACGTCTCTTCATCAGGGCTGGGCATCTCTGGCCCACTCAGGTCCACTTTGCAGTGTTGCAGAAAACTATCTTTTAGTTAATATAATTTATTTTATTACACTTGTCTTCCTTGTATTGATAATACAGAAGAGTTCTATATCTCGCAAATGCTTCAGATTGGTCTGGTGGCATTCTTTCAATCTATATAATTTCTATTTGTTCAACAATCTTTGATTGTTCTTTAATTTTACTGATGAGGTAAATGGAGTAAGATTGGCACTTTTACACACAAGAAGAACTCACAATATTAGTTTGGTGCCACTTGTGAAACTTATACGCAACAGCTGTCTTGTGTGAGAAAAAAGTCAAATAATGTACAGTCTACTCTATAGGGTCCTTGTTAATGAGTAGGTTGGTTAATAATAAATATATATATGTATTTTTGTGCTGTTAAAATGTATTTGTTTTTTTGCCTTAGATCTGATGGCACTGAAAGAGGAGAGTCAAGAACTGAATGAAATTCATCATGAATTCATTACTGGAGAAGAATCATTTAGTTGCTCACAGACTGACAAGACTTCACAAGAAAGAGCTCAAAAGGCCACAAATATAAGCCATTTCACATGTCAACAGTGTGGAAAAGGATTCAACAGGAAATCAAACCTCAAATCTCACATGAGAATACACACCGGAGAGAGGCCGTACACATGCCCTCAGTGTGGAATAAGTTTCACTCAGAAAGTGATCCTTGACCGGCATATTAGGATTCACTCTGGAGAGAAGCCCTTCTCCTGCACGCTCTGCGGATACAGGTGCATTAGAAAAGGATGCCTTAAAAGCCACATGAGGATTCATTCCGGAGAAAAGCCTTACACCTGCAATCTGTGTGGAAACAGTTTCCTTCGGCGAGGAAGCCTTGAGAGCCACATGAGGATTCACACCGGAGAGAAGCCTTTCACATGCCATCAGTGTGGAAGGAGTTTTACACACAAACCAACGTTTAATTCCCACATGAGAGTTCACACCGGAGAGAAGCCTTACACATGCCCTCAGTGTGGCAAGAGTTTCACTGAAAAAGGAAACCTTAAAAAACATGTGCGAGTTCACACTGGAGAGAAGCCGTATACCTGCCGACACTGCGGATGTGGTTTCACTAATAAAGGAAACCTTAAAAAACACGAGATCATCCACACTGGAGAGAAGCCGTTTGCGTGTGGTCAGTGTGGAAAGAGTTTCGGACATAAAGTATCCCTTAATTCCCACATGAAGATTCACATGTTGTGACCAGAGTAATAAAAAATATACAGTATATTGCCATCACCTGAAACGTCATGCTTATGTGAAAACCTGTTTTAGTACTTTGTGTAGAAAGTGTTTAAAATGGCACTAGAAAATGCATATTTGTGAATTGCGTTCTTGACTCAGTTCTGAATTTGGGCCAAATCTGATTTTTCGCCTTCATGGCCACTTCTTTCACACTTGACGATAGGGTTGGGTATCGGTTTGGGTTTTTCAAAAATAATACCCCATATTTACAGGGCCAAACTGGACACAATATTAACTTACAATATAAATACAAAAAGTAACATATGGTGATAATAAATAAACCAATATAAAATAAAAGTTCACATTTACATAAATCAAATAAAACAATATTGTATCAAACATTGTAATTATACTGTAGATTAATAGAGATTACTATACCAGGGTAATCTAGTTCAAGCAGACAAAACATGGAAACAATGTCGATATTAGTCACAAGGCCGTGCACAGACATTTTGAGGGGCAGTGGCCTTAGCCAAAAAAGGGGCACTAAGGGGGTAGTTGCTTGTTAACACAAATTATTCAGTTATTACAAAATAATTCTAAGAACGTGAATATGTTGTACAAGTTGTTAGCACTAGTAGAAGACCAAGTGCAAAACATTACTGACATAAATGCAAAAAACAAACAAAAAATAATGAATAATTTCGCAGATTCAACCACTGTCTTGCATGGAAGCTTGTTTCTGCCACTGAATAAAAAAAAATATATATATTTTTTTTAATCTCAAAATTGCGAGATATGACGTCAGAATTGTGAGAAATAAAGTTGCAATTGCAAGAGTCGGAATTGCGTGATATAAAGTCAGAATTGGGTGTTATAAAGTCGCAATTCTGAGGGGGAAAAAGACGTTTACATCTCGCAATTCTGACTTTATAACACATAATTGCGAGTTTATATGTCGAATTTCTGACATCTTTTCTCAAAATTGTGAGATAAAAACTCACAATTGCGAGTAATCAAGCCAATTCTAAGGGGAAAATATTTTCCCCCTCAAAATAGTTTATATCTCACAATTCTGACTTTATATCATGCAATTGTAACTTTACATCTCGCAATTGTAACTTTATAACACCCCATTCTTACTTTTTTTTTTTTCAACTTTTACAAAAGCTTATAATGACATTTTACAGCAAAAGACAAACACATAATGGGGAAAACACATAACAGATCTTACATTGTACAGAGTAAAACATTAAATTCTACAAACTATTTTTTCCAAAATTTGAGATGTTTTTATGCACTTCTTATTTCTAGTAGTTGAAATCATGGAATATTTTAACATCTTTACAAAAGAAATTAAAAGATGGTTTTATAGACATTACTTTGGCTTTATGAATATGAAATTTCCCAAGAAGAATTATTAACTTTAAAGTGTTATCAATTATGTCTGAGCCAGTATTACAATCTAAGAAGACAATCATTGCCTCATCTATTCTTATTATTTTGTAGAATGTATCAAAAAACATCATAGAAACTTGCTTCCAGAAGTCTTCAGAATATTTACAATTACAAAATAAATGTAATAGAGTTTCAGAGTCCCCATTCTTACTTTATATCTCACAATTCTGACTTCATATCTTGCTGCGGAGCGAGCGGGAAAACCTGGAGGGGATTCGCGGAATCAAAGGAATGCTTTGAGCGAAGCGGAGCAGGTGGGCAAGAGGCTCTAGCCACCCCCCTGTGCACGGCCCTAGTCTAGCCATGCAAGTTATCTGGCCATTTACTAGTTAAGCTCTTAGCCAGTTTATATTTGGTTTGATATTTCGTTCCCACTGCGTCTACAGATCGTATCCGTCGTGTGGTCATGTCTTCCGCACGCTTTCCTCGTCTTTTTAGGGACTTGTCAGTCATTTTCCTGATTCTTTTCTCTGTGCCAACAGCACGGTTTCTCTAAATAACAGCATGGCCATGCACTGAATTACTTTCAACATCGGCATCATCCTTTCCACTTGTGAAGTCATCATCATTAATGTCTGCAATGACGCTCATTGCGCGCGCGCTCCCTTTAATGCACGTTTACTCACAAAGAGAATACTGAAAAAAGTGAGATCCACTTCAACACAACATGTGCGAGCTTCAGCAAGCTGAAAGTGTTTATTGTAGAAGAACATAATCATTTGACTCAACTCAGGCCGCGATTCAAACTTCTTCCTGAATCAGATCTCATAATGCGACAGATATCGCTCAAAGAAGTTGTTCACTCACCGGCGTTTCGTAGAGCTTCGGAGATCTCCCCGGATGTACGAGCTTAAAGCATAAACACGATCAGACTCTCCAACACATCAGGTAAGCGCTCCACACACTCCAGTGGTCAGTGGTCACCCACTCTGCCATAGGCGCCAATCAAACCCTTGTCCATTCACTATAACTCCTCCGTCCATTCCAATGCACACACACTCAATTACAAACGAGATCTCCTTAATCCGAGATGGTTCTTACTTGTGTAGTGGCTTTCCTATAAACCCAAGACAGGTGTAGGTGTTCTTCACACACAAAACACTGCACACGGCGATATTCGTTTGAACAGTTGCTTTCGTCCATTTAATGAGATCTTAGACACTTTACATTGTACTGCTTTTATGGTAATAAGAACCACAAATTCCCGCCACCTGTTTCCCTCTGATTCAACCCAGCTCATGATGGAACAGGTGTGGCTTTCACCTGCAGCACTGATGCACAGCGCCATCTAGTGGTGGAACAAATTGAAGAGTTCAGACGCAAAAGCCTCTAAGTGCCATTTGAAATTTTCTTCTTTAATGATGATTTTTATCAAGCTTGTATATTTAAGGTTCAGTAATTTCACTTAAATGGCAACGATAATTACCTATTAATTGTTATTTAAGTGAAATTACTGAACTTAAATATGCAAGTTTGATAAAAATCATCATTAAAGAAGAAAATTTCAAATGGCATTTAGAGGCTTTTGCATCTGAACTCTTCAACTGATAAATAAAGGTGATTTGACCCTGAACTTAGTGCTTTGTGTTACATTTATTGTTTTAGGGAGTGATAAACTCTTTTTTTGTGTAATTTTCCAAGACAACAACAAGATTTTCAACAAGAAGGCATTTTACATTCTGCAGGACTGAAACATTAGCCATCAGTTTTTCAGGACACGTGGGAAGCCTGTATGTGGGGAACTTGTGTCCACACTGAGTACATGTGTTGGCATATCTGTTGGCAGGTCACTGCGCTCTCTCCACTGCCCATTTCTATGTGGGCGACGTTAGCTGTTTCTTCATGTGAGAAGTTCTTCGTCGTTTCCCACACTGATCACAGGTCAGGTGACTGTTAGATTTGGTCTTTTCAGTTTCTCTGGGTTTTTCTCCATTGATGAAATCCCACTGTTCTTCACTGTCCTCTTTCAGCTTCATCAGCTCTAAAGCAAAAGACCAGCACAAGTTTACACCAGTTTGACGGATATCAAAACCAACAACATGCTCGCTAAGATCCTTTATAGTTTGTCCGGTTGCACCTGTGGTTAAGACGACAGGGCACATCGTTTCATCTGTAATGGTTTTGAAAAAGATATCATCATAAACTGATAATAATTAAAGGTAATCGGCTTATAAGGCTGAAGGGACACATGTGTAACGTATAACCGCTTTAATTAGGACACTCATACGACACACTTCATAAATATCATTAATGTCTGTAGAGCTGGATATAGAGATAAGGAGAACGAAACTGACCTGCTTGTTCCTCAGTGTCTGCAATCCTCATGTCTTCACTCTCCTCTTTAATCAACGCCATCTTTATTAAAGTGTGTGTTTATAGTTGCTTTCCCAGTGTTTGGACACTCTGTCATATTAAGGATGAAAATTATTAAAAGACAAAAAAATAAATCTCAATCAGTTCCCTCGTTCAGCAGTCGGAGGGAGAGTTATAGTGAATAGCCTTAAATGTTATATTTATATAATATAATGTAAATATACATTAATTATACAAAGTTCATGAGAAGGTTTTTATGATTTATATTTGGCATTAAATTGTTTGTTCATCACATGTAATTATTTAAACTTTCATGAAAACATTTGCAGTTGGTTGGTAAACGTTATCTTTACACATTAAAGGTAGGGTAGGCAATGTTGGAGAGTCTAGCATTAGCAAGCTAGCTCTGAAAGCGTAGCATTAATATCTTTACTAATCAATTGAGAATCACGATTTCTTTTTGTTTCAAACAGAGATCACGATTTTGAAAAATAGCATTGACAAATTGTTAAACTGTCAAAATTGTTAAACTGTAGTATCAAAAATGTTTAATTAATCTAAATGAATAAACAAAACAGTTTGAGTGAATGATGCAATGATTCATAAATACTTCATTACTGGATGAATCAGATTTTTAACGAATCTCTTTAATGAATGATTCAATGTCAAATACACTTTTAACAGTCACTTGTCTCCACCTACTGGTGTAACCATGTAACTCAAACAAGTGCTAAGTCACTTTCAAAAGATGATTTACTCAATTTTTATTTTTTGTGATAATATGAATCTCCGCAACGCAGAAATAACGAAACTGTGGTTGAAAAGATCTGCTGTGAGTTTTGTCAAATGTTTAATAGACACAGGCGAATGGCCGTCATTTAGGAATGAATGAGATCACGTGGGTGTTTGAATCCAGATCGGCAACTTTTAACGATTTACACATGGTCATAATAAAACATATCATTAATCATATAGTATAATTAATGAATACAAAACAGAAATGTAGTTGTTTTTTTTTGTGTAATATTTATTTAACCAGGAATTTGTTTCAGCCAGAATAGCAGAAAGCGTTTATGGCAATGTTCTGGTTGCATTTACACTGTTCTGACCAGCAGGAGTCGCCAGCGTGCGGTGAACCGAGCGATCCAAATCACTGAATCATTTGGTTCAATTGACTCGGAGTTTAAAAGAAGCAAAATTGTCTCTCATAACTTATTTCCAGTATCGTGTTTACGATACACTGATTTACGTTATAGATGGAAATGAGGCGCACCTCTTCTGTTACTCATGTTTAGATGAGGTTCTCTCACACAAAACAAAACGTTAATTCACGTTAAATAAAACATTACAACGTTTCATTACAAACATTATTAAACTATGTTACGTAGCTTGTAAAAACGATTGAAGAGTTTGCAGTGATTTAAAGACTTTAAATGCAAAATCACGAACCTTTCCTCAGAAACATGTAGAAGCTGGAGTACGGCGCTGCTTTATGACGTCACTCCGCCAGACCAACATAAGAGTCCCGCTCTCACACACACACACTGAAGAAATGGTGTAATGTTTGGGTACAGAAACCAGAATGTAAAGTGACAAATGTGGTTTTCAAGCTACAAATACATGATAAAAAGTCTCATTATACCACAATCTTATTGCAAGGTATAATAATTTGTCTTTCTTGATGATGTTCAGGTTTGCGTGTTACCCTGAGGCGTGTCACATGGCAAATTTTATATAATTTTCAAATATAAAGTAGTGGCTAGCGTGCCAAGTTTACTTTTTCTAATTTGATGTAACCTTGATTTTTTTTCTCCCGTTGTTATAAATGTCTCAAAATCCAACATTAAACGAGACTTTAAATCTGATATTTTCAATGCGACCTCGTATGTATTAATGTATAATAATGCTGCTGTAATGTAAGAATCAACACACATTTGTAATGTTGGCATATTTATTGCACAATATTCCCATAAAAACTGGGAAACAAAGATAAGGTCAAAGGGAGAGGCATTATGTACAAATACAGCAATAAAATCTAAGCAGTATATACAGCTAACATTTATCAATGCATGCCAGTAAATAAATTAAAATGGTTGTTGTTCTTGTTGTATAAAGAAATTAGATATAAATACATATTCTGGAGAAGACGAGTGGATATAGACGTGTTTTTTTTTTTGTTTTGTTTTTTTACAAAATGAAGTAAATTGCAAGTTTCCCACAAAAGCATGTCGTACATGTTTATACACCCCTCTATAACCAGCAGTGTTGATCACGTCACGCCGAGTAAGACTTCGATGCATGGAGACAGCAAGCAAACCAGTCATGAACATCTACACAAGTCATCAACACTGTCAAATTAATGCGTATATTAACTCTTCCCCCGCCAGCAGATCTCATCATTCTCAGAAATCTCCATGGCCCCAAGAATATAAAAGAAAAAAAAATACAGATTAATTAGATCTTGTGCAAAAGTTCATTTATTTCAGTAATTCAACTTGAAACTAATATATTCTATAGATTCATTACATGCAAAGTGAGATATTTTAAGCCTTTGTTTGTTATAATTGCGATTATTATGGATTACAGATATGAAAACCCTTGTAATCCATAATCATCAATTATAACAAACAGGCTTGAAATATCTCTTTTTGCATGTAATGAATCTATATAATATATTAGTTTCACCTTTTAAGTTGAATTACTGAAATAAACTTGCACGATATTGACATTTTTTAAGTTTGTAAGCCGTTTCATTCTAGCTTTTTATTATCAACACTTGAATGGGAGTCAATTTCATAAAAAAATAAAAAATAAATTTAAAAAAATGCAATTTTCTCAGTGTTTTGTTCAAAATGTTGCTTTTCAAAAACTCAATGGCTTGTTTCTGCTTCTTCACATGTTTCGATCAGGAGAGCCAGTCCTCTCTCAGAGGTGTGTAAAAGCACACACACACACACACACACACACACACAGACGGGAGGTTCTGTCAATGGCGGGGAAAGAGTTAATAACCGCATATGCATCTTTCACCCATTCCGCTCATATTCATCAGTAAACACTCTGTCTGCACGCTACACACACACTCGTTACACGAGATCCAGCGTTTCAGTCCTGAACATGATTGTTGAATGACCCTGGATCAGTGTTACGAAATAAGTCCACTGTAGTGAGTGAGCGTCAGATCTGCCTCCCGACGTATTCCCAGACAGTCAAATATAACATAACAATAATAATAACAGTAATAATAACACAGGAGTTGCTGATGTTCCTCGCGGGACAGGTAAACACGTCTGTTACCGCTAAAGTGACTTTGCCGGAAAACAAAACAACAAAACGTCGAATCCTCAGAGCTCGTCCATGGGAGATCGTGCCGTGGGCTCCTCTTTAGTGAACCACACACGACAAGTGTTTCATTTAACATGTTAGAAAAGTGTGTGTGTGTGAGGTAGAGCTCTGGAAACAACAGGGTAGGTTCTCTTGTAAACACAGAAGAGGATTTCACTCACTGCCACAGTCCATCGAGAATATTAATGTAATTAAAATCATAAAACTGATTTTAACAGTCTTTGCTTCCTCTGCTGATGAGAAGCAGCGCCGCGACGCAGTGTGTGTTCACGACGGCTGCAGTGTGTGTTCATGAACACAAGCGCTTCTTTGGCTTCTACATTCAGACGTTGTGAGAAAGTGATCGTCCTGAGAGGGATTCTGGGAATCTGTGGGTTTGGTGACGAGCATCTGTCCTGCAGTCTGCTCACCCCGACCCCGTGACCCTGATGACCCTGATGACCCCGGTGTCGCTCTACAGGAGGATCTGGGCCACGTACGGCGAGTGTGTGCTAGCTATGGCCGCTAGCAGAGGCAGGTCGTTCGACTCGATCCTGTGGGAATAAAGGGAACATCATCAGACCGGATAATCCCATTGGCTTATGGGTAATCGCTTTATCGCAGATATTTCTTTATTATACAAGTCGTTTGAACTATGTTTTGACAAACATTAAAGTCTTTTAGCTTATATTATATATATAGCGATTGTAAGTCACTTTGGATAAAAGCGTCAGCTAAATGAAGAAATATAAATGTAAAAACCCCGTCATACACTGTGAACCCGGGATGTTTTTGAGAAGTGTGGTGATATAAGTGTGTGTGTGTGTGGTCTTACCCCAGCACCATGCCCAGCTCCTTCACGTGCACTCGGGTCTGACCCTTCAGGTACTCCGCCAGCATCTTGCTCTTGAAGTACAGCTCCTGCAGACGGTCCTCCAGATGCATGATGCACTGCAAGCAGAGCGAGAGTCACACACACACACACACACGCCTGGACGCCGCCAGTAATCGAGCTTTATTTGACCTCCACAATGCACTGAAATTAGTGCTGTCAATCAATTACAAAAATGAAGTAGATTAGACTTCTGTGATTAAAAACACTTTTTAATAGGTTTTGTAATGTAATAATTTCAGTTAATCTTACAACATAAAGACTTTATTTCGAACACTAGTTTAAAGGAGAAGTTCACTTTTAAAACAACTTTTGCTGATAATTTACTCACCCCCGTGTCATCCAAGATGTCCATGTCTTTCTTTCTTCAGTTGAAAAGAAATTAAGGTTTTTGATGAAAACATTCCAGGATTTTCTCCATATAATGGACTTCAATGGGGACCAAACGGTTCAAGGTCCAAAAGACAGTTTCAGTGCAGCTTCAAAGGGCTTTAAACGACTCCAGACAATGAATAAGGGTCTTATCAAGCGAAACGATCACTCATTTAATAAATAAATAACAAAGTGTAAGTTTTATAAGCAGAAATAGTCGCCTTGCTCTGTTCTATGTGACTCTCCTGTTCGAACTCATTCAAAATAAACAAAACTTTTTCAGAGTCAATTTGTTTGTTTCGTTCGTTGAATGAACCAAAAGACTCGGAAAAAGATTTGTTCATTTTGATGAACGAGTTCGAACAGGAGAGTCACACAGAACAGAGCAAGGCGAGCATTTGAGCTTATAAAACTTAAACTTTGTTATTTATTTATTAAATGAGTGATCGTTTCGCTTGATAAGACCCTTATTCATTTGCACTGAAACTGTCTTTTGGAGTCCTTTATATGGAGAAAATCCTGGAATGTTTTCCTCAAAAACCTTAATTTCTTTTCGACTGAAGAAAGAAAGACATGGACATCTTGGATGACACGGGGGCGAGTAAATTATCAGCAAAAGTTGTTTTAAAAGTGAACTAATCCTTTAATGGCATCTTTTTATGAATGAAGGCCAGTATCACTGACTCTAATACAGCTATTGAACATAATATTTCAGTAAAGTGGTATGAACCTGTTTTTGTTATGCTAATATACCGTGCCTTGAATTTTGTCATTTGTGTTTGTTTTACAATTAAAGTTATGTTTAACTAGGGTTGGGAATCAAACATCAGTTCCAGAATACTTGGTCAAGAATCTATACATGTCTAATATTCACAAAAGTGAATATTTCAAAGAGGTGGATGAAGTTGTTATATATCTCACATAACGCACTAAAGCATCATGAAGTGCATACTCAAACATGATTGGCTGATTACTGATGACACTGTCCTCGTGTAGCGTGTTAAAGCGAGAGGGAGCTGGACTCACGAAGTTGGGCGACAGGTTGAGTCTGTAGAGCTGGATGGTGGACTGGAGCAGGCCGGACACCAGGCTGGACACCAGCACTTCCTGGCCCAGTTTGTCGGAGGGGCGTCTCTGGCTGCTGGCCACCTGAACGCTCCACTTATCAGTGTCTGCGATGATGCACACGGCCTCCGCCAGCGGCTCGTCCAGCACCGGGTGCTGCACAACAAACACACACTCAGCACATTACACTCACACTTCTGTGCGTTTAAAGTCCCCCTGTGGTGGAAATCCAGCGTTTCATGTTGTTTATGTGTGTATGTGGTGTTTTTAATCCGCTTTAACACACACAGTGTGTAAGTTCATCAGTCGACAGCATTGCTGAGTATTTTGAACCAAAGACAGTCTCAAAAACAGTGTTTCTGACGTCACAAACCACCTTGTAACCAATCAGATCAACCAGTGGAGTGAGTGAGTGGAGGCGGGGCTCATGTGCATATTCATAGAACCGCGCATACTAAATGAGGCGAGGGTGTCGAATTACATTCAAGATATTAGCACGAAGACATTTTTTAAAGGAAAAAAAACCCTATGCACGTCATTTTGGTGATCAAAGATGAGTTTTAAAGAATACGATTATTGACTACAGGGGGACTTTGCATATGACGATACCCTCATCAACGTTAATTATGATCAATCAGATAAAAAAATGTGTTGAAGCAGCCCTTACTGCACGCAAGCAACAGTGATTTGACCAAGTGCTGGTCATGTGATGCAGTGGAGGCGGTCTTTACCTGAACCGCATGGGCCAGATCCGACACCAGGTTCTGCCTCAGTTTCTCATCATTGGGCGCTCCGTGCAGAACAAAGTCTGGAACATATGTGGGACAGTACCCACCAAACAATGACCTCCCAAAGTTGGCAATGCTCGGTTTAGAGAAGTTCTCCACCAGCTTCTCCCTAGAAAACAGATGATCTCGTTCATTATTGACATTTTTTCACATCAACATTAAATTAATATTAGCTAAGATTAATAAAGGCAGTAGAAGTATTGTTCGTTCTTAATTCATGTTAACTAAGGTAGGTATTGTAAAGCGTAACCTCCTCTTCTTCCCTTACCCGGGTAAGGGCACCTGGAGCTCATCTTGCCAGTCGTTGTGCTCGTCGCTGTAGAACGGGCCGTCGGACTCGTGCCGATGCAGCTCCTGTCCGGCGTCCTCGCTCTCGCTGTCGCCCAGCGCGCTGTCCGAGCTCTCGTTGCGCGGGATCTCCCAGTCGTTCAGCGGGAGAGCTTTCTTCTGGTCCACCACTGTCGCTGGCGAAGGCACACTCAGCGAGATCTCGATGCCCTTGTCCTGCTCAGCAGAACAGCAGGTTTCAGTCCCTGTCTGTGCAGCTTTCGGATAGACATCATCAATAGTCCTGGTCTCCACAGGGTTGTCCTCATTGAAATACTCGTCGAACATGTCCGTGCAGTCCCCTTGCACTCTTGGCCCCCACTGAGACATCTTTCTAGTGAGGGACGGAGCACTCTTGATTTGGTCCAGTTTAAGCTTGGCCTCGGCGTTACACAACCTCTGCTGGTTGTCTTTGAGAAGCTTCTTGTGTTTCTTGATCTCCTCCTCCACCTTTAGTTGGCGACTCTCCATGTCAGATTCAGGAGACATGGAGTCTCCGATGAGGAATGTGACTTTGGAAGAGGGTTCGTTCTCGTTGTGATGAAAGGTCGAGCTCTTGTCGGGCGGCTTCTTCTCGAGCAGGGCGTTTGGGGAATGAAGGACCCTGGCTGGCTCGCCAGTTTTAACCTCAGGCACGTCTGCTGAAACCTCGAGCGAGGTTCTTCTCTCGCACTGCGAGGTGGATCCGATCTTCACCACGGTTTCCAGGCGAGTCTCGAGCCGCGGACTCTCCGCCGCCCTGCAAGACAAGTTTATTTTAGTGCCGTCAATCGATTAAAAGAATTAACGCGATTAATCCCTAATTTTTTCTGTGATTAATCTTGATTATATGTAAACCTACAAAAAAGTAAGTGTTTTTAGTTTATATATTTAATAATGTAAACATTTCTCAGTTAATTTTCAAATTAATGTAGAGACAACATAGACAGTACATTTGAAATACTAGTTTAATGCCATTTTTTAATGAATAAAGGCCAGAATCACTGACACTAATACAGCTATTGATGTGTGGATAAATATATACACCCACACCCGCTCCCAAATTTTAAAGCCATTCAACATCAATGTAATTGAAAGCTATTTTTTTTTTTTACATTTATTAGGCTTAAAAAATATAACAACTTAATTATAAATGTCATAATTACCTGTACCCTTCCTGTCTATTAGGTAGGACATGAATAAAGTTATCAAACAAAAAGGAATGTAAATAAGCACAAAATAAAAGCAAGGACAGTTATAAAAGTAATTAAAAAGAGTAAAATGATGATTCATAGATAAACTTCTCATCTGGCAAAACACTACTGGTGTGTCTCATGTTTTTCACCACTCCCAGTTTTACTCTGAGATTCCCCCATGCTGGTTACAGTGGCCCTCATTTATCAAAAGTGCGTACACCAAATTTCCAGCATACACCTGGCGTACACCCAAAACCACGGTGATTTTGAGATTTATCAATATGGACGTTGGCGTACGGCACACTCAAATCCTACACCAGCTCAGGAGGTGGTGTACGCACGTTTTGAGTTAGTGCATTGAGTTATACACCCGTTTCTACGCAAGAATGATAAATGAGGGCCACCGTGTCTGTGGTGTTCTTTCTCTTAGACGTCTCCAATGGACCCGATTTTTCCCTAAAACCGGACAGGAGCTCTGGGACCGACTCACAGGGTAACCTCGGGTTCACTAACCCATCAGCCCCCAGAACTTCGAGTTTAATTACACGTCAAACTCCCTACTCCGCCACAGACCCAGGTCATCAGCATGCTTTCATCTCTCAATTTCCCCAATTAAAGGTGCACTGTGTCATATTCAAAAGGATCTGTTGACAGGAATGCGATATCATGTACATAACTATGCTTTCAGAGGTGTATTAATGAACGGTTATGTTTTTATTCGCTTAGAATGAGGCGTTTCTCTCTACACACACCGCGGGTCCCCTTACATCCACATGTTTCTACGGTGGCCCTGAACGGACAAACGCGTTTCCTCATTAAGTTTTTTCTTCGTGTAAAGAAGCTGCTAAACTCAGCGAATAAAACACAATGATGAACAAGTCACAATAATATTCGCAATAACGTCGCTTTACTGAATAATTAAGCAAACATAATTTCTTAATTTATCTTTTGTAATTTGCTACTCACTGCTCTCTCGGACGACGACATCACTTCCTGTCGATCACCGGAACTTCTGTTGGGTGCAATTCACAACCTCACCACTAGATGCACTAAAACTCACACACTGCACCTTTGAGTCATTTAAAGGGTTAGTTCACCCAAAAAGGAAAATTAAGTCATTAATTACTCACCCCCATGCTGTACCAACCCCGTAAGACCTTCGTTCGTCTTCGGAACACAAATGAAGATATTTTTGATTAAATTTGAGAGCTGTATAACTACCACATTGGCTCCTAAGGGACTGCCTCTTGACGGCCCAGAAAGTCAATGAAGAAAATGTTTAAATATCCCAAGTGACTACCATGGCTCAACTATATGTTTATCAAGCGACGCGAATACTTTTTGTGCGAAAAAACAAACAAAAATAACGAGTTTATTCGACTATTTCTTTTCTTCCTTGTAGGCCAGAACGAGACTTCCTTAGATTTCCACGACGCATGCGCGAGATTTGCGATCTGCTCACATCAGCTTACACCACTTCAGATCGCAATTCTCGCGCATGCGTCGTGGAAATCTATAAGGAAGTCTCGTTCTGGCCTACAAGGAAGAAAAGAAATAGTCGAATAAACTCGTTATTTTTGTTTGTTTTTTCGCACAAAAAGTATTCGCGTCGCTTGATAAACATATAGTTGAGCCATGGTAGTCACTTGGGATATTTAAACATTTTCTTCATTGACTTTCTGGGCCGTCAAGAGGCAGTCCCTTAGGAGCCAATGTGGTAGTTATACAGCTCTCAAATTTAATCAAAAATATCTTCATTTGTGTTCCGAAGACGAACGAAGGTCTTACGGGGTTGGTACAGCATGGGGGTGAGTAATTAATGACTTAATTTTCATTTTTGGGTGAACTAACCCTTTAAGGGCGTCTTTTGCGCGCTGAAGTTCGTTATTTCAAATGTAGGCGCGCGTATGTGCGCTCATAATGGAAGCGACGTGGTCGTCATGCGACGCGCTCGTTTTTTTCCAACCGCATCGAGATAAAAACATCTCAACTTTTCAGAATGCCACAAGCGCACAATGAGCAAACAGTAGGTCACGTGACAAGAACCAACGGGAGCGCAACCGCCCTAGCGCTTTGGATAAAGGAGAATGCGGCGCGCCCAGCGTTTTGTGAATCCAGCCTAATTCTCAGTGCCATCTGATTTCAGATCAGAGTCTAAAGGATTCCTCTCACCTGCAGACGGGAGCGTCTCCGTCCGGGGCGGTGGCATGGGTGTGCTCGTCTGAAACCTCGGCCTCCATGTACGACCTGCTCTGCGCCCCGTCCTCAGCCTCGGCACCGTGGGTCAGGTAGTCCTGGCTGGGCTTGTGCACGGTGACCAGCACGTACTCGGAGTCCTCCACCTCTCCGGGCCGCAGCGAGGTGGTGATGAGCGAGCCGGGCATGACGATGGCCTCGTCCTCGGCGCTCTCCAGCAGGTGCATCTCCAGCAGCTCCGAGCAGCGGATGAAGTACGTCAGCACGTAGAGGAGACGCTGGACCAGCTCCTGGCGCCGGCCCACCACCACCGTACGGGACAGGCGCACCGGGGAGCCGATCGCACCGTACAGGTCACCTGCAGAAAACCGTATTAACCAAACCACTCAGGAACCAAATATGAAATGTGATGCAATGTGGAAAAAGAAACAGCCTTCATTCCTGTAATGCTGTGACATTTGACTCCTTAACAAAGGTTTGATTTCACCAACATCATATGCAAGATGACGATGTCATAACATTGATTAACATGCCACTATAGAAACTTTCAAAATGTACTTGTCATTGAATCATTCATTCATTTACGAGACTTGTTCAAAAACGCTGATTCTTTTTTACACCTTTATGAGTGAGTCATTGAATCATTCATTCAAAATAATAAAAAAAATGCAGCAGTAAACATTAAGTCAGAACCTGTAGTAAATTAGCCTTATTTTGTTTAGTGGTCTGTTTAGAATCTTATTATAAATATTAACTAATTCATGTAATTCATAAGTCGACAGCATAGCTGAGTATTACCTCCTCAAAACTGCAGTGAACCAAACACTTTCTGACGTCACAAACGAGCTTGTAACCAATCAGATCAACGTGTGATCGTCAACCAGTGGATCTCTGAGCTGACTGAGTGAGTGGAGGCGGGGCTCATTTGCATATTCATAGAGCCGTGAATACTAAATGAGGCGAGCTTCTAACCACAGCTCACACACACAACTCTGAGATGCTGTTTGCAAATGTCTGTTGGAACAATGGTTTCGGGAAGCACAGCTGATAACGACTGAACTTGTGACCAAAGTTGGCTAACGATGCTTTCGGGAAGAAGCTCAGCTCTAAAGCATGTGGTTCACATCTACACTCCACTAGATGGAGTCACTCACCCAGCTGTGCCCAGAGGGGGTTGTAGGGGTGTGTTTTGGCCAGCATGTCCACACTGGGCGAGGAGTGCTTCTCCAGGAAGGTCTTCAGGGGCGGCTGGCCGTTGGGCATGACCGTGGGGACCCAGGCGAGGTGGTTCGTGAGAACTGCAGTGAGCAGCGCTGGGAGGAATCTGAAGGCGACAGAGAAAGCATGCAACAACACGGTTACCAAAACACTCGTCACACACACTTTTCACTGGGGTTGGGAATCGAAAATCGATTCAAATTCTGGAATTGGACACTTAAAATTAAAAATTCGATTCCTCTCATCGATTCCTTTGTGAGAATTTGAATATGACTTTAAACAATTCAAGCGTGAGACTCTGTCCTGGTGTGTATCGGACCCGTGCAGATCTTAAAGGAGTAGTTCACTTTTTGCTGATAATTTACTCGCCCCCATGACATCCAAGATGTCCACGTCTTTCTTTCTTCAGTCGAAAAGAAATTAAGGTTTTTGATGAAAACATTCCAGGATTTTCTCCATATAATGGACTTCAATGGGGTCCAAAAGAGAGTTTCAGTGCAAACTGTTCAAAGGGCTTTAAACGATTCCAGACGATGAATAAGGGTCTTATCAAGCGAAACGATCGATCGTTTAATAAATAAATAACAAAGTTTAAGTTTTATAAGCTCAAATGCTCGCCTTGCTCTGTTCTGTTCGTGACTCTCCTGTTCGAACTCGTTCATCAAAACGAACAAATCTTTTTCCGAGTCAATTCGTTCATTGCGTTCGTTGAATCAACCAAATGACACAAAAAAAGATTTGTTCATTTTGATGAACGGGTTTGAACAGGAGAGTCACGAGTCAGAACAGAGCATGGCGAGCATTTGAGCAAGCGATCGTTTCGTTAGATAAGACCCTTATTCATCGTCTGGTGTCGTTTACATTTCTTTTCGACTGAAGAAAGAAAGACGAGTAAATTATCAGCAAAAGTTTTTTTAAAAGTGAACTTCTTCTTTAAGCGCGTGGCGTTACTCAACTGGTTCTTGGAGGCTTGCTCCATCAGCAGCGCCAGCTCCCTCATGAAGCGGCCGCACAGCTGCTTCTTCTCAGGCGGACCCGACATCATGGTGAGCCAGACGGGCTCGGACACGCGGGGCATCGTGTACAGGTTGCAGATGGTCGTCCTACAGGGCGCACACACACACACACACACAGAGAGAGAAGAGCTTTTGTCAACAGTTGAAACAAAGAGTGTTTCAGTAGCGCAGGGCCGGCCCGGCTGGGAAACAGCACTGCCGCATGTTTAACGTATGGACCGGTCCTGCAGACGGGAATATGGGCCGACGGCCAGGGGTCTCGCTTATGACACGAGCGCCGCACTAAACCGCCCTGAATGAGCCGTACGCCACTTCCTTGATTTATCAAAAACACACCTGACGGGAGAACGTGCGCCTGCATGCAAACTCCGATCTGAGGGAGTGAAGGCAGATTAAACCTCTTTAAATATTCATTATGTGTCCTAATCATAAGTGTTAATAAAACTCTGATATACGCATTTAGATTACATATGCCATTCTCATTAATGAGCTCTTAAATTACATCAAATCATTACCGAGTTACAACATTTTTGATATCCTAGTGTAATGTGACGCACATCCGTATCTCTGATTCTCCGTATGTTTTGTGCCGTTAAACATGGATCATGTGGATGAATATGCATATGCTAATGATATGCAGATGAGGATGTGCAGGTTCTGGCGTACACACACTTTAAGTCTGAATATTTTTTGGCTTACAACATTCGGGCGTGCATACAATTTTAGGTACGGTAGGAGATCAGGAAAGACATTAGGGCGGCTTCGTCCACTTTATTATTCTACAGCAACTTTAATTCGAATCTGTAATGCAAAAGATTTCCCACGTGTCGTTTCCCATTTCTGGAGCTGATTAGACACTGGGAAAGATGCAGATGTTTGCACAAACACCCGAGCGTATACTGCTAACAACCTGACACTTGGAAAAGGGACAAAGTACACCCTTCCCAAGCTGCACTGCACTTCCCAGTACTGGAGTTCGTGTGCAGTGACCTATAAAAAGCCTCTGGCAGACGCAGTGAACAGACAGACGCAGCGTTCACACTGGGTTAGGTAAGAGTTGTGAAGCGCTGAGGTCTGCTTTCACACACACTAAACACTCGGCACTTCAAATAAGCCCTGGGTGATTCAGATATGAGATGATTCACAGTATAACACACTGTGCAACACCTACTACATACTAACAATATGTCATTAAAATTATAATAAATGCATTGAATCAATGCCACTAGATTAAGATATTAAAAATAAATATTAATGTATATGTATTGTTATACACTAATTTGGCGGAAATCCAGTTGTTTATGCGTGTGTGTGCTGTGTTTAATCCGCTTTAACACACACCGTGTGTAAGTTCGTCAGTCGACGGCATTGCTGAGTATTTTGAACCAAAGACAGTCTCAAAAACACGCTTTTAAATCGCTGACGTCACAAACGAGATCAACGTGTGATCGGCAACCAGTGGATCTCTGAGAGAGTGGAGGCGGGGCTCATTTGCATATTCATAGAACCGCACGTACTAAATGAGGCGAGGGTGTCGAGTTACAAATCGAGATATTTAAAGGCATGAAGGAAAAACCGCTTAAATATGTAATTTCAGTGATCGAAGATGAGTTTTAAAGGATGAAATGACAGACTGCATTTGTTTAAAATGTGACCTAAACAAAAAGCTGAGTGTTGACCCATGGACCCCGGACACTGGCGCACTACGCTCTGCCCTCGGATCGCCACCGCTCTGGGTGTATAATTAGCCCGCTGGAGGTGGAGATCTGAAATATTTGTTTGTCTGTTCCCTTGCACATTATTGACTATTCTGGTCTGCCCTGACAGTATGTGCGGGAGATAAGGTTTCTGTGGCCCTGGGGTCAGGTTGCTCTGGCCAAACACCAACAGGCATATGACTTGGAAGTATGAGACGGTGCATTAGTGGATCAGCTCTGAAGCACTGAGCTTATTTTACACTGCACAACAGGCTTCAGGATATGAGCCACACTCCTTTTGCAAAGCAGTATTATTATTGTACAGGTTAAAGCTCAAACTACACAGAACTGAAAGTGTAGATAAGACAGCATGTGCACAAGGATTACAATGTTCAATTTGTTTCGCTTCTTTCTTTTAGGATAATATTCCGAAAAAGCGCTTTAAACGCGTCCCTCGTCTGCCATTGGTCAGCCAAACAGACACAGGTGCTGCGGCCGGTCGAACAAACGAATCAATGTTGTGATGGAGCTGCTCACACACACAGCTGACCTACACATTATCACAGAGAGCATGACAACAATGCAGAGCTCGACATCAAGCCTGGTCATGTGCTCGTCCTTCAGACAAGTCAACCGGTCATGCGCGTGTCCGAGTGAAGAAGCAATATTCTCATCAGTGTTCAGTCAGCTTTGACATATTTAAATCGGCATATTTATGATATTTTAACCTTTATAAAGGGCATTTTTCCCTAATCGTTTTAAATATAGGCTTCATCTTTCATTTTAAAATCTTACATTTGATCAATAAATTAAATTAGAATAAGACCAATACCAATCTAATTAAATCATTTACATTGAAAAATTACAACTGCATTCAATTATGTTTGGAGATTACTTTAAATGTTAGAGTATGCAAATAAGAATATCTGAAAGAATGAACATGAAACAAAACCGCCAGTAGGAGCAGCAGGGGAACGTCTTAATGAGAGTCATTCATTCAAACGATTCGTTCAAACAGCTGATTCATTCAGGAATGAGGCAGGTGTTTATAAATGAATCATTGAATCATTGACTCAAACGATTCGTTCAAACGACTGATTCGTTCAGGAAGAGGCAGGTGTTTATGAATGAGTCATTGAATCTTTGACTCAAACGATTCGTTCAAACGACTGATTCGTTCAGGAAGAGGCAGGTGTTTATGAATGAGTCATTGAATCTTTGACTCAAACGATTCATTCAAACGACTGCTTCATTCAGGAAGAGGCAGGTGTTTATGAATGAGTCATTGAATCTTTGACTCAAACGATTAGTTCAAACGACTGCTTCGTTCAGGAAGAGGCAGGTGTTTATAAATGAATCATTGAATCATTGACTCAAACGATTCGTTCAAACGACTGATTCGTTCAGGAAGAGGCAGGCGTTTATGAATGAGTCATTGACTCAAACGATTCGTTCAAACGGCTGATTCGTTCAGGAATGAGGCAGTTGTTTATGAATGAGTCATTGAATCATTGACTCAAACCATTTGTTCAAATGGCTGATTCATTCAGGAAGAGGCAGGTGTTTATGAATGAGTCATTAAATAATTGACTCAAATGATTCGTTCAAATGGCTGATTCATTCAGGAATGAGGCAGTTGTTTATGAATGAGTCATTGAATCATTGACTCAAACGATTAGTTCAAACGGCTGATTCGTTCAGGAAGAGGCAGGTGTTTATAAATGAATCATTGAATCTTCGACTCAAACGATTAGTTCAAACAGCTGATTCGTTCAGGAAGAGGCAGGTGTTTATAAATGAATCATTGAATCTTTGACTCAAACGATTAGTTCAAACGACTGATTCGTTCAGGAAGAGGCAGGTGTTTATGAATGAGTCATTGAATCTTTGACTCAAACGATTAGTTCAAACGGCTGATTCGTTCAGGAAGAGGCAGGTGTTTATAAATGAATCATTGAATCTTTGACTCAAACGATTAGTTCAAACGACTGCTTCATTCAGGAAGAGGCAGGTGTTTATGAATGAGTCATTGAATCTTTGACTCAAACGATTAGTTCAAACGACTGCTTCGTTCAGGAAGAGGCAGGTGTTTATAAATGAATCATTGAATCATTGACTCAAACGATTCGTTCAAACGACTGATTCGTTCAGGAAGAGGCAGGTGTTTATGAATGAGTCATTGAATCTTTGACTCAAACGATTCGTTCAAACGACTGATTCGTTCAGGAAGAGGCAGGTGTTTATGAATGAGTCATTGAATCTTTGACTCAAACGATTAGTTTAAACGACTGCTTCATTCAGGAAGAGGCAGGTGTTTATAAATGAATCATTGAATCTTTGACTCAAACGATTAGTTCAAGCGACTGCTTCGTTCAGGAAGAGGCAGGTGTTTATAAATGAATCATTGAATCTTTGACTCAAACGATTCGTTCAAACGACTGTTTCGTTCAGGAAGAGGCAGGTGTTTATGAATGAGTCATTGAATCTTTGACTCAAACGATTCGTTCAAACGACTGATTCGTTCAGGAAGAGGCAGGTGTTTATAAATGAATCATTGAATCTTTGACTCAAACGATTAGTTCAAACGACTGCTTCGTTCAGGAAGAGGCAGGCGTTTATGATTGAGTCATTGACTCAAACGATTCGTTCAAACGGCTGATTCATTCAGGAATGAGGCAGTTGTTTATGAATGAGTCATTGAATCATTGACTCAAACCATTTGTTCAAATGGCTGATTCATTCAGGAAGAGGCAGGTGTTTATGAATGAGTCATTAAATAATTGACTCAAATGATTCGTTCAAATGGCTGATTCATTCAGGAATGAGGCAGTTGTTTATGAATGAGTCATTGAATCATTGACTCAAACGATTCGTTCAAACGACTGTTTCGTTCAGGAAGAGGCAGGTGTTTATGAATGAGTCATTGAATCTTTGACTCAAACGATTAGTTCAAACGGCTGATTCGTTCAGGAAGAGGCAGGTGTTTATAAATGAATCATTGAATCTTTGACTCAAACGATTAGTTCAAACGGCTGATTAGTTCAGGAAGAGGCAGGTGTTTATAAATGAATCATTGAATCTTTGACTCAAACGATTAGTTCAAACAGCTGATTCGTTCAGGAAGAGGCAGGTGTTTATAAATGAATCATTGAATCTTTGACTCAAACGATTAGTTCAAACGACTGATTCGTTCAGGAAGAGGCAGGTGTTTATAAATGAATCATTGAATCTTTGACTCAAACGAATTAGTTCAAACGGCTGATTCGTTCAGGAAGAAGCAGGTGTTTATGAATGAGTCATTGAATCTTTGACTCAAACGATTAGTTCAAACGACTGATTCATTCAGGAAGAGGCAGGTGTTTGATGTAATGTCGCTTAACTGTATCATATGTTACAAATATAAAAACATTTTGAATGGTTACCGTAGTTAGTTAACTGTTAAAGTATGGTGACTTTGTGTGAACTGCACTTATTAGTGGCGATTTCTCCTCAACAACACTACCATCAGTATATTATATATTATATTATTATTCACTATCAATCACCACTTACACTAAAAACGCAGAATCATTCTCGTGTTTTGGCTGTTTTTTGTTATTGCAGTTTTAATCAGGATACTTGTCCGGTCAAGCGAGTACAATTCACATACAGTACAATTCCAGCCCTGATGACATAATTTGATTTTCTAAAATTTGACACCAAATACGATCGACAGATTGATATTTATTTTTACGTCTTTGAAATGTACGATGTTTCTAGCCGCCATGATGCCAGAGTTACCGTGTGAATGGTGTCAAAGGTCACGGTGCTCATGTCACTCATACAGGATCAGAAGTGGAAGATTAAACGCCTCCCCTTGCAATGATTCAGTGTAAGCGCTCCCAGATCAGCGCTGATCTCGCGTCACATGAGTGGATAACTGGGTCAACGTGTCCATTAAACGTTTGGCTGGACTTTTGTTGGATGTAAATAACCGAAACACCTGGTGATCAGCGTTCAGACATGTCATCACTCTCACCTGAACTCATTGAGGCCGTCCACCATTCGACTGTAGGCCAAAGCCCTCTGGCTGGCGTCGGCTGAGCGGCGGCTCAGGATCATCGCCTGCGGACACAGAGCAGCGCGCCGTCAGAGACACTCCACAGAGGGCACAGGGTCAAAGAGCACGGATGGAGTCTAACCTGCTCGGTGGCACTTTTGAGTTTGTTCATGTGGCTCTCGAAGAGCGGAAAGTGGGAGAAGAAGAAGTCCTGGAACTTGGCGTTTTCTTCCTCATTGGGCGAGAGCAGGAAGATGACCCCGATGGCGATCTTCTTCTTCCTGGCGACGCCCAGACTCGGCCCGCTGTTCTCGTCAGACATGTTGAAGCTCTCCTCCACAGACCTGCGATGCAAACCAGTTACACAGGGAAATTATGTCCTCCATTCTGATTGGTCTGATTTAGGCTCTACTATTGACTAATGTTGATTATTCTCCTCATATTCTCCATTGTTGCGGCTCCTCTCTTCCCAGTCTGTCAGTAACGCTCTGTTTACTTCCTGTCTCTATGAAGCCCCTCCTTCTGAAAAGCACACTGTGCTCTGATTGGTCGGCTGGAGCAGTGTGTTGTGATTGGTCGAGTGTGTTTGGGAAATGTCCCGCCCCTAACCTTAACCGCCAGTTTAACACACTACTAACTAACTAACTCAACCAGGCCCCGCCCCTTATTCTGCTCATTAATTATTATAATGAGCAATATTGTGATGTGTTCGTTCCCGGAATAAACTCTAGATGTGCGTCAATGTTAATCAACAAACAGGCATTAATAATTAATGTAGATTTAAAGGAGTAGTTCACTTTTGAAAAAAACTTTTGCTGATAATTTACTCACCCCCGTGTCATCCAAGATGTCCATGTCTTTCTTTCTTCAGTCGAAAAGAAATTAAGGTTTTTGATGAAAACATTCCAGGATTTTCTCCATATAATGGACTTCAATGGGGTCCAAACGGTTCAAGGTCCAAAAGACAGTTAACAGTTTCAGATGCAGCTTCAAGTGTCTTTAAACGACACCAGACGATGAATAAGGGTCTTATTTCAAAACTTAGTCCAAAAATGTAACTTTTCTAAGGACAAATGCTAGCCTTGCTCTATTCTGTGAGGCGCGTTTGTAACGTCACGTAATACGTAATTACGTTCAAAAGGTCACGGGCGACGTAGCCGGAAGTACAGAGTCAATGTTTACAAGTTGAACGTGCAAACCAACTCAAACGCCGTTTACAAAAAGATTAAAAGGTAAAACAACGATGTCGGACGATTTTGATTCTGTACTTCCGGCTACGTCGCCCGTGACCTTTTGAACGTAATTACGTATTACGTGACGTTACAAACGCGCCTCACAGAATACAGCAAGGCTAGCATTTGTCCTTAGAAAAGTTACATTTTTGGACTAAGTTTTGAAATAAGCGATCGTTTCGCATGATAAGACCCTTATTCATCGTCTGGTGTCATTTAAAGACATTTGAACAGTTTGCACTGAAACTGTCTTTTGGACCTTGAACCGTTTGGACCCCATTGAAGTCCATTATATGGAGAAAAATCCTGGAATGTTTTCATCAAAAACCTTAATTTCTTTTCGACTGAAGAAAGAAAGACATGGACATCTTGGATGACATGGGGGTGAGTAAATTATCAGCAAAAGTTTTTTCAAGAGTGAACTACTCCTTTAATGTGTTATTTTTACATTTAACTTCTGTAGTATTTCTCATTTCTGATAAACAGTTAAACCTTCGGTCATTTCATTTTATTACTGACTGTCTAATGTTTTGGTATCATAACCTTATTAAAGGCAAAATAATTATATCTTTATGGTGATGTAAGAGTTGTGTTCATCTTGCCCAGCCCTCGCTGTAATGCGGTGTGTGTGTGTGTGTGTGTGTGAGTCGCACCATCGGGGGAAGACGCCGTTCTCCAGGCTGGTGGTCTGGCTGCGTAACCAGCGCCTCTGGTAGCTACTGGCACAGCTACTGGCGAGAGACGAGCCCGGGGACGGGAACGGGGTGATCAGCAGACTACTGAGAGACGCTACAAGAGGAGAGGAGAGTCACACACACACACACACACAGTCAGTATCAATCCCAATCTCACAGAAGTGAAGCTGGTGTGTTGTCGTGCAGGCGCTAGAGGAGCTGAATTAGCACATGTGCCTGAATTAGCCTCCTGGTTTACTAGTGCAGGACGGCAGTTTTGGGAAGGGCTAAATATAACCGCGAGTGTGTGACACGGCATTAGCCGAGCGAGAGATCCCAGCTATGCTCTTTCCATTGCACAAGCTTTTCCAGATCTCAGATATTCCCGGCTGAGACACCACACACACACACACACACACAACACCACCTTCACGTCTACATGTTCCTGATCTCGCACCAAATCCACATTTCTGGGGCAGAAATGATCTCTTTTCTTCTCTGATGACGAGGGCGGGGCTATAACCGGTCACTCACATGAGATCAGCCAATAGATTTTACTATCCTTTGATATTTCCAATCACAAATGACTTTAAGGGCCTATGATTCAAGCGATGTAGAAAACATCATAAAAATTGAATTTACAGAATTTACTAATTTTGTATGAGTGAATCCAGAGTAGGGCTGTACATTCAAACCTTAAACGTAAACCTCAGGAGCCTGATGTATAAACGTTGCGTACGCACAAAATAGGCATAGAAATATGCATACGCATTTTTCCTCGCACATATCGGGATTTATAAAAAATAAACTTGGCGTAAATGACCGTGCGTACGCACTCTTTTAGAAGAGTGTGTGTTTTGCCGACACCGATGGTGAGCTGGAGTCAAATGTCGTTTTGCTCACTATTAGACAGAGAATCTAAAGAAAATTATACATCTACAGAAATATAATTCAAATATAATTTCACAAACCTATCTCAAACATCCACCCCTTCTTAAATGACCGCGCCAGCACGCACGTTGGGCCGTTTAGTGAAACTGACGACGCACATATAGCCTATATAATCTAACGGCAGATGGAGTAAAACAGTAAATCTTCATTATGAGTCCAAATCATAAATAGAGTGCATGTTCTCAATAACAGTTTAAATAAATAAAAGAATGATTTAAACAATGTTTTACTTCTGATATTTAACATTTAGATTAAATATGCCATTAATGGAGTTAAACACTTAAACTACTTGAAATCATTACTTAGAAGTTACAAAAAAAAGTATATTCAATGAATAGAAATAGACCTATTTGTTGTGGATGCATTGCTTTTGAACACTTTTCTTCCGGCATGCTGTGTTTTAATGTTTTAACTAGAGATAATTGCTAATCATGATAATAGCAGATTGTCTGAGAAAATTGTTTCGTGCAAATAATGAACAACCATCTGTTTCCATTAAAATATAAATAAATTAAAAAATACTATTTGGCCAGTGGAAAAGATTGAGAAAAACTTTCTCTGAAATGTATTTAACACTATTTGATTTATTTATTCAAAAACAAGGCAAGGATATAGGCTAATAAAAAAAAAATCTTTGTAATAATGTGACGGCACATCCGCATTTCATATTTTCCTAACGTCTTGTACCGTTAAACTTGGTATCACGTGGATGAATAATCACATGCAAATGATATGCAGATGAGGATATGCATATTTAAACTAGGCGTTGTAATCTCCATATATGGTTATTTCGGGGAGGAGACGCACGTGCGCATAATCTCCCGCTGACTGGGATTTATAAAGTGAATTTTGCGCAGGTTCTGGTGTACGAACGGTTTTATAAATCTGAAAACCTTTGTGTGTACGCAAATTCTGCTTTATGTGCGTACGCACACTTAACGGATGAAATCTACGCAAAGTTTTATACATGAGGCCCCAGGTCTTTATGGACCCAGGACATCATTCTCAACCCGCCCCCTCATTCCTTCGTTAAAGGGGTGGTATAATGCCCAATTCAGAAGGGCGGAGCTTCAAGAGTTCAAAAGTTGCTCCGTCTTCGACTGCAGGAAGAACTGGAGCGCGTTACAAATGAACCAAAACGAAAACAAATACACTGATTATATAATCCAAATTAAAGGTGGACTTTACTCTATAGGCACGTGCGTTCACTAAACTGCAGAGATGACGAGTCGGCGACGTCAACTTCATTTCTGCAGCCAACACCGACTCAGAAAACACTAGTTTATTAATAAACAATTAAAATATCTTTTTGGAGTATATACCGTCCCCCTCAGTGGCTTATACAGTCAAATAGAACCAAAGCTTCTTTTAAAATAATGTGTAAAATAATAAACAGATTCAATAAAATTTGTCCTGAATAAAGTATCGTTCAGGAACCGGTCTCCATATCGAACGTTTCTGACACCGTCTGCATCTCATTATCAGCACATGAACACATCTCCAGAGCTGCTCTTTCACTTATATTAAAACATTATTCAAGCTATATCACATTTTTCATTAATGTATCAATTTAACAAGTAATTCTCTATTTGTGTGCAGCCAAATTATAAGCACTTTGTTTGCTTTCAATCAAAAATGAATTCAGAAGATCATATTAAACTTTAATTCAATAATTAAAATGTTTTAAAAATGTTACTACTTTTAATATATGTGCATGTAGAGATCTGTATGTGTATATGTAGGTATGGCCACCGTATGTTTATGCGTGTATGTACTTATGCATGTGTGTATATAGGCATTTATCATTATTGTTTATTTTTATTTTTATTATTATTTATTTTCTTGTTAGGGGTTGTTCAGTAAAAATGTGAAAAATGTCTTTACATTTTCTTAACCCTTGTGCTGCATTAGATTTTTAACACCGTTGAGTGCATTAAGGACCAAAAATGGCCACATATTAAACATTGCCTAAAATATTATATATTATTATTGTTTTCCACTTTTACCAAGTTAAATCTTTTAACCAGCATCAGTCCTCATCATAACTACCAAAAATGTATTCAATTTCAGGATTTTAACCCTTTAATTACCAGTTTTGTTTGCGAAACCATCGATTTGTATAAGAGGAAAAAACACAAAAATTCAATTATTTTCAATAAACTAAATGCAAAGAGAAAACTTTAGATTTGGATTATCACAGTCCCACTTTGCAAAAAATCCCACTTAGCGCGTTAGAGACCAAAAATGGCCACCTATTAAACATTGCCTATTGCCTAAAATAAGGTGCATTTCGACCCATAGGGAATAAATATGTAGTGACGTCATCACTATATAATGCAAATATAATGCTTTTGCTTCAAAATGAAAGGATGTTTGTGCAAAAATCATGTTTCATGTATTACTGACAGCCTCAGATTTAAACAACGTTTTAATGGGTTTCAATGGGCCATTTTTGGTCTTTATGGTGCTGAGTGTTACTATTTGATCTACACAGTGTGTGTTATACATATTTTGCAAAATGGGATCACATTTTTTACATGTATCCAAAAAGTCACAATTTTGCCAAATTTCATACCATTTGCATTAAAACATCCAAAATGGTCAAAGAAATTAAACTGCAAAAGACCAAAAATGTCCCTAATGCAGCATAAGGGTTAATTATAGCCCAGAAATAAAACTAAACAACTGCATGCAGTAATTGTGTGTCCCATCAGACACTTCAACGTGTGTGTGTGTGTTCTGCATCTCACCTGAGCGAGCGATCCCACTGTCCCGCTCATCGAACGGCCCTCGGCCCGGCATGTCCATCGGGTTACTGTGACCTGAGAGGAAGAGGAAAACAGTCACGCAAGAGACTCTTAAAGAGGTTGATCATCCGTACCCTCCACCATCCACACATCTCATCACCACTGTGATCTACACACACACACACACACACACACACACACACACACGCTTCCAGCGCAGGCAGGAGAGGGACACCGGTGGCTTATGGGGAACGGCCTCGTCAAAGCTCACACCCGCTCAAATCTACCAGTTACAAAGCAAAGCACTAGATGCACATGCACATGCGCACACACACACACACACACACACACAGGCCAACCTGAAAAGAAAGAGGCGCTCTTGATGAGGCGGAGAGGGCCTTGCTCTGAGAGCGCCCGGCGCGGGCTGCAGAGCTGAGAGAAACCTGTGACCACACACGGCCAGGAGAACAGGGGACACACACACATCAGACGGTTAGTCAAGTACAAGACACACACACACTCGCGCTCCAACGTCTCTTCTGCTCACCGGCTGCATTAATGTGATCAAATATTAATTTGGACTGTTTCTTGATCAAATAAACGCAGTGTTGGAGAGCTGAAGAGAAGCACAGTATCTGAAGCTGACACACACAGACACACACCACAGTGTGTGTGAGTGAGCCTGTGGCGACTCGTGTGTGTGAGGACAGGGCAGCGCAATCAAACGCTGCTCTAAACACACACCGCCGGCCGGCCGGTCAAGAGGAGCATCTTTAATGGTTTTAAATTAATCTCTTCTGTTCAGCAAGGCTGCGTTTATTTCATTAAAAATACAACAAAAAAACAGTAATATTGTGAAATATTATTACTCCAGTGTCAATCAGCTGTTGTCTATGTGAATATCCAGTAAAGTGGGATTCATTCCTGTGATCATTACTCCAGTCTTCAGTGTCACATGACCCTTCAGAAATCACTCTAATATGAGGATCTGATGATCAACAAACATTTATGATTATTATCAATGTTGAACACAGTTCTTCAGGATTCTTTGATGAATAGAAAGTTCAAAAGAACAGCATTTATGTGAAATAGAAAGCTTTGTAACGTCCAAAAGTTTGGGGTCAGTGAGATTTTTTATTTTTTTTTGGAAAGAAACTAAAAAGAAATTAATACTTTTATTCAGCAATGATGCATTAAATTGAACAAAAGTGTCAGTAAAGGCATTTATAATGTTACAAAAGCTTTATATTTGAAATAAATGCTGTTCTTTTGAGCTTTCTATTCATCAAAGAATCCTGAAAAAAAACTCACAACTGTTTTTAGCATTGATGATAAACAGCTGTTGTACACTGGAATTATATTTCACAATATTACTGTTTTTTTTGTTGTATTTTTAATCAAATAAATGCAGCCTTGGTGAGCAGGAGAGACATTTAAAAACATTACAGGCCGTACCGACCCAGCGGCAGTGCAACGCTCGCAGAAACATGTCCAGGTCAGAGTTCACTCCCAATGCAATTCAAAACGTTTCTAATCAAGGCTGTATGTGGGATCTGTTGTACTGTGCTTTATTCTCATGCCACTTCATCACAGTTCCCGTTGCATCAGTGCGATCGGCCGGATGATGGACGACGGTGACACAAGCGGTATTTCTGAGACTGATCCCGTCAGAAGGTCCTGTTGCTGATAAAGCGGTGATGGTAACGAGAGCTCGCATCTGTGCCAGTCGTGAGGCTTTCTCCTCTCAGTGACCTCATGTCTTTAGACAAATAAAACGCTTTGCAATGAACTAAACACATAGTGTGTGTTACACAGACCTGGACATGTTCTTGAAGAGGCAGCATGGGTTTAAACAATCACATGTTGTGACGATTTCACAGGAAGTATTACGCACAATGGAAGAGGATAGACACGTAAGAGAGCATTTACATGTAACGTGGGAAACACAGAGATCAAAATGAAGGATTATACAATGAAAGTACAGAACGTCTTTAAACGGACAGCTGAAATATAAACGCAGCTCAGGTTGGGTTTAGGAGCGAGTTACCTATGCTTCCCAGAAAGCCGCTGTTGTGCTCGGGCCGGAGCGCGCCGGAGTCCTGGCCGATGAACTCCAGGCTGTCCTGAAGCCTGCACAGACGAGTGGGGGAGCTCATTACAATGAGCAGATTACTTTATCATGCAACTAGTAAAGTATTACTTTTATAAATTTACAACAAAATGCCTGAGCAGCAGTTGTGTGTAAATGTGTGTGTGAAAACATGAGGGGGTTATTTCAGTTCTAGATGAAACGTGAGTGTGCAGTTAATCTTAAAAAAAAGATATCAATATCAATATTCCCCAAAATGAATAAATCAGAGTGGAACGCAGATTCAGAATCCTGTGCAAACCTCCAATAACTAAACATGTTAAATAAAACCGCAATGAGGACACGTCTCCAGCACTTACGTGTTCAGGCTCCCGTAGGCACTGCCGCCCGTCCTGGCTGTAAACACTTTACTGAGCATCAGCTGTGCAGGAGATCTGGACACACACACACACACACACACACGGTCGGTCCATCATGAATATACTAATAAATAAAACAGATTATTATCACCCAACAAACAAGCTATTTATAAATTCCAACCTACTAAGATTTAATGATTTAGCCAAAATAATGTTTAAAATAATAAATAATCAATTTCCAGAACCTGTTTCAAATGAAATCCACTCCTTATGAGCTCGGAGGAACACTCATGTTCAATAAACCACAGATTTGAACAAATGTTAAACAGAGATGTCTGTCTGTTAAATGTGGAATAGTCTCGATGATGAACTGAAAACATGTAAATCTATAGGCAGCTTTAAGAAATTGTATATATATAAAAAAAGATTACATTATACAAAGCTGAATAAGTTTAGCTTTCCTTTCTTTTAGTTATTATCTTTTAGGTAGTGCGTGTTAAATAAATAAAATGTAAAAAGGATCGGCGCAATAAGCATAAGCTTCAGCCGACACCTTTTCGGTCAAGCATCTTTTCTTTTCTTTATGTTTTTATTATTGTTTATATTGTATTTTCACTTTTGTTTCTTTTTGAAGCTGACCGAAATAAAAATTATGAATGAATGAATGACCAGTGTTAACCAAGTAATTTCAGTTGAGTAATCCGATTACTTTTTCTAGTAACTAGGGAAGTACCGCATTAAAATATCGTTACTGTGTCACATGACTGACAGCTCCTGCCCTCGTGTGGAGAGAATTAAAATGAGGACGTGTTGTGTGTAAACATGGTTATTGCAGTTATTTTTAATTCCTCAAAATGAATAAAAACAGTTTAAAACTATTATAATTAACTATATTAAATTACACAAAGATACTTCATGTACTTTATTAATAAATGAGTAATAATAAATAAGTGCCATTTGAAATTTTCTTCTTTAATGATCATTTTTATCAAGCTTGTATATTTAAGTTCAGTAATTTCACTTAAATGGCAATGAAGATTACCTATTAATTGCCATTTCAGTGAAATCACTGAACTTAAACATACAAGTTTGATAAAAATCATCATTAAAGAAGAAAATTTCAAATGGCATTTAGAGGCTTTTGCATCTGAACTCTTCAAATGTATTCGCTGCTGACCTTCAATTATCTAATTCGACCATATAAATAACCAAAAATGACTTTAGATTTAGAAATAAGAGTTATCTATTGTTCTTTACTCGACTCGACAGGCGTAAATGTGTAAATTTCCTTCAGCTTGAGGATTATTCATTTCACATTTGGTGTGAAAGGGCCTTAACACTTGCTAAAAAACAGTTATTAAAAAACAAACAAGCAAGTCCAGTCCAGCCCAGCTGAGAAAACGTAACGCAATTAGTTTATTTGTTGGAGTAATGCGATGATGTAATGTATGAGTTAGAAGAGCAGCTTCCGGCTCACCGTATCTGGTGGATCTTCAGCGTGGAGCCCTTGTAGCTCATAGCCACCGAGCCGAACATCATCTCCCCCAGCATGTTAGCGTCCGACGCGCAGCGCGACGAGGCCTGTGGGAAACACACACAGTAACGCGGCAAAGTAAATAAATAAACAGGCCTTCAACCAACTTTGGTCCAAATGTTTTCTTCATAAGATCAGCACGATTTCAAGTCCTGATTTTATACAACAGCTCAATACAAGAGTTACATATTGTCTGTTTTTGACCAAAGAAAATAGCCCCGAATTGCGTGTCCAGGGAACACACAGCGGTGTTTCGTTTGTAAATGACTCGGACGAGTGATTCAATGATTCTTTCACAGACAGTGGCTGTGTCTGAAACACACTCTTATACTCTCGCTCGCTCAGAGTGAATGAAGACGAGTGAGGGACTCGATAAACAGAGACAGGAACACTACAATACTAACATGTTGTCTTAAAGGGTTAGTTCACCCAAAACTGAAAATTCTGTCAGTATTTACTCACCCTCATGTTGTTCAACCCCGTAAGACCTTTGATCATCTTCGCAACACAAATTAAGATATTTAAGATATTAAGATCGCTCCTGCATACTAGTCCATAGGCTTCTTGAGGGAATGACACGAAAAGTCATTAAAGACATCGTTAAAATAGTCCAAGTGACTACAGGGGCTCAATCTTAACTTTATCAAACGACGAGAACACTTTTGTGCGCAAAAAAACAACAAAAATAACGACTTTATTTCAACTATTCGTTTCTGCGCGAGTCAGGTTACTAGTTTAATAGCGTAAGCTTCTGTTATTGTACGTCACACGCATCACACACACACATGACCAGCGTCGGCCAATAGTGAGCCTACGTGTGACGTAGCTTTACGCAATCACACTACGTCAACTGACTACAGGCTCATGGAGAAGGAAGTGAATAGTTGAAATAAAGTCGTTATTTTTGTTGTTTTTTTGCGCACAAAAGTGTTCTCGTCGTTTGATAAAGTTAAGATTGAGCCCCTGTAGTCACTTGGACTATTTTAACGATGTCTTTAATGACTTTTCGTGTCATTCCCTCAAGAAGCCTATGGACTAGTATGCAGGAGCGATCTTAATATCTTAAATATCTTAATTTGTGTTGCGAAGATGATCAAAGGTCTTACGGGGTTGAACAACATGAGGGTGAGTAAATACTGACAGAATTTTCATTTTTGGGTGAACTAAACCTTTAAAGTCCTGCTGTGGTGTAAATTCAGCGTTTAATGTTGTTTATGTGTGTGTGTGTGGTGTTTTTAATCCGCTTTAACACACACCGTGTGTAAGTTCATCAGTCGACAGCATTGCTGAGTATTTTGAACCAAAGACAGACTCAAAAACACGCTTTGAAATCGCTGGTGTTTCTGACCTCACAAACCACCTTGTAACCAATCAGATCAACGGGTGATCGTCAACCGGTGGATCTCCGAGTGAGGGAGTGGAGGCGGGGCAAATTTGCATATTCATAGAACCGTGCATACTAAATGAGGCGAGGGTGTCGAGTTACATTCAAGACATTCAAAGGCATGATGGTTATGTAATTTTGGTGATCAGAGATGAGATTTATGGGACACATTATTGACTACGGGGGAAGTCTGCGCTAATCTTTCTCTCGTGTGTGTGTGTGTGTGTGTGTGTGTGTGTGTCTCACCTGGAAGCGGGTCTGGTCTCTGGGCTCGGAGGAGCTGCTGTCCAGAGAACTGGAGCTGCCACCCGTGGGTCTCAGCGCACAACACTTCCCCGGCGTCTCCACACACACCCTCTGCAGACAACACACACAGACACAGCTGATGTCATTAATCGTTTAATAGAGAGTGTGTGAACTGACTGAGAGGAGACAATAGCGCTAATAACAGACCAGGAGCGGTCGATGCGTCACGATCAGATGTGCACTGGGTCAGGGGGGGATTACAGTACACAATTAATCTTTTGACCTTTCTATCCATTAAAGAATCCTGGATTTTCACTATTTTAATATTATATTTATAAATGTGTCTTGATCATCAGATCCTCATATTAGAGTGATTTCTGAAGGATCATGTGACACTGAAGACTGGAGTAATGATGCTTTGATCACAGGAGTAAAATTGACATTAGAATATTATTTAACAATATTACTCAGTACTTAACAATATTTTTTGAGGGTATCGTTAATCAAATAAACGCAGAAGAGACGTCTTTAAAAACAATCAAAAACGTCACGATCCCACACTTCTGAACAGCAGAGTCGGTTCTTTAAACGAATCATTCAAAACGACTCACAAACGCAGTTGAATCAGTCAGATGATTCGCTCACTGACTCCCTCAGGGCGGCGACTAAATGAACAGTAGTTAAACACACAATTATTATGTTCATCTCCAAAACACAAACATGTGTCCCTCCATTGAAACTTCACGCAACACTTCATTATCCATTGGAATAAAGAGGTTTAATCAATATTTATATGAATAAAAGTCTAAATGAAAAGTGTTCATCATATAAAGCGCTCGTGTCTCTTCAGAAGATTGTCAGGAGTGTGTGAATAGCCTCGGCAGAGGTCGTCACTACAGCGTCGAGGGTTCGGGAGCACAACCCTGAACACACACACAGGTGAACGCTTCTCAAACACACTCTAAGGAAAAGAAAAATGATTATTTGGGTCATGTTTCCTCGACGTAGTGTGACGTCATGTGACAGAGCCTGCACACACACACACACACACACTTATGCTTCAACCTGAATGCAGTTTAACTTCAGTGTATTTAGTGAATGTGATTGAATAAAGAGTGATCCGTGTGACGTGTTGGAGTGAATGAGTGTGTGTGTGTGTGTGTCCGTCTCAGTGTCACTAACGGCTCATCTGCCCTGAAGAGCACAAAGGAACTCGATCATGTGAGACGATCATATGACTTCCTTAACAACTCGTGAGCTGGGCCGTTTGCTCTCTCTCTCTCTCTCTATCACTCTCTCCCTCTAGTATTCTCAGCCAAAAGTGTCATGTGACCACAGCTTTAGCTCCAGTCCCTATCAGCGTCTCCAGAGCCTCTCCCCAACACACACACACACACACACACACACACATCAGCTGGAACCAGTTGACTTCAGTCAGGCTTGGAAAACGTTCAGTTGTGGGTCAGATCATCTGTGTGTCTGCGGTCACATGACAGCTAATGACAAACAACCTGCAGACGTGACCGAGAGCGAGAGCCGAGACACGCCTCCAGTCATGTGAACGTGAAGGAATGCGCACACACACACACAGGGATGCAACCACTATAGATGTTGTTGGTATGATTATAGTCTGAGGAATCATCACGGTTTCACGATTATTATGCATTCATTAATTTCACAAAAATGTATAAAAATCAAATGAACACTCTTTAGATTTTAAAGTGTTATTTATCGCTGCGTTTTGAAACACCGTTTCACCAAATAATAATAATTTTAAAAAGTCCATCTCTCCCTTTGGAGTTAAAAGTGTGACCTCTGCTCATACACTCTTAGAAGAAAAGGTTCTATATAGAACCTTAAAAGGTTCCATCAGTGCTACGTATTTGGAACCCCTAAAAGCTTCTATACACTCTTTAAAAAAAAGGGTTCCTCTGGGTTCTATATAGAACCCTGGGGTTCCGTACTTGGACAATAGAACCTTTTACCAAAAAAATGGTTCTATAGAGAACCATTTTGGAGTTCCATATATGAAGTGGGGGATGGAACCATGTCTGGTTCTAAAATAGAACCATTTCTTCTAAGAGTGTAGTCAGTGTGTGGGAATACTGAACTGTTAGTGTAACCAATTATCATCCACACATACTGATTATAATAATTTTACATCTGGCGTGAGAAAATGAGGCTTGACCTCGCCTGATGATGCGTACGATCACACCTGTGCCAATGTTCAATGCGTCGCTGATAAACTCAACAGAAATGTGATATATGGACACGCTCAGTGCTCTTCAGATAGATGTTTATTTTAAGTCTCAGACATTTAAATGAAGTAGTACACATTTTAAAAAGACATTTAAAGTTTGTTTAAATCAAATTACATACACCGGTGTCTATGGAAGCTGCAATAATAATCTGACTTTGACGTTGTGTTTTATTCATACCAGATGGACACCGAGTACAAAAAGTTTATTCTGATTCCATGTAAAAATGGATGAATTTACGTGGTGTAAATCTGACAGACTCATCGCTCGTTATATCAACTCACGGTCATTATGATTGAAAACACATTCACTTCCACATATTTGACCATCAGAATAATTGATGATGAACATATGAGATGATGAGAATATCTTTTGAATAAACAAGGACGATAAATAAGGTTTAAATGGTGTAATATTTGTGAATTTGATTATGTAGCTACTTAATCATTTTCTTGCCAGTGCCGACAGGATTACTCTCTGGTGCCGCGAGACTCCGCCCACACACTGTTCTGATTGGCTGTGGGGTTCGATTGATTTTGACGCATTTGTCGCGTCTAGTGGACAGACACATTATTTGTCGCTGGGATCTAATCGCATCGCTTCTGGTTCGGACACGGTGTGATGAGCACGGCACGTTACGCTGGTGTAACTGTTCTGCGCGACAGACGCACGCGGTGTAGCAGAGCCTTTACGATTAAATAACCGTGTCGCGGTTAAGAGTGAAATCAGTTAATCAGTAATCGCTCACACTCACCGTGACGGGAGCTTCTTCCATGCTTCTCTTCCGGGTGTCGGAGTCGAAGAGGACGTTCCTGCCGCGCCGCTCGCAGTCCTGATACACGATCAGGCGGATCTGACTGGGCTCCAGCTCCGGCGAGGACCAGCTGAGGACACACACACACACACGAGTCAGAACCATAGAATATATAAAAATATGGGCCTAGTGTCCATTACGTCACCCGTTGTTTCTGAAAAGCGTTTATGAAGCCCAAAGTGGGCGGAGCCGGCCGTTGCCATCATGGCCGTGAGTCACTCCCGGATAAACGAGAAGCGGATTAGCTGAGGTGACGCTAACACCAGCAGACAAACGGCTAGTAGAGACATCAGCGGCAATCCAGCTGTCACTCAAGTGGCCACGCCCCTAATAATTATGCAGAACTTTAAGGCTTAATATAATTGAAACCAGTAATTCTCAAAGTGTGGTCCGCGAAAAGATGATCTAAACTAGGCAAGTGTTTACAAAATCGTCACTTTTTCGCACGTACCAGTGTGATCAGTCTTCTTGGCTGATCCCTGGAGTGTACGATCACACAGGTGTGATTAGAACGTTCAGTGCTTCACGTCAGCAACTGCTAAATTCAAACTGGCTCTCGCGCGCTGGCTGGCGCTGAGCCAGAAACGGACGCACTCAGAGCTGTCATAACACAACTAACGTTATAGTGTTTTCAATATTTATTTTAGGTTTCAGACA
This sequence comes from Pimephales promelas, assembly GCF_016745375.1. Next base: position 248,706 of record NW_024122004.1, on the reverse strand, counting down.
TTTAAATACACATAAGTACTAGCAAAACAATGATTTTGAGTTTGTAAAATACACACTGATGTCTATGGAAGCGGTATAATCCTTTATTCAGTTATAATAAGACAACAATATTTTATTCATATCAGATACACATTGTGTAAGTAGCTTTACATTTGACCCTATTCTTCTCCCAGTTCACCAGCCACTTACTATCATGTATTTCGTGAGAAGTGGAGGAATTGACGTTGTAAATTCAACAGATCTGATTCTCTGAACTGAAAAAGAAACTAAATGGCACCGCCCGTTGTGCATCCAGCTCAACTAACGCGATCGTTATAAAGATGTTTAAACCATGTAAAAACCATCCACTTGCACATATTTGACAATCGGCATATCAGTGTTTCATGTTATAGCTAATACATTGATGAATATTTTTAATAAAAAAAGGAAAAACGACAAAAGCAGATCATCCTTCATTCAGCGCCGTGTTTTGGTTGTGCTGTGTCACGTGACAAGCAATGACGCGTCTCCATGGAAACATTAAAGTCCCCGTGAACCGGAAGTTGCAAACGATTTTTCTCAAGTGCTGTGACGTATTTCCAAGTGAAACGGAATATTGAACAGAGGGCAGGGTTTGACTCTAGCGCTCCTCCTCTCCATCTCTCGCTCATAGCAAACTAACGGTTTGAGGGGAGTGGTTAAGCGTTTCCCCACCCAAACTGTGAAACCTACGTCATCAGAAAAAGAAACCGTTCCAGACCGGAAGTAAGTTTTCAGATTTTGATTAAAGATTACTAAGGTAAAACATTTTTTAAATATATATTTACTTGCACGGATTAATTGTTCACCACAAGACTAGTAATATGCGCTAACAAAGTAAATAGGTTCAATTTTGATTTCACGGGGACTTTAAAGTGGCAAGTTCTAAATAACGGTCGCCTTGAAAAACTCACGCTGGGGGGTCAGTTAAACGGACAGAATATTCACCCCCTCACAGTCGTCATGAAGGGCAACATTAGCGATATAGACCAAACCCACTTTTTGCACCAGACTGTAAACCTGTTCTTCTGCTGTAAAGTTGGCCCTTTTAACATACAGGTTTATGGGATTGACTCTATTTTGGAGCCGGCCTCTAGTGGCCAGTGGAGGAACTGCAGTTTAACTCACTTCAGTGTTGATTCGAGAGAGAGACGGGGAAGGTTGTCATGTCAATCAAATTTTGAATGGCTTTTTCCCATGTCCATGTCAGTGTTTCTGAACTCCTGAAACGCCTCCATTGTAGTCTTGAGTTTCTCTCAGGAACGAACACGCCACAATGTTCCTCATTATAATAATTCATACGCAGAATAAAGGGGCGGGGCCTGGCTGAGTTAGTTAGTAGTGTGTTAAACTGGCGGGACATTTCCCAAACACACTCGAGGCGCTCGACCAATCACAACACACTGCTCCAGCCGACCAATCAGAGCACAGTGTGCTTTCAGGAGGAGGGGCTTCATAGAGACAGGAAGTAAACAGAGCGTTACTGACAGACTGGGAAGAGACGTGGAAAACATGGACAGAATCGTGGAAATTCAGTCAAAAATACGAATTTATAGTATAGACTAATGCAGAATATCACTGGATTATGCACATTTTGCAATAGATCAAATATAGGGCTGGACACGTAACCCATGATATGGACTAGCGTCTGTCATATATACTACAAATACTCAAGGATGTCTCACTATACGAGGGCATTAACACGTGAACTACATTAGCTTCTCCTTGATCCACCGGCTGAAAGAACAAACTCCCTCTCTGCCAGTAGGTGGCGCTGGACCAGCAGAAGCACAGCGTTTACTCTGATATTGAAAGCTGCGCTTTTTGCAGGTAAACCTCATAAAGTAAACAGTCATAATTCATCAACAGTACATCAAAAGCTTCTCATAAATGTGGGCTGTTCATCACTGTGAACTTCTTGAGCTGATCGAGTTGAATCAGGTGTGTTTGATTAGACAAAGAAATCTTGCAGCGTTGGTGATCCTCCAGGACAGGTCTGAGAACCACAGATTTAGACCCTAAACATCCATATTGACTTTTATTATGATATTTTATTACATTAAATTTGATACAACTGGACTTTTTCCGCTCCCGCACCAACAGCATGTGTGTGTGTGTGTGTGTGTGTGTGTGTGGTTATTTCTGTACTCAGGGCAGGTGAAGAGAGGCTGTTTACTGTCACATTCCCAACGACTGGACTCATTCACACACACATCATCCACTTCATCAGGAATACAGACAAACAACAGCGTCATTGCGGATGACCCAAAGTCCTCATCCGGTTTCAGAGAGACAGACACACACACACACACAGGGCTTTTGCTTAAACACTCATTAGCAGCGACAGTCTTCGACATTACTCAAATGAGCCAATTATAACTTCACTACACACACACACGTCTCTCTCACTCTCACACACACATACACAACAGCTGAACACAAAGACAAAATGACTCACTATCTCAAACTATGAAAACTCAATCACAGCTAATAATCCTCACAGCTGATCTCAAGAAAAGACCACACACTCCGTCAAGAGCGGGCGAAGCGAACGCAGCAGCCGATGGGTTTTTGATGTGTCGGAAAGGTTTATTTCGACAGAGCTGAGAATGCTGGGATTCAAGCTCCCGGTTTGCATCTCCATTAGTTCAATCGTTGTCTTGCAAATGTGACAGAGCTGTTAAACAAATGAAAGAAATCGACACATGGAAAAGAGTTACTGTGTTTGGATTTCTATTTTTAGATTATCAAAAGCACAGACTAATACACTAGCAAACACCGCCAGCATTCAGCAAATATTCATTTAAACAAGTTTTCGAATATGTAATCAGTTCCACGAACCCAGCGGTGAGATCCTCTGAAGTGTGTATTAGCATTAACACACACACACACACACACACACACACAACACACTTTAAATCCCTCACTTTCAGGTTAATTTCACACTACAGTCACAAAACATGATTCACACACACCTGTTGGTCAGTGCTTTTCTTATTAACTGTGCACAACATTACCATAACATTCAATCATCAAGAAGTATTTTTATCAAGTTTAAATTATTTTTTCATATTTTTTTCCCAACTTTAAAAAAAAAAAAAAAGCTACAGCTTATAAAAGTAAAAAAAAAAAATACTGAACAAAATTTGTAGTCTAAATGTTATTGCAGCATTATTATTATTATGGGCAGAAATACTCAAATGTGCATTACGTCAGGCTTCATGCAAACATTTGAGAGAAACATTCAAGAAATCTTCAAGGACTTCATAAAGTGCGTCACACTTTTTCCAACACTTCAGAGAGCATAGTCGAAATATTATCCAATTTAAATGCATTGACCAAAAACCTTATTAAACACAATTACATCAGAAGAAATAATTAAAGAGGTATCACTTACAATATCGACATCCCGGTTTTCTCCAGAGCGGCTATATATAATATACAAACTAAATAACTCTATTAGAAGAAAAACGGCCCATCACTGACCTTACTCAAGCTGGACTTGCTCAAACTGTGTTGCAGTATGTTCCTGTTATCTCTGTAAAGCTGCTTTGACACACTCTGCTATATAAATAAAGCTGACTTGGCGATACTTTTTCAGGGAAAAGTAAATTACAGTAATTAATTGCTTTGTGATGCGCAACACTGCTGGACATCCGCATACATTAACAATTGTTTAATACTACTACTAGAAATAATAGGGTCCGTGTCCTATATACAAGTAATATTGAGCAACTACATGTACTTGTAGGGTTACTTGCATGTAAATAATTATGCATAATTTACAGTTATTACTATGGTAAGTACTAGACTACATGTTAGATATGTAATAAGGACACGAACATAAAGTGTTAACTACCGGATTTGGTGTAGGGTTAATTGCATAACTATGCATAAATTATAGTTATTGCTAAAGTAACTACATGTAACGTGCAATAAGGACATTGTAAAATAAAGTGTTATCAATAATAGCAGCAGTATAGCATTTCCCTGTGCAGATAAGGAGATCTGTCCTCATTACAGTGGATCAGCTGTTATCTTCAGGGGGAAGCACTGAGGAGTCCTTAATCTGCTGAGCGTTACACAAGACGGCGTCAGTACCTGTGCGTCTGTGCGGCCGAACCCGCGCGCGTCCCCATCCTCGCTAGTCCTCCGCACACAGCGCTGGTGCTAGCGCTGAGCTAAACCCACAGAACATCATCATGAGTGTGTGAGGCGAGACCCAGGCTGAGCTGGATATGCGGACTGAACCTCTCCAGCGAGTGTGTGTGTGTGTGTGTCAGAGCCGTTACGTAAAGAAACCATCCAGACCGTGACGCAGTTGGTGTCCGCTGGCCGCTTCTGAACGCATGCATGGGAATGTTTCCAGGCCGCATTCCTCTCAGCTCCACCAGAGCCGGCGGGACAATAATAGCTGGAGCAGCAGCTGGTCAACACTCACCCGACTCCAGCGCTGGACTCCACAGGCCGACGCATAACCCCTTAGTCACGGCAACCGCACTGAAGCCTTCACATACACACTTACTCCATCTGGTTGAGCTCGATCCGACTGAGATTTCGATCGGATTGAAAGGAGTGGTTTATTTATTTTCTAATCCGATCAAGAGGACATGTGAACACTTGATCAGATTGAACAACAAAACTGAAAGGAGTGAGCATGTGCAATGACGTAGAAATGCCGTAATGACATAGAAACGCTATAATGACATAGAAATGCCGTAATGACGTAGAAGTAGCGCAATGACTTAGAAATAGCGTAATGACAGAAATTGCGTGATGACAGAGAAACAGCGCAATGACATAGAAATATCTTAATGACATAGAAATAGCGTAATGACGTAGTATGAAGACGTAGAAGTAGCATGATGACGTAGAAGTAGCGTGATGGTTTAGAAAAAAATGCAATGACGTAGAAATAGCGTAATGGCATAGAAATGCCGTAGAAGTAGCGCAATGACATAGAAATAGCGTAATGATGTAGCTGTAGAAATTCCGTAGTGATGTAGAATAATCGTAATGATGTAGAATTAGCGTAATGACGTAGAAATCCCATAATGATGTAGAATTACCGTAATGACGTAGAATTAGCGTAATGATGTATGTAGAAATATTAATAAGAATAGAAGTAATTTGAAAGCAGTGGTTTATTCCTTTTCTAATCCGATTAAGAGGACATGTGAACACTTGATCAGATTGAACAACGAAACTGAAAGGAGTGAGCATGTGCAATGACGTAGAAATAGCGTAATGACGTAGAAAAGTGTAGAAATAGCATAATGACGTAGAAATGCCGTAATGACGTAGAAGTAGCGCAATGACGTAGAAATAGCGTAATGACAGAAATTGCGTGATGACATAGAAAAAGCGCAATGACATAGAAATATCTTAATGACGTAGAAGTAGTATGAAGACATAGAAGTAGCATGATGATGTAGAAGTAGCGTGATGTGACGTAGAATTAGCGTGGTGGTTTAGAAAAAAATGCAATGACGTAGAAATAGCGTAATGACGTAGAATTAGCGTAATGATGTAGAATTAGCGTAATGATGTAGAAATCCCATAATGACGTAGAATTACCGTAATGACGTAGCATTAGCGTAATGACGTATGTAGAAATATTAGTAAGAATAGAAGTAATTTGAAAGGAGTGGTTTATTCCTTTTCTAATCCGATCAAGAGGACATGTGAACACTTGATCAGATTGAACAACGAAACTGAAAGGAGTGAGCATGTGCAATGACGTAGAAATAGCGTAATGACGTAGAAACGCCGTAAAGACATAGAATGCTGCAATGACGTAGAAGTAGCGTAATGACGTAGAAATATCTTAATGACGTAGAAATAGCATAATGACAGAAATTGCGTGATGTAGAATTAGTGATGACGTAGAAGTAGCGTAATGACGTAGAAATAGCGTAATGACGTTGAAGTAGCATGATGATGTAGAAATTGCGTAATGACAGAAATAGCGTTATGACGTAGAAATGCCGTAATGACGTAGAAGTAGCGCAATGACGTAGAATTAGCGTAATGATGTAGAAATTCCCTAATGATGCAGAATTAGCGTAATGGCGCATGTAGAAATTTCAGTAACAGAGTAATAAAGACACTGAAGCGGTTTCACACCAGTTCATGGCAGCTCTCTCTGGTCCAGCAGATCCGAGTGTTCGCTGAGATCCAGTCACATGATTATCCGACACAGGCGATCGAGGCAATCAGGAATAAGATCACACACCGGCGTTTGAGTCCAGATCGCCATGTTTTAACGATTAATCACGCAGCTCTAGTGAAATCTCTTGTACATTCCTCCGTATTGTCCTATAATAAACTATAGACACACCACAATCCACACACATGATCTCGCAGTGACACATGCTGACATCATGAATCACAATCCTCTCATCCGACACACTCTCTCCGGTCATGAGACACACACCAACTTAACAAATATATATCATGTGCTGTATAAGTCACAGTGAAGTCACAGAATCGGTCAAATTTAGGAACAATGAATCATGAGTAGGGCTGAACACCTAATGTCTCACAAGTGTCTCGCTTAATTAAAACACTTTATCCAGCTGTTCCAACCTTAAACCTTTAAAAAAAGTACTAATTAAAACACTAATAGGTCTGTAGTTTCCTAAGGTTTGATCTACACATGATAACAGGTCTCTGTGGATCAGAACACTGATCTGAATAGCAGATCAGGGAGAGGTCAAGAGGTCAAGACACACACTCCAATGTCTAGCTGTCTCAATCACTCAACGGGAGTGTATCCAAAGATAACTTCATGTCTAAACCATAATACTAGCAGATCGTAACATTACAAGTCTGTTGCATTAACAACTACCGGTTTTATTTAATTTAAATAATTATTATCTTTGATAAACTGGACGTACACACTGCACGAGGGAACTTTAAAAGCGTTTTGTGTTTTTATGTGGTATGTGTTGCTCAAGACTTTGCACAACACAAGGAAGCTTGATGTCAATCTTTGTCTAAAACTCTTTTTCTCCGTCGATGCTCTTCAGTTTTAGCTGATTATTTGTGGTCAAATGCCTTTTTGTTTTTGTTTTTTATCAGCCCTTCAGAACAACACGAGTTCAGCAAGAGTGTGTTGTGTTCACTACAGTACAGGCTGTACTGTACAACTACACTCAAGCGTAACTCGCACTGCTGTCTGTTCACAAGAAAAGAAGAAAAAGAAATCATCAGGGATTTGCTATTTTTTTCCTGTTGTATCAAACTTGTACCATGAGTTCTGTGTACAGTTACACCCCTAACACACACACACACACTCAGTTGTTGAGTGCTAAGATTTACAAAGTGAAAATCTGTGTGTAAAATATTTTAAAATAAACAAAATGAATGAAATAGACCAGTAACTATATTTCACTAGTAATAAAAGGTGCAAACCGAGCACAACACTCATCAATTAATTTTAAATTATTTTATAGAATTTTTCAAAAATATTACCACTCCTAGTTTCCATAAATAAAATGCATCCAACAGCTCTGTCATTGAAGCAGAAGTATCATAAATATAATGAGGATCTTCAAAAATAGTATTTCGCTCCTTGGAGTTAAAGCTTTGAGAACCACTGGAGCTTTACATCAGGATCATGTACATACATCCCATAAACACTCAACACGAGATGAAGATGAAAGTCAGCATGCAAATTATTTCAACGCTTAATGTTAATGCAATGCTCAGTGGTTATTATGCAGTTTCTGACAGCAATTAACCACTTCAAACATCCACTCATCTTCTGCATGCTCGAGATCTGCTGCACATCCGAAGCGCGAGCCTGTGTGATGATGACGCGGTCACGTGCCAGAGTCTCGTGAACGCAAACATATCATCCCCAAAGGCAAATAAATTCACTAAACGCAGTGATATCTGGTTTTTATGGGAGTAAACAACATCGCGTTTTATTAGAGAACACAATAACTGCGTCAAAAACAAAAGCATTCTGGAATAAATAATACGATTAGAGAAAAGTGACGTGGGCCAACAAAGGGTTAACCGAACCAATCAGCTTAGCTAAGGCTCAAACGTAGAGCCTACAGATGGAGAAAACCTTACAAAAACCACAGACAATACGCCTTTAAAATCCGACAGATGTATCCTCAGAGAAATATAAAACACACTGGAGTGTGTGTGATGATATGTGTGCTCTCCGGAAGCTCGACACGTACCTGAACACCTGGTCCTCTTTGCTGCTCTTCGCGGGCGGTGAAAGCGCATTTTTTTTGTTGAAGAGCTTGTGAAACAGCGTGGGGGCCATAATGGACCCACGATTTGAAGGAAAACTCCCTTTTGTGTTTAATTCCTGAGGCACACTCGACTACAGCACACGGACTCCATTTGTGAGACAGTCATATGACTGCCGTTAGTCACACGAGCTGCTTGGCAACGCCACTGCGCTCCGATTGGCCGGTTATCTGCAGCCCTCCCCTCCGCGCTCCTGATTGGCTGATATTTTGGTTTTTACACCACGTGGTCAGAATGGCTGTGTTGATGTTTTGGGGTTACGTTTAAAACCGATGCATTCAGCTGTAATATATGTAAAACATATTCCCGCCACACGAGAAAAACAAATCATAAATCATAATTAAATAATACACACACTCACAATTAAACACGGACCATAAATCATAAATAATACTCACGTGACACACACACGCTTTTTTTCATGTTTTGTTCTCCCTTGATCATGCGAACAGTGCAGAGGATGTCTTTTTGGATGATGTGCGGGAGGTGTGAATCTTGGTTTGTACAATAATATTTATTGTACATTTTGAGATTGTCATACGTTCTTTCTTTATTGGATTTCTTTATTGTTTATTGTAATAAGAAAAAGTTAAATAAAAAATAATTTAAAAAAACGCTCACGCTCACACACACTGAGACTCACACTCACTCACTCACTCACTCACTCACTCACACACACACTCACTCAAATCATAACTAATACACACACACTCTCTCTCACACACACACTGAAAATCACTCAGAAACACTCTCTCTCTCTCTCTCACACACACACACACTCACTCAAATCATAATTAATACACAAACAGTCAAAATAATTAGACAAGAACTCATATTTATAAGATACGTAAAAATTTGTATGATTAATTTCAACCTCATAATTACATAACATGTCATAATTTCATAATTATGAGTAAAAGTCAAAAATATTACTTGGCATTTTTAATCTCATAATTATCACTTAGTATGACATACTTATGATTCACCAAAGCATGATTGCTCCTTTAATAGGCATTAAAAAAAGCATTTCATAATTGTTATGCACAAGATAATTTGTTAAATCAAGATCAGTTTTGCACAATGTTCTTTATTATTTGTCTTTTTGTATTTATTCATCTTTTACATATCTACATCTAGTATAAATAATTTAACTTATAAGGTTCTCTTCCCATTAAATTCCATGTAACATCTCCTCTATTCCACTGTTGGCTTCTCGTTATTGAGACTGCATTAAAATCATCAGTTAAGTATATATTACATAACTTGACTTCATTGTACACATGCATGTTCCATAAGTGGACGAGATGTATATGAATTATGGCTTGTGTTTGTTTCACCCAGATACACGAGTATCCGTCCCTCTGATGACGACAGCGGCGCCCTCTGCTGGTCAGACCCCTCAGGTGCTGGACGGGATCTATGGGAACAGAAACACATTCCCGGAGGAACATGAAACCCCTGTCGGTGTCCGCATGTGTTTATGAGGAATGCGGGAAACGTTACCGGTTTGGCGGGAAACGTGAACGTGTGTGTTTGTTTCCGTCTGTGGAGAAATGCTTCTTTCTCACACGCATCTGCAAAGTCAAAGAACCTCACAGGTTTATCTGAGGATCCGCTTCCGTCCGGATGATCCCAGTTTTCCCGCTGATCCCGCCGCTCATTCTGAACTCCCTTGTGGCTCGACAGGTTCCGGACGCTCACAATGTCACTGAACGTCACCTTTCTGTATTTCAACAGTTTTCTTTTCTCCGCAAAACACTGAAAGGTAAAATGTTTTAATTTTACTGTGGATGTTGAGTTATGATACTGTATATACACACACACACACACACACACTCACACACTCACACTCACTCAGACACACGCGCTCAGTTACACTTAAACACGCGCACTCGGACGCACTGGACTCGGACACACTGGACTCGGACGCGCACTGGACTCGGACGCACTGGACTCGGACGCGCACTGGACTCGGACGCAGTGCGTGTCCGGACGCACTGGCCTCGGACGCGCACTGGACTCGGACGCGCACTGGACTCGGACGCAGTGTGTGTTCGGACGCACTGGACTCGGACGCACTGGACTCGGACGCAGTGCGTGTCCGGACGCACTAGACTCGGACGCAGTGGACTCGGACGCAGTGCGTGTCCGGACGCACTGGACTCGGACGCGCACTGAACTCGGACGCGCACTGGACTCGGACGCGCACTGGACTCGGACGCGCACTGGACTCGGACGCGTTGGAATCGGACGCAGTGTGTTCGGACGCACTGGACTCGGACGCGCACTGGACTCGGACGCGCACTGGACTCGGACGCACTGGACTCGGACGCAGTGCGTGTCCGGACGCACTGGACTCGGACGCGCACTGGACTCGGACGCAGTGCGTGTCCGGACGCACTGGACTCGGACGCGCACTGGACTCGGACGCGCACTGGATTCGGACGCGTTGGAATCGGACGCAGTGTGTGTCCGGACGCACTGGACTCGGACGCGCACTGGACTCGGACGCAGTGTGTGTCCTGACGCACTGGACTCGGACGCGCACTGGACTCGGACGCGCACTGGACTCGGACTCACTGGAATCGGACGCAGTGTGTGTCCTGACGCACTGGACTCGGACGCGCTCTGGACTCGGACGCGCACTGGACTCGGACGTACTGGACTCGGACGAGCACTGGACTCGGACGCGCTCTGGACTCGGACGCGCACAGGACTCGGACGCGCACAGGACTTGGACGCACTGGACTCGGACGCGCACTGGACTCGGACGCGCACTGGACTCGGACGCGTTGGAATCGGACGCAGTGTGTGTTCGGACGCACTGGACTCGGACGCGCACTGGACTCGGACGCAGTGTGTGTCCTGACGCACTGGACTCGGACGCGCACTGGACTCGGACGTACTGGACTCGGACTCACTGGAATCGGACGCATGGCGTGTCCGGACGCACTGGACTCGGACGAGCACTGGACTCGGACGCGCACTGGACTCGGACGTACTGGACTCGGACGAGCACTGGACTCGGACGCGCACTGGACTCGGACGCGCACTGGACTCGGACTCGCACTGGACTCGGACGCGCACTGGACTCGGACGCACACTGGACTCGGACGCGCACAGGACTTGGACGCACTGGACTCGGACGCGCACTGGACTCGGACGCGCACTGGACTCGGACGTACTGGACTCGGACGCAATGGACTCGGACGCAGTGCGTGTCCGGACGCACTGGACTCGGACGCACTGGACTCGGACACGCACTGGACTCGGACACGCACTGGACTCGGACGTACTGGACTCGGACGCAATGGACTCGGACGCAGTGCGTGTCCGGACGCACTGGACTCGGACACGCACTGGACTCGGACACGCACTGGACTCGGACACGCACTGGACTCGGACGCGCACTGGACTCGGACGCGCACTGGACTCGGACGCACTGGACTCGGACACGCACTGGACTCGGACGCGCACTGGACTCGGACGCGCACTGGACTCGGACACGCACTGGACTCGGACACGCACTGGACTCGGACACGCACTGGACTCGGACACGCACTGGACTCGGACACGCACTGGACTCGGACACGCACTGGACTCGGACACGCACTGGACTCGGACACGCACTGGACTCGGACACGCACTGGACTCGGACACACACTGGACTCGGACACGCACTGGACTCGGACACGCACTGGACTCGGACACGCACTGGATTCGGACACGCACTGGACTCGGACGCGCACAGGACTCGGGCGCACTGGACTCAGAGGCACTGGACTCGGACACACACTCCGACACACAAGCTCAGACACACAAGTTCAGACACACATTTTGAGTATTAATCACCTTTCTGACAGCAGGGTAAGGAGCGACAGGTCGGGAGTTCACAGGCGTTCTCTCCTGTGCTGATCTCAGCTCAGCTCCTGACAACACAACTCAACAGCTTCATCAATTCAAACACACACACACACACACTTGAGTTATTGATGCTGTACCTGAGGCCGAGGTCTGCGAGGGCCCCCGTGCAGGAGAGCGGCTGAGGAACACATCAGTGCCGTCAGCTCCAGTGATGGAGGACAGGTTAGGCGCGGGCTGCAGCGCGAGGTCCTGAGCGTGGCTGAGGTCCAGGAGAGTGGAGTTCTTCACCCCGGCCTCCGGTGCGTCTCCGGCACGCCAGCCGCTCGCATCATCTGCGGCGCAGAACGGGCAGTGACAACACTAGTCACACACTCCACATAATGAACTGCACTGAGATCGGTTTGAATCAAGAATTAGAGGAATAAGCAGCTCAAATCCTGAAATCATCATCATTCACGTGAAATATTCTAACTAAAAATTTACCACAAAATGATTTTATAATGTCTACATGTGTATCTGAATGCACACTGAAAACACATAATCATCAACATTATAACAAATAAAGGCTTGACTTTAGTTTCACCATTTAAGTTAAAATCCTGAAATAAATGAACTTTTGCACCATATTCAACATTTCCGAGTTTCACCTGTAGACCTATAAGGCCATCTAGTGGCTAGAGTCATGAAATATCATGTTATATTATATATGTCCCACAAGAGGTCGGCAAAAACACCCAATGTGAGATCACTGTAAAAAATATTTTTGTGATTTGTAATCACAACATTTTTTATTTTGTCAAATCAACTTAAATAATTTAAGTAGTTCAGATAACGTATTATTTTGAGTTTCTGATGATTAAATCAATCTCCTTCGTTTTTTTAAATTAAGGCAACGAGGTTACTTCATTTTTTAAGTTAAATAACAATATTTTTTACAGAGTATTTAGAGCGGAACTAAAAGGGTTATGCATGAAATTGTGAGATATTGTTAAAAGAATGTGAGAAATGTGCTTAGATTACTATTTATTTAATTACACTTATTTATATTTACTTTAAATCTAGTAAGTTAAAGGTAAATGAAATAAAAAATAACAAAAAAAATCTCCCAAAAAAATTCATAAAAAAAAAAAAATACAAGAAAAGAAATATAATTTTATGGCTTCAGGTCATTTTGCCCGTGAGGGGAAGATGTGTGAGGGAAGGATGAAGCTTTATTTGCTGACATGAAGCATGGACCAGCACTGCTTGGAACAATTGTAAAGTACACAAGTTCTCAAACGCATTAATAATACCATAATTGTCAGCTTTGCGAAACTCCTCGATGGATGAAAGCGTCGAGTCGTCGTCTAAAGTTGGAGAATCGACATCCAAGCAGTCCAACAGAAAGCTGGAGACGCCAGAGGGCAGCGTTAGACCTGCGCAGAGACAGAGAGTGTGTGTCACCGGCTGGAGGAAACACACACGCAGAACACTGAACTTCAGCTCCGGAACCCACTGCTGGAGTCCTGGCTGCAGTCCTCGGAGACGCGTGCGGTCGGCCGGCCCTGCGGGGAACACACACGAGAGCAGAGACTAGAGACTTCATCCGTCAGTTCATCAGTGAGAGCAGAGAGACTAGAGACTGTTCATCTGTTGAGAGCAGAGCCGTACCTCGCCACGATCTCTCCTGCGTCCTGAAGCCGGCGCTCCTGCGCTCACACCCGCAGTCACTGCCCTCAAACTACACATTCACACATGACAAACACAGAAACATTGTTGCGTTTAAGTCCTGGTGGGAAGTCATATTCACTCATAGGGTTTATGAGATTTATATAAATATTTCGTATTTATAATGTTTATTTGAGCTTGTCCAGTGGTGAATGGTAGGGTACAACAGGGTTAGAGAGAGAGAGATTTTATTTTGACAACTTAAATAAAAAAATATGAAAAACAGTAAGAAACTGTTTCATACATTAAAATCAAATACAAAAGTAGTCAGGGATAACACAATAAAGCCCGAAGACTTATTTCCAGTTAAAGGTTAAATGAACACTGGGGGAAAAGCCTTTGATTTTGTTCTCCTCTAAACCACTAGATGGAAAAAAACTTGCTGCACTTTTATAAACATCCGCTTTTCAGATAATCTGATCCTTGACATGATCGTGGACAGCGGCTCAAAGCTTATTCTGTGCTAATCTGATCTAATATTTGAGCTAATATCTGAATCTGGGGCTCGTTCTTCGTACGTTGCTTAAAACATCCGAGATCAAATGAGACATCTAAGATGATATCATCGTGCTAATCATGATCCGGCTAATTGGGTTCTTCGAACACATCTGTTGTTTATGATTAGTATCGCTGGATTGAGTTATCTGAGATAACTGCGCGTTCTCGCGTTGGTATAAAAGGGGACATGTATCGATAGCAGAACCAGTGATCAGCAGCGCTGCTATTGGCTGTTCAGCATGGCCAAAGAACACGCCCAGTTTTTCTCCCAAGCAGAGCAAGCGCTTTTAATGCAAGGTTATGCCGAATTTCAGTCTTTAATTAAAACGCCAGGGAACACCTCAAAGTGTGCAAAAGCCAGGAGAGAGTGCTGGCAAAACTAGAAGACAAATTAAATGCGTTTGTGGTGGCCATGTTAGATGTTTTAATAACTGATTATTATTTTATTTTTATTTTCATAATTTCATAATTACTTTGTTCATTGTAATGTCGAGTCACCACACTATAATAATAAACATGGTGAAAGTGAAGTACAAAAATATTTTACTTAATGGTAATTTTAGGCCTTATAGGCCTACTAGTGAGGCACTGTTAAATAAATGATTGTCTGTTTATAAAAGCAAACAGGAAAAAGGCTGAGAAAAAACTAATAATGATGCTCCTGACCCTGGCAGAAGAGCTGACCCTTGGGTTGAATGTGAATTGCCCTGTTGTGAAGGGCATCCCTGGGTTCAGTTCTTCCAGACTCACATCAGGGACCAGTAGCAGCAACACCTTCATTACTGGGGAATGAGATTTAAATTATCTTTGTACACTGTGAAATAATGTGTTGCTGCATTAAATGAAGTAGACCTATAATCCAAATTGGCTGGTTTAGTCATTTCAACTGTTAAATCTTGAGTAATGATAAATTGCTTTGTCTTGTGAAAGTAAAAACTGATAACGTATGTTAATGTAAAAAATATTTTGCCATGAGTTATCAATTACATTGCACTGGAGAGTGAAGAAAACTTCTCAGATGACTGTCCTTTGGAGGAAGTACTTTAATTGAATTGATGGCTTTAATTGATTTATACTTGTGCCTATGCCTATTATTTCTGACAGGAGTCCACATGTACAGAAAGGCCTACAGAAGAGTCTGCACACAGCAGTGATACTGTGTGCAGAAAGCTCATGTCATTGTGTGCCCTTGTCCTAGAGCTGCATTGTAACTGGTCTGGGGTTTGGGTCAGGGAATGGGGTCATAAAACACCTGTCTCCATGCAGGATCCTGTTGTAATCACCTGTTTAATGGAAAAATGCAGTTCTCAGCATAAGTGTATGTAATACCGTGAGTTTGATATTTATAATTTTCCTTACCATGTTCAAATAATGTTCATAAATGTGAATCTCTTAAAATTCTTGAGTCATGCACAGATCCTGGCCATTTTGCTTTCACACTGATTTGTGATATAGAACATGGTCACACCATCTAAAAGATTTTACTCAGTCAAATGCCTTTTAAAAAAAGTGATATAATATTCCAAATCTGGAATATTAAAAATTGTAATAGTAATTTGGCTGCACTGTATAAGCCCCCTTTCTGCTCACAAAATCCCTTCATTGAGGCCTTGATGGGAACGTGTGTAGTCTACAGTGTATGGCACCAATCATGTAAGTTAAGCCTGAGGGACTGTAAGTCATAATCGGCATTGGTCATCATGATTGCATTATCTTCATTAAAAATTATAATATAGCCTACCCTAAGTTGGCAAAAAAAAAAAAAAAAAAAAAAACTAAGAGCACTAACGTTACTTTGCGAATGGCATGACAGAAAGCTTCTCCGCATCTCCAATAGTGTAAAGGAAGCCACTCGCAAATAATTTTAGGGCAATGCAAACATTTTGTGCTGTTGTTGAAGCCCGATATCGAATCGAACATTAATGTGCATTTCCAACAAAATAATAATGTATTTAAACGACACCCTCACGACGATCGTTTCACGAGAAAACAAAAATAAATCTCAGAAATTAAGCTACACTATCGCGCTGCGCTGAAGGACTTCCGTATCAGCCGCGATCTAATCCTGTTTACATGAAATAAGCCTGCTCGCGAGCAGGTTCAAGCTGACGGACCTGTTGCTATGACAGCAAGTCCAGGATGAGCGTCGAAGAACCAAACGATCCAAGATCATGGCAAATCGCCAACAATCAAATCCAGCTAACTGAGTTAGCGACGTACGAAGAACGAGCCCCTGATCTACAATTTCTGCTAATATCTAAATCTTATCTAATATTTGAGCTAATATCTGAATCTGATCTAATATTTGAGCTAATATCTGAATCTGATCTACAATTTCTGCTACTATCTCAATCTGATCTAATATCTGAATCTGAACTTATAATTTATGAGAAAGTTATTTGTAATAATCCCACCTGTGTTTGTTGCATCCATGTCCTTTTAACTCAGAAAGTTGGCGTCCTCGACGAGCGCCTCGACTGCGGTTAGACCCGTGTGTTTGGAAATCTACAAGTTAAACATGACATTAAAACGAGTCGATTAGTAACGCAGAATTAGACCTGAAAACGCGTGTCCTCGTACTGGAGAATGGCGGAGCGGCTCTCAGCGGCGTCACGTTGCGCCCGGTGCTTTTTACTCTTGACGATTTCCTAATAATCATAATTAAAAAACAAACTAAACGCGAAACGGTGCAGTTGTTCTTAACCTATCCTCCTTTTACACAACAATACCCGAAACTATCATTAACGTTACTGAACAGCTGTCGTTACAGTGGGCGTGTCCACGCTCGCTCGAGGAACGTAACCAAGCAACAAATAGGCTAATCCTACAATAAACAAATCGTTTAGCATAGCGCTATGTTTAATGCTAGTTTAGGATGGCTAGGATAATAATATATGTTCTTTATTAATAATCATACAACCAAATGACATGTGATATATTAAAATTACCATGAAATAAAAAAAATGACTGTTCTTATTTTGCTGTAGGACACACTCCAAGCTCATAGTTTTTAATCAAAATAAATTCCCCTTCCTCTTGCAGCGACAGACACATTCTTTTTAATTTATTTTACGAAATTTATTTTACTTTTGAACTCTGTTTGCATCATTGAAACAATCTGCATTGTGGAAAGCGCTGAAGAAATAAAGCTGACTTGACTTGAAAGAATTGTAGCTTGAAGGTTTATCGCCTAAACTTTGATTCAAGCTTCTGAAAGTGCTGTTAAATAGCTTTTTAGGAAAATAACTACAAACAAAATATTTTGCGGTTGTTATTTTTCTTATATCATAACCAGAACTATAAGCAATTATTTACACTTTAAATCTCTATATTCATCATTATCAGCCTCATTACAACAGCTAATGATCACATTGGTCAAAGAACTTCTCTGTAGAAGCTCATCACATTTCCTGGTATGTTTCTCTATGGAGAGCTGAAGTGGGT
This sequence comes from Pimephales promelas, assembly GCF_016745375.1. Next base: position 230,901 of record NW_024122004.1, on the reverse strand, counting down.
GCTTGGGTGTGGCCGCCCCAGGGCCCCGTGCCAATTAGGGGCCGATCTTGCGTCACAGGAAAGGGGCCCAGCACAGGCAAAGTACACCCTACGTTGCGGCAACGTCTGTGGCACGTTGCATTTCTGCTGTCTACGTTCTGCGAGCACCATCGCTGTCAATGAGATATCGCTGTCTGTGGTGCTGAAACATTTTTACTTGACTGGCAAACTGTTTTCTTTGTTCGTCAATACAAACTTGTAAAAAAAAATGTGGCTTTTCTTTGTGTTTTATTTAACATATAAGATTACTTGGCTCAACAAGTGACACATTCTTACATATGCAATGCATTTATCAAATATTTTACTTTTTTTAACGGTTTTCATTTTAAAATGACGGTAGCAGAGGGCCCCATGATGAAGCTCCGCCCCCACTGTACTGAGAGTCTAGCTCCGCCCCAGATGGAGACTTTTATTTTGACAGGTTTTGTTTCTTCGACGTGTTCGAGGGAGATGCGAATGAGTCTAAAGCATTGCTCTAAAGATGAGTCTAAAGAGTTGCTCAACGGAGTAACTGCGTCTAAAGTGCTGAAAAAGAGAGAGTTAAAAGTTTCTGTCCTCGACTCCCTCCGAACCGAGACTCACTGATCAGAGAACAGTCCCATCAGAAGCGCGTTTAGGCCGCTACACTCGTCTTTTCAACGTGTATGTGGACAACATCCTGATAAAGTTCGCATGTTTTTATTGATATTTTAACAATTAACAAGGATATACATTTTACATTTAAAGGGATAGTTCACTTTGAAATTAATTTTTGATACGTTTTATCTTCCCTCAAGGGCATCCAAGATGTAGGTGTCTTTGTTTCCACGGTATTTTCGATTTTGACATTTTTCAGTCACCGTTGTTGTCTATCAGTCATACACTGGAGGCTAAGGGGGTCCACCAAAGAGCAGCACAGAGAAGTCCAAATTAAACATGATTTAATGACTCGTACATGTAAGAACACATTGATGGCCTAAGACACGAAACGAGCGGTTTGTGTGAGAAAACTAACAGTATTTATATCGTTTTACCTCGTGTAATCACAGTGATCTGAATCAGTTGTTCAATGTCCAACTGAACCGAACTGAATCAGTTCAATGTTACGCCGGAAGTGATCGCTTGCGTGTGACGTCACTCAATATTTACACGGAGATTTCGGAAGTTTTACCTTTCACTAAACATATTTAGATATACCGAAATCGTCTTCCATTGCGGTTTCCCGTATATCTAAATATGTTTAGTGAAAGGTAAAACTTCCCAAATCTCTGTATAAACAAAGAGTGACGTCGGCGCGCAAGCGATCACTTCCAGACCGAAGCGCCCGTGCCGTCAGATCATTTTGTCATGGCTGTGGTTACACAAGGTAAAACGATATAAATACTGTTAGTTTTCTCACACAAACCGCTCGTTTCGTGTCTTAGGCCATCAGTGTGTACTTACATTTACGAGTCATTAAATCATGTTTAATTTGGACTTCTCTGTGCTGCTCTTTGGTGGACCCCCTTAGCCTCCAGTGTATGACTGATAGACAACAACGGTTTGACTGACAAATGTCAAAATCGAAAATACTGTGGAAACAAAGACGCCTACATCTTGGATGCCCTTGAGGTAAGATAAAACATATCAAAAATTAATTTCAAAATGAACTATCCCTTTAACAAATACATTTAACAAAGCGTATAACAATCAAACTTTTAAAGAAAAGAATCCACTCCCACAATCATATATAGCTTAGGAATAGATAATTAGGTATATATGACCTTCAAGTTTCCAGAGATTCCTTGGCCTCACAATTCTCCAAAAATGCAAGAAAGGGATTCCAGATCTCTTTAAATTCGGCTGATTTCTTTTTCATTGTGTATGTTAACTTTTCAAGGATAAGGCATGCTGATAATTCTTTCAGCCAGCGACCAATAGAAGGGCTCTTGACATCTTTCCAACAGAGAGAAATCAAGCGTCTAGCTTGTACTAAACATAGGTCTGTGATTTTCCTCTCGTTGTGGTTTAACATACAGTCCTTTGGATATAAATGAAGAATGCAAAGTGCAGGATCGTCAGGCACTTGGTTTAAGGTCATCTTAAATATACATTTTGTAACTTCATTCCAGAACTTTTGTATCTCAGGGCAATCCCACAGACAATGAAATAAGGTCCCCTTTTCGACATTACATTAAAAGGTCGCATGTTAATGCCAAGTGTAAACGCAGCCTTAGATTAATTATCTGATTTTATATGAACCCAAACTTGGTTAATACAACTTCATATAATGGGGAACCAAACTTTGCTTTAAGAATATGGATACATGCAGTTTCATATCCTGATGCAGAGATACTTCTGGGTAAAAACATTTTTAGAACAACATTTAGATGTATTTTAAACATTACAATAGCAAATGCCTTTAAATGATTCACTAAAACATTAAAGAAAAAACATGTCTACATACAAAGGAAATTAATTTTCCCTAACCTCTTGAGAACATTATTAAAGACCAGATAACTGGCATTCTAATAATATTACTGGAAGAACTGTTCATTATCTGTAAACATTTTTCCAGACTCTTTATACTGTTTTTATATTTTTATTCTTAAATTGTATTATATGCCTTGTTATATTTATACTTGCACTGTAAGCTTCCAGTCGCTGTAGGATCACAGAACTGCTGCCACTGTTGATGGACAGATATTTCCACTGGATACGGCTGAATTATGTTAATGAGAAATATGAGGCTGCAGAGAGAACATGACACACCTGGTGGAGAAAATACATCTCTGAAGAAGGAAATTTATATATACATTAACTTTGGTAGAAAAAATGTGTAGACACTTGCCAAGAACCAGAACTTGCCGAACGTGAATTCAGTTGCCATTTATTTGTACACTGATGAATTAGAGCTGAAAACAACAACCACTCGTGAGTAAAGTTCCACAGTGGAACAAAACGCTGCTTTATTGAAAAACATGTGCAGTTTCATATCCTGATGCAGAGATTCTAAGAAAATCTAAATATGACTGGATTATGAAATAGCCCTCTCGTAACAGCTGCTGAAATAAATCCCTTTCAAGAAGACCACAATAATGCCTCACAGCAAAAACTCAAGCGTTAAATAAACTTATGGGTGACTGAAAGTGTTCAAGTTACAGTGTTGAAGTTACTGAGATAATTAGTGAGTAATTGAGTGATGATGAACATTATTGAAGACACCTGATGTTAACAAACAGAATCACTGAAGGCGAAAAGATCATTTTTTAAGTCACTATAGAGCAGTGTTTGCTTTAGTTGGGCTCATGACCCTTAAACTATTAACTTTAGACTTTGCTTGGCTGATGTAACTGAGTTATAACAACCAGATGAACTAAGAGAAAAGGTGATCAGGTGGTGTTGGTTATGTTTTGACATAATTACCATTAGACCTAAATCCCTGAATTTAGAGAGTTATGTTTACCTTAATGATTACCACAGCACTGTTCGTTTTTCACTGTGTAATTTTGAATATTTTATAAATGTTGTTCTGATCAAAAGAATTTAGAAAAGTATTTTATCTAAGGAACACATACATGTGAATCTCAACAATGGTGACAATTATAAAGCATGTTGCAATGCATTCTGGGTGCCACCAATCAAAACTAAATCATGGGTTCCTTCATGCATTGCGGTATGAATAAATTATTATCTTAATTTTCTTAGTAATTTCCTTTTCCTAATTTAATATTCTTTTGTCACCATTGTTGAGATTCATACACTTATTCCTGATATATGTGTGTGCCTAAATACAGTGAGGAACATAAGTGTTTGTACTCCCTGCTATTTTGCAAGTTCTCCCACTTAGAAGTCATGGAGTGGTCTGAAATTGGCATCGTAGGTTCATGTTCACTGTGAGAGACATAATCTAAAAAAAAAATAAAAAATCCAGAAATCACAATTTATGATTTTTCAATCAATTCAATATTTCAATCAAGGTTAATATTTGGTACAGTAGCCTTTATTTGCAATTACACAGGTCAAACGTTTCACCAGGTTTGCACACACTGCAGGAGGGATTTCGGCCCACTCCTCCACACAGATCTTCTCTAGATCAGTCAGGTTTCTGGGCTGTCGCTGAAAAGGGCATTTCATTTAATTTCATTTCATAATGGTGACTTTAAAATCGTGCTTTTTCTCCACCAGTTGTTCTGTTAAAACATCAGGTATCTTCAATAATGCTCAATTTTGACTTATTTATTTATTCACTTAACTATCTCATTAACTTTAACACTGCTTCAGTCTTTGTTTAACACTCTAAACTCCCAGGAGAGTTAATTTAACACGGGAGTCTTTGCTGTGTAGAATTTATAAAACTATATTCTATTACAGCCGAAAATAATGTTCATACTCCTTTTAGAACTTGTCTCTCCAGCATCATGTCAGCTATCGTTGAACATGGTTTGAATATGAAGACCCAAAGTTTTCGGGTTATGATGAAGGCAAATAACAACCACTTCATGACTGAATCAAGGCATGACACATGAGTAAAGTGCCTAAACAGAACCATGCAGATGTTTAAGAAAATGCAGAAATGCAGTTTCATATCCTGATGCAAATATTCTAGGAAAGCCTAATATTGTCACGGTGCGGGTTCAGGTAGAAGGACAGGCAGATTCCAGAATCACGAAGAACATCGATTTATTTCAAACACAGGCAGGAAGACAGGGTATCACAACGCAACATTCAACATTGACCGACAAGGACAGAATGAAACAGAGGAAACTAAATACACAGAGGAATCAGGGTTGATTGGGGTGAACACAGGTGAAAATGATCATGACAGGACGAGGAACAGGTGGCTGATTGGGGAAGTGAGTCCGGGAGAGGAACAAAAGGATCCGGGGAAGTGTGGTGCAGATGACGGGACAAAACAGGTGAGGACGACAGACCGTGACATTACTCCCCCCTCCCGGAAGGCGTGACCTCACGCCGCAGAACAGAGGAAGGAGGGGGGACGAACTGGGGGCTGAGCGGGGCGTGGCCAGGGCGGAGCAGGCTGAGGGCGTGGCCAGGGCGGAGCAGGCTGAGGGCGTGGCCAGGGCGGAGCAGGCTGAGGGCGTGGCCAGGGCGGAGCAGGCTGAGGGCGTGGCCAGGGCGGAGCAGGCTGAGGGCGAGACCAGGGCGGAGCAGGCTGAGGGCGAGACCAGGGCGGAGCAGGCTGAGGGTGAGACCGGGGCGGAGCAGGCTGAGGGTGAGACCAGGGCGGAGCAGGCTGAAGGCGAGACCGGGGCGGAGCAGGCTGAGGGTGAGACCAGGGCGGAGCAGGCTGAAGGCGAGACCAGGGCGGAGCAGGCTGAGGGTGAGACCAGGGCGGAGCAGGCTGAAGGCGAGACCGGGGCGGAGCAGGCTGAAGGCGAGACCGGGGCGGAGCATGATGAGGGCGAGACCAGGGCGGAGCAGCTGGAGGGAGGACCCCTGGTGGAGCCGATGGTAGTGGGGCTGACAACACCAGGGGGCCGACTGACAGGGGCGGAGCGGATGGGAGGGGAGACCAGGGTGAAGCTGAGTGACTGACGACATGTGGTGCTGAGGAGGGACCGAGGGACCATGGTGACACCGCAGGCTCAGGTGACAGAAGTGATGACAGGGGCACAGAGGGACACGGTGAGGTCAGAGGGCGTGAGGGCTGACGGGTGACTGGAGGGAGTGAGGAGTCCAACTGAACCGGGGGGGTGACATGACGGGGCGGAGCCAAGGGAAGGAAGTCCAAAGGTGAAGGGAGGATGACGAGGGAGCGTAGGGAATCTGGAGGGACGAGGGAGCCTGGCCGAGCTGGTGGACTGTGGGACCATGGAGGAGCTGAGGGAGGTAGGAGCCACGGGGGAGCCAATGGGACCGGGGGCCGAGGAAGTGTCCAGATGGAGGAGGTGTGAAGCGAAGACCGGGGATCCACGGACCAGGCTGGGTCAGGGGAGCTGAAGGGCAGGAGAGCAGAGGGAGGACAGATGAGAGGAGGCGGGAGAGGGAGGCTGGGTGGGATCCTGGTCTCGGGCTCTGGCTGGACGGTCTCGGGCTCTGGCTCTGGCTGGACGGTCTCGGGCTCTGGCTCTGGCTGGACGGTCTCGGGCTCTGGCTCTGGCTGGACGGTCTCGGGCTCTGGCTCTGGCTGGACGGTCTCGGGCTCTGGCTCTGGCTGGACGGTCTCGGGCTCGGGCTCTGGCTGGACGGTCTCGGGCTCTGGCTGGACGGTCTCGGGCTCTGGCTCTGGCTGGACGGTCTCGGGCTCTGGCTCTGGCTGGACGGTCTCGGGCTCTGGCTCTGGCTGGACGGTCTCGGGCTCTGGCTCTGGCTGGACGGTCTCGGGCTCTGGCTCAGGCTGGACGGTCTCGGGCTCTGGCTCTGGCTGGACGGTCTCGGGCTCTGGCTCTGGCTGGACGGTCTCGGGCTCTGGCTCTGGCTGGACGGTCTCGGGCTCTGGCTCTGGCTGGACGGTCTCGGGCTCTGGCTGGACGGTCTCGGGCTCTGGCTCTGGCTGGACGGTCTCGGGCTCTGGCTCTGGCTGGACGGTCTCGGGCTCTGGCTCTGGCTGGACGGTCTCGGGCTCTGGCTCTGGCTGGACGGTCACTGGGGCTGGCTGGACGGTCTCTGGGGCTGGCTGGACGGTCACTGGGGCTGGCTGGACGGTCTCTGGGGCTGGCTGGACGGGGCTGGACGGAACCAGCGAAGAAATCTCGGGCTCGGCGAGGCTGGGCGGAACCAGCGGAGAGGAGAGCTCGAGCTTTGGAGGGGTGCTGGTGACTTCCTCCACCGTGAATGGAGACTCACAGCACACCAGCACCCACTCTACACAGGCGGCGAAATCTTCTGGACCGTTCCCTGGGAGGCGTGCCCGGGACCGCTCGCTGAGGCTGGCGATGTAGAACTCACTCAGCGAGCGGTCAGAATAGTGAGTGAGGCACGCCAACTCCAGAAAATCCCTAGTATGGGATTCCAGGGAACGGTCTTCTTGATCAAGGCAAAGGAGAGCCACGGCGGGAATGTCCATTTTTCTTCTTCTTTTTTTTTCTTTTGGGTCGGTCAATCTGTCACGGTGCGGGTTCAGGTAGAAGGACAGGCAGATTCCAGAATCACGAAGAACATCGATTTATTTCAAACACAGGCAGGAAGACAGGGTATCACAACGCAACATTCAACATTGACCGACAAGGACAGAATGAAACAGAGGAAACTAAATACACAGAGGAATCAGGGTTGATTGGGGTGAACACAGGTGAAAATGATCATGACAGGACGAGGAACAGGTGGCTGATTGGGGAAGTGAGTCCGGGAGAGGAACAAAAGGATCCGGGGAAGTGTGGTGCAGATGACGGGACAAAACAGGTGAGGACGACAGACCGTGACAAATATAGTATATCTGACTGGATTTCATTTTTTTAATTTTTTTTTTTTTGTGATATGAAAAAGCAAAGTTCCTCTTATGTTAGTTTAAATACTGGTGGCTTGATGCCTTTTCTGATCTCCTTCTCTCATCCTTGCTCCTGAAGAGCCTCACAAAAAGGACAACTAAGACCACATGTTAGTGATTAATATAATTGGTACTAAGAGTACAGTTGGTTTTTCCTTCCTTTATTTTTTTTTATTTTGTGTTGTTATGTTGATAGGGTTTATGTTGACTCTTATAATTTCTTGTTGTCTTTCAGCATCTGCACATCACCAGATCTACTGGAGGGATTTGACTGAATCAAGATGCTGCTGATCATTGAAGCTCTTCTCATTTCTGCTGTTCTAGGACAGGTGATCTTGTGTTCTACGCAGCAAAATCCCCAGTGTTTGAGTCCACACTCAGAGTGTTAAATGAACACTGAAGCATTGTTAAAGTTAATGAGATAATTAGTGATTCATTGAGTGACGATTGAGCATTATTGAAGACACCTGATGTTAACAAACAGAATCACTGAAGGAGAAAATCACACATTTTGAGAGTTGACCCTTAGATTTTTAACTTTAGATTTCGTTTGGGTGCTGTAAGAGCCAAATGAGCAAAGAGAAAATAAAATCTAATCATGTTGGTTGTGTTATAACATAATCATTACTTAAACTGAATCACTGAACTCTAATCGAGTCTAATATCTGAGTTAAGTTATAACAACACTATCCTTATACAGCATAATATATTTAACCCTTTTTAGTGTAATCATAAAAAATTCTTAAAAGCTGTTCGACAAACTATATAGTTTTTTCATTAGACATCAACAATCAGCCAGTGAACCTCAACAATGGTGACAATTACAAAGCATGTTGCAGTGCATTCTGGGTGCCACCAATCAAAACTCATTCATGGTTCCCATGATGCATTGCAATATCAATAAACAATTATCTTAATTGTCTCAGTAATTTCCTTTATTCTTACTATTTTATTTTATTCCTGCGGTTTTTATGTGACTACTTGTCACTTGTTTTCTAATGTTCAGAGTTGATCTGTTTATTCTGTTTGTCACCATTGTTGAGATACATACACTGATTCCTGATGTCTGTGTGTGTTCAAAAGACGATTTTTTGACTCAACAACGTTTGGATTACTCTGAAAATACTAAAAATATTATGCTGCACAAGGACAGTGCTACTATAATCAAAGTAATTCTAACTTAGAAATTAGGTTGTATATGAGTTCAGTGGGAAAAAAAATTAATAAAAAGATTAATGGCTGATTGCGTTTACATTACACTGAGATCTGATCACAATGCACCCGAACCGAGACTCACTGATCGGAGAACATTCCCATCAGAAGTGCGTTTAGACTGTGTGTGTGTGGGCAACATCCGGCTACAGGTCGCATGTTAATGCCAAGTGTAAACGCAGCCTCTGAGCGTGGACTAATATAAATGCTGAGCAGTGATAATTTAACAGATTGCAGACAGGAATGCTGATACTGATGATTGATCATTATGATTACTGCAGGATCACAGAACTGATGATGATGAAGAACAGATATTTCCATTGGATATGGAAGAGAATTCAGTCGATGACGTTTTTGTTGGTTGCAAAATGAACATGTCAGACCAGGTGAAGACAGAATTGTTAGAGAAGGAACTCAATAACTCGCCTATATTTAAAACAGTTTGGCAGAGGAGTAAAGAGAATGCCACGATCCCCGTTTATGATAACTTGACATTGAATCATTCAGTAGCCATTTATGTGTACACTAACTCGCATTTTGATTTGCATCAGGATTTCAATAATGCTGTTAGTGCTGATAAACAAAAATATGAAAACAAGATATTTACATGGTATTCACTTTACTTTTTGCTAGCAGAAGCAATACAGATACTAAAGGAAGTGCAAAATGTATGCAAATTAACCTATCGGGGTACAGATGTTGAATTTGATAATAATGTTCTGAACAAAGAGGTTCGTTTTGGCCGATTTGCTTCATCCTCTCTCGATCGTACTGTAGCAACGCTATTTGGAAATAAGTCTTGTTTTGAAATCAAAACTTGTGAAGGTGCAGATGTGAAATACTACTCTACTTTTCCTGAGGAGGAAGAGGTGCTGATTCCTCCATATGAGAAGTTTAAAGTCACTGATATCATGAAAATAGAAGATCGTGCAGATCTCTGGTGTGACACTGTGTACAAATTGGAAAGCACTGGAATAAGAAGTGACCTGAACTGTGCTTTCTTCAGGAATCAAGCGGAGACAAGTCAAACATCAGCATTTAACAATAATGCATTTTGCAGATGCTTTCAGCGAAAGCTACGTACATTGCATTCAAGGTATAGAATAAATCAGTCAGTACAGTTTTTAGGAAAACTACAAGGTTGCTTTTCGCAACATCAGCTGCGGAGACACAGAGTCTATCCCACCGGCCGAGAAATTCACTCAGATACTCACTCATGGCCCTATCCACTGAGGGGTCATCGACACGACCCCACCGACCCCGATATTCACTCAGCAAACCAATTGAATCAGAGATGGCTCTGCTATCGGTCATTACATTCTCTGAGAATCGACCATAAAATCCTGGCTTTACTAAAGCCTTGCTGTCGAGTCTGAGATAAATGAACATTTCAAAATGTATATTCAGATTCATTCCTTAAAAAAAGATATTATTTTTGTATTGCAGCTAAATATTGTGTTATATGCTGAATTGACTACAAAAGGATCAGGGAGTGTGTCAAAGGAAATATTTGTTGAATTTGAGCTGGCCATGTAAAGTCTGGCTGAGAACTGAAACAGCTGAGAGTATTCAATAAACACATTTTTTATCATCACATAGTCTCCTGATTTTTGCTCTTCCTCTGTCAAAATTATCCAAAGGATTTCTTGAAAGTACTTTTAATAATAAGATAAAAATAAAATAAGTGTATGATCACCCTGCTATTTTGCAAAATGTTCTCCCACTGTGGGTCTGAAATTGTCATCGTAGGTGCATGTCCACTGTGAGAGACTGACATAATCAAAAAAATATATAATAATAATCCAGAAATCACAATATATGATTTGAATATATGATGATCAATTTCAGACTCATCCATGATAGCAGGGTGTTCAAACACTTATTTTCCTCACTGTAGTAATTTAGCTGACGCTTTTATCTAAAGCAATTTACAATCGCTATATATGTCAGAGGTCACACGCCTCTGGAGCAACTAAGGGTTAAGTGTCTTGCTCAGGGACACATTGGTGTCTCACAGTGGATCCGACACCAAAGGCACGTGTGTGTCTCTTATCCACTGCGCCATTATGTGTCCCTGATTCATTTGATCAGTTACATAAACTTTTTATGTCTACACTGTTAATCTTTGCTGTAAAAAAATGGGCAAATTATGTCATTTTCCATTAAAACAGTAATATGCCATATAAAAAAAATGCATTCTGGGTAATATTTGTCGTATTTGAGAAAATAGCCTACAGGGATATACTGTGAATTGACAGCACTCAAAGTCGACACTCAGAGGCTGTGTTCAAAATCACATCCTATAATATAATATAATCTCATTCTCTATCCCACATGATATGCTCAAAACACAAACAGGAAACTTACGTAACAGAATATACCTGAACAGAAAGTTTAAAAGCATCTGAACAACCTTATCTAGCAGCCAGACGTGAGTGTATTTCTTGCAACAACGTTTTAAGCAAATGCATTGATTTATTGTTATTAAAAGTAATGATAAACAGCATATGAGTTCTTTTTTATGTTTTGAATGAATTTGTTGTCATCAACAGTACTTTATTTGGAACAATGGTGATATTCTTTATAAAAATAGCCCAGATTGGGTCAATCTCATCCCTGTGATACCAAGATTGGGAATATTAGTTTTTTTCTCTGACTCTTCTGGCCAGAACAGGAGAGTCACAATCAGATTTTTCTTTTCTTTTTCATTGTGTCCAATAGGAAAGACCAGTTTGTTTGTCGATATTCCATCGAAGAAAGACTTTATCATTTAAAGGAAACATGTATTATTACATAGAGTAGCCTTCATTACATTAGGACCAAAGAAAATTTCATAAATGAACCATATTATATTTTACAGAAATAGTTATTACAAATAGAGGCTCTATTCCAAAAGTTATAAAAAGTTCTGCCTTTTTACAGTGGAAAAGTTAGTTTAAAGAGTTTTCTAATCATTAATAATCCTTGGATTGATTAAAAGCGTTCAGACTCGTACTCCTCTTCACATTTACTGTCGGTGGAGCTGCAAGTCGAAGGCCTTCTTTTACACCTGGAAAAAACATGCTATTATTTACAGTGCACAACAAAAGAAACGTCAAGCAATTTAAAATTGTATCACTTCTCAATATTTCTCATTTAAATAAAATAAAAGTAAAAATAGAAAAATAGAGCCTGATACATTGAGAACATCTGTGATTTACATTGCATGACCATGGTGAAATATTAGCGCTAACAGCCCAGCATGCTAATATGAGTAATTATGGTCAGTGCTGAACAACACGGTTTGTAAAGCTAATGCTAGAGTAGACAGCAGGGGGCGCCGCTCGCATCCATCTTACCAAACTAAAGTCTTCATCTGACTGATGTTCTCGGGTAAAGGAGATCCGAAACTCTCCGGGACAAGAAGGTACAGCAAGCCGGAGAGGACATTCAGACTGCCGATCAAGATGTACGGCAAAGACTTGTAGAAGCCTCCTGTAGCAGAACAACACAACAGGGCTTTTGATACGCATGTTTCAGAAGTTACACACATCATATATATAGATTTTTAACTCCTTTCCCGTCTTTTAAAATAGTACTGCATCTAATTTGGTTAAAATAGATATACATATAGGTTTGGAATGAAACAAGGGTGAGTAACTGATGAAGTAATAGATTTGATCCACAGGCCATCTGCTCTCAAAACCAGTTTTTATACAAATGATGTAGAGCGAGAAACACTTCAAAACCGCAAGAGCTTTATTTCAGTTTTGATGTGTTTTCTCCCTCTACATCATGGGCCGAATTCATTACTTTGTCAGTATTTTTGTCATTTTTCAGCACAGATATCTAAACAATCTTAAAGGATTAGTTGACCAGTTGACCTAAGTAGATGAAGTATGGTGCGGTAAGGCTGCCCACTCTGGAGGCCATGGAGCAGGTGCCCAAAGCCGTGCCCCTCACCACGGTGGGGTAAAGCTCAGCCGTCGCTGGGTACACGATCGAGAACGCGGCCGACAGACCGAACTTTCCCAGCATCACCAGAACTGTGGTCACAGAACTCATATCTACGGGTTAAAAGAGACAAAAGTTGAACAAATACTGCAAAATATGATGCTCTTCCTCAGTAATTCTTAAAACAACATACTGTCACTTCAGAAGCAAAATGACTCAAATGTGGCAAAATCAAGTGAGTTATGCTTAAAACGAGAACAAAAATCTGCCAATGGGGTCAGAAAAAACAATTAATTCAAAGGGAAAATGAGAAAATTTGTCTTGCCAACAATGGCAGATATTTCACATTTGCATTTTAGAAAATAAGACTTAATATGTGATTTCACTTGTCAAGTAACTGATATATTGATTTTATACGGTAGGGGGCGGTAAAACTCCTAAGCGGTGAGCAGCCGGTAACAAGAAGTAGACGAATGAGAACGTCCTCGTCTCAGTTCTCGCGCATGCGCCAATAAGGAAGTAATGGAATAGTGGAATAAAGTCGTTATTTATGTTTTTTTCGCACAAAAAGTAGTCTCGTCGCTTGATAAACTTATAATTGAGTCGCTGTAGGCACATGGAATATTTAAACCTTTTCTTTAATGACTTTATGGGCCGTCAAGAGCCAGTCCCTTAGGCAGTCTATGTAGGACTGATCCAGCTCTCAGATTCAATCAAAAATATCTTTATTTGTGTTCCGAAGATGAACGAAGGTCTTACGGGGTTGGTACAGCATGGGGGTGAGTAATTAATGACTTAATTTTCATTTTTGGGTGAACTAACCCTTTAAGGCATGGCGTCCCCCTAGTGGTGTATTTCTAAGTGGGCAGTTTCCTTATGTTTCATGAAGCGTGTCTGCCTCCCAACAGGTTGAGTTTACAAGCGGACAGCCCTTCATGAGCCAACATTAAGGGTGAAGCTATCTCCACCCTGATAAGTAGACAACTCCCTTAGGTCAAGAGTGACATGAGGTCACGAGGCGAGAAAACTAGTGTTTCCTTTAGAGATAACGTCTGGCGTAATGTCAGGCTGATCTTGAGCTCCATTCGTCTCAGGGTTTGGAGATTGTGTGGTGTGGATAGTGTTACTGACAGTTATAAGCTGTTTTCATCATGAATCTCCCCACTAGGACAAGGATTTCAGATATGTCATCCTTCTGGGGAAATTTTCAGGCGCACACACTTTTTCGTCAGATAAATCGGTTCCAAAAAGACACACCAAACCTGTCCAGACTGAAACAAGCTGACATAAAGATGTAATATTTGGTGCTAATATAGCATAACTAGATTTATAAGCCATTTTTGACTAGGAAAACAAAGGGTTAAACACAATCAAAAGTGAACAATTCAACATTTCTGCTGAAACTGATCTTTTAATGAGTATCTTGCATACCAGATTACAGGTAAGTTTCTCACGTTGTGGTATGAGGTGTATGAAGAGGAGGAGCAGTCCTCCGAGGGACAGGGTGGAGGACAGGCAGATGCGGCGTGGCAAGCGGCGGAGCATCAGCCAGGCCATGAAGAGCGCCGGCACCTCCACCACCGCCGACAGGAAGCAGTTCACGAAGATGTTTCCATGGAGACTGGACGTGTTCAGAGACAAGGCACAGTATCCAATCGAAACGGCAAACCTAACAGGAGAGAGTGAGCGAGTGAGCGGCAGGTCCATACACATGTTTTTTACGAGTTTCTTCGCCCATATAGCGTATTTGGCTTGCTGTCCGCAGCGGAGGGGCTCGAGGAAGCAGATCTTAGATGGGACTACTGATGCTCGGGTGAGGATGCCTAAAGTGTGCAGGTGGAGCTGGGAAAGAGGAGGAGGGACGTCGGAGAGAGGTGAGCGGATGCTCTGCCGCTTAATTGAAAGATTAGATGGGTCCACTCCTCCCGAAATTGCGTTGTGAACTTCAATTATATAAATGGTGTTTTTTTTAAAGGTATTTGATTCCCGCATGACTAAAAACCTACTCATAACCAACAAAATGCTGATCATACAAAAGTCAGTCTTACCACAAAAAGACCTTTACATCTTTAAATACAAAACACATTGGGACCACTTAAAAATCTGGGATTTAATTAGTTTGAACCCAGTAATAACGCTCTTTTAAAGAGTAACTAAACACTTAACCAACTTTTTTTAGTTAATGATCTGTAAGAATGGATCTTTATTAATTCCAGTCATTGATTTGAGTAACTTTTTTGACATTTGTGTATAAAGTGTTCTATTTCTACAATATATGGTGTAAAAGCGTCTTAGTGCTGCCCTCTTCAGGTTGAACGGTGGCTACTGCAGTTGAATTTTCCTATTGGATGTTCCGCACGCAGGTTTCAGCTCACCACGGGCAGTATAAAAACCAGCTTGTGTTGTCAAAACCACTGTAGCGAGTCACTCAGGAGTTGGAATTGCGAGTATTGGAAACGATCAGGAGTGTTTTAGCATCTATTTCGTCCCCTCTATCTCCGCCGGGCTCTGTATTTTCTAATATTGCCAGTCGGTGGAGTCCGGCTCTGACCAGGGGTTTAGTTACCCTTTAACATACATTACCCTCTTATTTTTTATTCTAAACTGTTTTAATTATTCTGATTTCTTTTGATTATTTTAATTTCTTCTATGTAAAGCACTTTGAATTGCCATTGTGTATGAAATGTGCTATATAAATAAACTTGCCTTGCCTTGCCTTGCCTTTAACAAGAACATGCTATGATTTAAGTTTTTCCGTATTTCTAATCAAACGAGCAAATACAGTGATGTGAATCAGTTTGAACACTCATGCTAAAGTTGCCTAAATAGAGGAATAAAAAAAATCATCTTTTGGAAATTGATCTTAATGCCTTAATTTAAAAGATGAGGAAAAATCCAACCTTTAAGGACACCAATTTTCTTTGTGTATGAATAATGTATTGTGAATAAATAAATGTTCTTCCTTAAAATACAGGGTGCAGGACACCTCTGTGTTAAACTCCAATAGAGATTTATATTTTTAAAGGCCAATTATTTCAATGATCCAGGACACTATGATCCTGATAAAGTTCCCTCGGCCTTTGGGATTAAAAGATTTCACATCATCATCACACACCCTTCAGCACACCTAGAGATTGGCATGGTTTTACTTCAGTTAGCCCAATAGCTGGTTTGATTAGCATTGAAAGATGATCTTATGGAAAGTTCCCCACGTTGATCTCTAGGTGTGGTAAAGGTTATGTGATGAAATTGGATATTTTAATCCCAAAGGCAGAGGGAACTTTATCAGGATGCAAACTCACCAAACACATTTTCATTACTGTAATAGCTTTTAAAACATAAAAAAATATCAGTGTGCCCTTACAGTACATTTTAAAAAATCTAAATCCAGTATTAAACTACATGCGAAATGCAACAGATTTAAATATTCATGCAATTATTATAATAATATTTTTATTAAACATAAAGCATTTGTATTTCTTTACATTACATTTATAAAATCGAAATCCAGTCTTAACCTGCCAACAAAATCCATCAGAATAGTATTATTATTATTATTATTATTATTATTTTCACTACTACTTCTTGTATACTGTTAAATGACAAATAGTGTTAATACTGTGTTGAAGAAAACCCCACAGTGTGTGTGTGTGTGTGTGTGTGTGTGTGCGTGTGTGTGTGTGTGTGTGTGAGATAAAACATGTTATCTGCTTCAGCCAACGGCAGCACAGAGCAGAAGTTAAGCAAACATTTCTTCACTTTAATGTAAGTTACAGCAAAACAAAGCCTGATTGTCCACCAGAGAGCACGATCAAAAATATAGTACAACTAACAATCGAACAACTCTAACAAACACATCCCAGCTGAAACGGTTTGTTTTTGTGATGTGAAAAAGAAAGAAATATAAAAGCTGAACTTCTAGTAGTCAGGTACTCTAGCAGTATTCGTAGTATCAGTAATCTGGTGGATTTTGTAAAACTGATTTAGATTTGTAAGATGTACTGTAAAGGAATATCAATGCTTTGTTAATTAACAACAACAACAATAATGATATTATAATAATTGCATGAATATTTAAATCTGTAACATTATGCAGACTGGATATAGAGTTTTTAATGTACTGTAATGCAACATTTTGAAGTTTTAAAAGATATCACAATTTTGAAAATATGACATGTTTTTGGTGAGTTTATAATGTAATAAATTTCTCATAATGTAAAAATTGTTAGTGGACTTAAGATTTTATTACGTTTCAAGAAAAGTAATAAATTATGAACATTTTATCACAATAATAATGTAATACTTATTACGAGCAGTTTTTATATTATGTGCAGTATGAGTTGCTACATGCTCCGTGATTGACTAGGTCACCGCCAACATCTTAATATCGGTAAGCATCCTTTATTCACTAAAATAAAATATTAATACGTTAGGTAATTAGCAGGCTATTCCAGTTTGACCTTCCTGAGGTACACTCGGCGATCTCAGTGCTTATCACCGAGAACTACCCAGATGAGAAACAAACAGGAGGACAACCCGTCACCTGACGTCGATGTGAAGTACTTGGGTTGTTCTCCTCGGGTCCCAAGGGATAGTTTGTCCTCGCTTTCAAGGGCTTTGTGATAGGAAGGTTCAGACATTGACGACTCTTACCATTACTTTGCTGTCTGGATTAGCACTAATTACTCTGCTGAGCTTAAATCACCCCGAGTGCATTTTGATCTGCTCTCCAGACAACGTTCCTGTGAATGCAACGCCACTTGCTTCTTAAGAGCATGTTAGGACCTGCGAGCTCTGGCTCCAGACTTTATCCAGCATTGCTTGGAGACATTTGAGTGGGTACAAACAATGTCTTAGTTTAGATCACCTCTTTGGGAAGCTTGCCCTGACAATAGTGCACTGGGTGTCCTCGACTGGATATAATCTTCCTGGGTATTCGTTAGCGAGATTGGCTGCAATTTCAAGGTCTGTTTGGATTTCACTCACTGCATCTTCATTCCTATGTGGAGAATTGGCTGGATGGCTTTTCCAAATCCACTCAATTCCATTTTTTGCCGCATTTTCCTTTAGACCAGACTTGCTCAACGAATTTACACAGTTCCATTTAAACCAGTTTTGCTCCAATTTAATTGGTATATAGATCTGAATAGATCTTCCTGGGAGAGCCCCTGGCCACAGCAAATCTTTTAATTGCCATTAAAAAGCTTTCGGTTGATTGGGTGCAAGCCAGTTGTGCATGAGTTGCTCTACTCGACGACATACAGCAAAAAAGACAACACCCCAGACCTTCAGTGATATTCTTTTCTTGATGTCATCTAGTAGGGTTCAAAGATATCTAGGGCCAGATTTACCAAGCAATTCTACAAATGCACGGATGAGAGTGACAGGTTTTGCACTTGATCTACTGCTGACGCGCAAATTTAAGAACACAGACAGAGTCCAATCATTTACATAACGACCAACGCTATCTACCAAGAGCAATGCAAATTAGCATTGGGACCACAGATAACGCAGACTGTGAAATCCCAGCTAAAGAAGCCACAGTACGTTGGAAAAAGGCAGAGGGCAAAAATGAAGGGTTGTAAGAAGTTTTGGTATTGCATGACTACTTGTAGTTGAGGGTTACAAGTCGTCTTTCATTTCCTGCAGCAAATAAAAAAAAAACATGGCTAAGGAAACGATATGTACGGATAACGTCTTCCTCTGGCATTCTAAAGAAATTAATACGAGTGGCAATGCAGCCATGTCGCAAAATGAATTAAGACGTGCTTTTTTGGGTGTTAAATAATGGCGCAAATACAAATAAATTCACTAGTGCAAAGATTAGTAAATAGCGTTGCGTGATTTTTTTTAAATACTCTCCTCCCATAAATTTTGCGTCTGAGGGCCCGTCCACACGAAGGCACGTTTCGCTGTATACGTACAAATTTTTTTTCGTCCACACGGATCCAGCGTTTTGGGAGAGTGAAACCGCTATTTTTTGAAACCGGGTCCCAAAGTGGATAAATCTGAAAACGACACCCTTCGTGTGTACAGCCAATCCGTATATTTTGCGAAACAATGATGTCATCACATCACGTGTCGTCTGCGTCACACGCCATCTTCGTCTTGTTCTTCTTGGTTCGTATGCAGCGCGCAAGGTTATGCGCATGCTCAAAGTCTTCTTCTCCGTGTATAGTGTATCTCTGTGGCAGAATTACAGCGCCCCATACTGGTCTGGCATATATACTACACCGTTTTCAGTCGGTTTCGCGTGTACGCAGATATTTCTTGAGACGACGCCGTGTTAATGGATTTTTTTTTTTTGGAACAAGGAAAAAAAAAAATCGGATAGGGAACGCACCGGCTTTGTGTGGACGTGGCCTGAAAGGGAAACTCCTTCAAACGTACATGCAATAGAGCATCACAGTCCCGCCCACAGCCGGTGCCGTAAGTAAAAATTCAATACAATTTCTCCATTGACATTTGGGATATAAGCCATAAAAACGTAACCATGCATGGTAGACTTAAAACCAGCTACGGCTGTACTAAGCGATTGATAAACAGCAAAAGATCATGGGGCACTAACCTTGTTTTCCGATAAATCCCTTTTATTCGCGATGTATTGGATAAGTACTTCATTACCCACAATCCTGAACAATCCCACAGTGATGCATCTGATTGGTGGAAGTCGGGTCACGTGTCTGAAACCCCGCGAAGGCGCTTGAAGACTGAAGATCGCGTAATGACTTAGGGCTAAGTTCATTGGTCGCACCTCAGAGACGACCCCACGCCATTGGATGTACAGCAGCCACAGCTTAGCCAATGAGCGAGCCAGATACTCAATGTTTTAGCATGTGCATAAGCTTCAGTAAATCGAGGAAAAGGAGTTTCCCACTATATAAAATTCACTGGAGGAAAAAGTTCACGCGGCCGTCGTCAGATTTGGAAGTCGCTCAAAAGGCTCTTTCACGGTGGCTTTCAGACGACTTTAGTGAGGCGCGGTGGTTTATGGGAGGAGTAGTTCCTTTGCTCGGAAATGAAAATATGTACACAGGCTTGTACCCTCGACTTTTTTTGGATTTTCTCTTAGTTTTTTCACTCGAAATGATGTATTGTATGCTTATGAGTTCAGCCGTAGCTGATTATCCTCAGACATGCTCTAATACTCTTTAGATATGGATTTTACAAAATGCCAATGGGAGAAATGAATGGGAAATTTCTCTCTCGGGCTGTGGGCGGGACTGTGATGCTCTATAAGGTCAGCAGCAAAAATAACTCAGTCCACGCCTCTTCGGCACTAATTTTGCACTGCATGTCGTTAGTAAATCCCGACAGCAGCTTTTTATCGGCAGAAGAGGGTTTGCGCTGATGAAGCTGTTTGTAAATCTGGCCCCTACTGTTGTAAAGTCAAAAGGTGCAGCAGGCTGCGATCTCTCTGGTGGCAAATCAACCATTATTTGCTGACATGTCTTTTTCTACACTAAACACAACTTCCGACAATCCTTTTGGGCTATTCTCCTGCCTGTAATGACCTAGGCTTCTCTAATCCTAAGCAGAGTTTCTGTCAATCCCATTCTCGGATTAGCAGTCTGGACACCCACACCCTGTAGGGTCGGGATCGGGATAACAACTTGATCTTCTTTAAAGACCTGCACTCTGCCACCGCAAACCAACAGCCCATAATCTGCATCCTTATGCATCCTAGGAAGCTGGGTCTTCTAACCAACGATATTTAGCGTGTCGGTGCGGCTGTTTACTGTGGTTGTCATTCGTGATGTAAGCGTGTACATGTCTTACTGTTTTGAGTTCTCCCTCCTCAGCAAGAGTCATTTCTTTCCCATCGGGTCAGCACTTTCCGCTTCGGCTCACATGCTCCACCATTCCCAAAATGTTTGGCTACTGATTGCATCACTTGACTCAAGGAATCGGGCCAATGGCTTGTGGCTCTGGACTATAGTTGTATTTCACAGCTGCCATTCTCATTGACCTTTGACCATTGATCGCAAAGTGTGTTTTAGACATGTGGGCCAATATATCTACCTCCTCAAAGAGCTCAGGATGAATTAATCTGACTGTCTTTCCCAGTGGTTCATATTACTCGTTGTGCTCTCCGACCATTCGGACACTCCAATAAATTAATTAACCAGGATATTCCAGTTTGACTTGACAAGCATTCTTTAAAATTCAGTCAAGATCCCTTGGGTTCTCTATAGAACTTCACACAATTTTTTTTCCAGCAAACACAGAACATTCCCCTAACGTTCCCGAATGGTCCCATGAGGTTATTTTTTATAGGAACGTTCCATGTAGGTTATTTTTAGGTTCCATTTTTATAACGTAAGGAGAATGTTTTGGCAACGTTCCCTTAACCTTGGGAACCAAAAACTAACGTTCCCAGAACCTAAATTTGTTTGCTAGGAGGGTGGCAAAGACACATTTTACAGCAAAATTAAAAAGGCACCAGAGAACCATTTTTACTAGCGGTCTCTGACGTCTGGAGCCCAATTTATGTTACTGCTTGTTATGGCATAATGGCTATATGTAAAAACAGCTATGGACATACAGACTGAATAACTACACACAAATCTGGAAGATATAACACAGTACTTATACATGCAATAATCCACATCTTGAACCAGATAATGGCTGCCTCCAAAATCACATATTTTCTTGAGTTTCTATTTTAACAAGCACTTACTTTGCGCCTGCTAAACAGTATGTTCTATATAGTACGCATGTAATCTGGACATACTACATCCGCCATGTTGTCATTATCATGTGACCTTGCAGCTCTTCACGGCCATTCATAAATCATCTACCGTGTCCTTAAGGGATAGTAAAGTATTCATTGTATGCACACTTAAGATCTCGCCAGAAGAAGTAAGTCATCCGGATATTTTTGCCAAGCGTTTTATGAGTACAGTGAGAACGGACATACTAATCCTGTCACATACTGTTTTTTTCCCACTAGTAAGAACGTATGTGCAGCCCATGTGTATCTTGAGTACATGTAAGCGCTCTTACCAGACGAGGGACAGCAGGACAGAAATGCAGCGGATGTTGGAGGACTTCAGCAGGTCACAGAGACTGTAGGTCTTCAAACTTCCAGCACTACCCTTTGACTGAGGCACACGTGAAACAACAAACATGTCATGTTACACAACACTGGCAAAACACTGCATACATTGTAAGCAAAAGACCATCTGAGATCCACAGCTAAAACAATATGAAGGACTCATAATAACATCAGGGCCAGCAACCTTCTTATCATAAAGAGACATTTTTTACTGAGTTAATCACTGTACCCCTATATAAAAGCATATTTTAAATATTCACAACGGCTAACATAGAAATAGTGCGGAATATTAAATATTTCAGAACTAAATCTGAATGTGTAAAATCATGCATTTTGTCCAGTTTCATCATCTTTCACGATTGGATAGCTATCCGATCAGAGAAAACGCAAGAAGTGAACAGGTACGCATGAACGGATTTTCCACATATATCGCAGTCATTTTAATGTGTGTGGTAAGTTTAATAGGGCTTAAAGGGATAGATCACTTTGAAATTATTTATTGGTATGTTTTATCTGACCTCAAGGGCATCCAAGATGTAGGTGTCTTTGTTTCCGCAGTAGTTTCAATATTGATATTTTTAGGTCAAACCGTTGTTGTCTATCAGTCATATAATGCAGGTCTATGGTCACCACCTCAAAGAGCAACACAGAGAAGTCCAAATTAAACATGATTTAATGACTCGTAAATGTAAGTACACATTGATGGACTAAGACACGAAACGAGCAGTTTGTGTGAGAAAACCAACAGTATTTATATCGTTTTTACCTCTTGTAACCTCAGCCACGTCCATGTGATCTGAGGTCGTGGGCGCTTTCTGGCTGTGGTTACAAGAGGTAAAACGATACAAATACTGTTGGTTTTCTCACACAAGTGTCTTAGGCCATCAATGTGTACTTACATTTACAAGTCATTAAATCATGTTTAATTTGGTCTTCTCTGTGCTGCTCTTTGAGGTGGTGACCATAGACCTGCATTATATGACTGACAGACAAGAACGGTTTGATCTAAAAATATCAAAATCGAAAATACTGTGGAAACAAAGACACCTACATCTTGGATGCCCTTGAGGTAAGATAAAACATATCAAAAAATAATTTCAAAGTGAAATATCCCTTTAGGACTAATAGTATCTCCAAATGTATAGCGTTAAAGGATTAGTTGACTTTTGAAAAAAAAAATTCTGATAATTTACTCACCCCCGTGTCATCCAAGATGTCATGGACTTCAATGGGAACCAAACGGTTCAAGGTCCAAATGAGTGTTAATAACAGTTTCAGATGCAGCTTCAAATGTCTGTAAACGACTCCAGACGATGAATAAGGGTCTTATCATGCGAAACGATCGCTTATTTCAAAACTTAGTCCAAAAATGTAACTTTTCTAAGGACAAATGCTAGCCTTGCTCTATTCTGTGAGGCGCGTTTGTAACGTCACGTTATACGTAATTACGTTCAAAAGGTCACGGGCGACGTAGCCGGAAGTACAGAATCAAAAGTCCGACATCATTGTTTTACCTTTTAATTACTTTTTTTGTAAACGGCGTTTGAGTTAGTTTGCACGTTCAACTTGTAAACACTGACTCTGTACTTCCGGCTACGTTGCCCGTGACCTTTTGAACGTAATTACGTATTACGTGACGTTACAAACGCGCCTCACAGAATAGAGCAAGGCTAGCATTTGTCCTTAGAAAAGTTACATTTTTGGAATAAGTTTTGAAATAAGCGATCGTTTCGCATGATAAGACCCTTATTCATCGTCTGGTGTCGTTTAAAGACATTTGAACAGTTTGCACTGAAACCGTCTTTTGGACCTTGAACTGTTTGGACCCCATTGAAGTCCATTATATGGAGAAAAATCCTGGAATGTTTTCCTCAAAAACCTTAATTTCTTTTCGACTGAGGAAAGAAAGACATGGACATCTTGGATGACACGGGGGTGAGTAAATTATCAGCAAAAGTGTTTTCAAAA
Source organism: Pimephales promelas (assembly GCF_016745375.1). Next base: position 207,283 of record NW_024122004.1, on the reverse strand, counting down.
GTCAACTAATCCTTTAATTATGTACCGTCACTAACTTGTGGTCGCGTTAATGGTTTATTCATTGACTTGCGCAGTTTAATTCTCACACTTTAATAGTATTTATAACTCCTAACTTAATAAAACAAGCTGTGTTACAATGATTACCTCAAAATGTAGATCTGTATGTGTGTGGGAGGTACTATATCTGAATGAAAATGTGTCAGGACCACTATTATCAAAGATTATTGACAATTAGCATACAGTTAGGATTAGCGGTGTGGTTCTGTTCTGGTGTGGATAAGAGCAGCGATAGGGTAAACAGAACAGAACAAACGTAAATGTATAGCAGATATGTAATATATATTCGTCCATATATTCGTACCTGTGATGCGAATGACTGACTGACGTGACTGGCCAGAACAGAAGTTTTGCTTGTTTACATACACCTCTCGGGCTTTTTCATGCTGTACATGTAAGGGCTTGATGTTGATTGATAAACATGGAGATGCTGTAAGTTATTTGAGTCAGAGGAATGTAAGGCCTCAGGTAACTCTGGCCCACTCTTCCTGTCAGATCTCCTGCCTTTTCATTTCTCTCTCTCTGATGTTGGAAGTTAATCTACAAATGCTGTGAGAAGCAACCTCTGAATAATGGCTTTTTCTGCAGTCAAGGTCAGTTAGGCTGGGAATTTAGGGAGTCAGATGTCTTCAGTTAAAGGAGTAGTTCACTTTTGAAAACACTTTTGCTGATAATTTACTCGCCCCCATGTCATCCAAGATGTCCATGTCTTTCTTTCTTCAGTCGAAAAGAAATTAAGGTTTTTGATGAAAACATTCCAGGATTTTCTCCATATAATGGACTTCAATGGGGTCCAAACGGTTCAAGGTCTAAATGAGAGTTTCAGTGCAAACTGTTCAAAGGGCTTTAAACGACTCCAGACGATGAATAAGGGTTTTATCAAGCGAAACGATCGATCATTTAATAAATAAATAACAAAGTTTAAGTTTTATAAGCTCAAATGCTCGCCTTGCTCTGTTCTGTGATGCGCGTTCGTGACTCTCCTGTTCGAACTCGTTCATCAAAATGACCGAATCTTTTTCAGAGTCATTTCAGAGAAACAAACAAATTGACTTGGAAAAAGGTTCGTTCGTTTCAGTGGTTCCCATTGAAGTCCATTATATGGAGAAAATCCTGGAATGTTTTCATCAAAAACCTTAATTTCTTTTCGACTGAAGAAAGAAAGACATGGATATCTTGGATGACACGGGGGCGAGTAAATTATCAGCAAAAGTTTTTTGAAAAGTGAACTACTCCTTTAATAAACATTTATGCACGTCAGATGGGCATATTATGGGATTTTGAGGAAGACCAGGGTGAATGAAGAAAGTCTTTGTTCATTGAAAATGTATTTGTGTGATTTGACTGAATAAATATTCTGCTTAGCTTGAAGCTCATCTTTTAGCTCTCTGAGATATGTTTCGGTTGTAAGAAAGACAGTGATTTCAGACAAATACATTGTATTAAATTTTTTTTTTACCATTGAATGGCCTGACTTTAAAATGGTCAAAATTCGCCACACGACCCTGTCCTGGAGCAATGACAAACAATTTATTTATGATATTGCTTTATTTATGATATTGCATTGCTTCAGTAGAGTCAAAGTTCACTTTATTCCTGGTTAAATTGAGGTCATTAAGTAATAAAATCCATTTGAACTAAATGTTATTTAAACTAGCGTTAGTCTGCTTATGATTAGTGTTACCTTGAACTGACATATGTGAGGTTGTGAGTCACACTGCAAATTAAACGCCTCCTTTTTTCAGTGAAATAAGCCTTAAGTAACGAATTGCCAAATTTTTGTCCTTTTTAGAGATGAGTGGCATTGGTGTTGTAGCTCTAAATGTAACTATCAGACTGATGAGAAAGCAGAGCTCTATGAGCTGTTCATATGATAACACACTGTTTTCCATTTTCTGCACGTCTATGTTTTCATGGAGTTAAATGTGTAAACAGCACTTTTAATGTTCTGCAAGAATCATAAGAGATTGTGTCATTTATTGGCATGTAATTCTCCTCGCTAATCATACACCTGAACTAGATTAATGTTTAAAATGACTTGTGCATGTGAACTCTGGATTATGAACTTTGGACTTGTTCTGTGGAATGATTGAATGCTTGTTTCTAAGAGTTGTGGAATAACTCTTTTTTTAATTATGGTAGATGCAATTATAATGAGGGTTACAGTAAATACTGTTGTCATATTAGTAAATCCATGCATTTAAATGCTGCCATTCTAAGTATAAATTGTCCAGTTAAGTGTGTGTTTCCTATGATTGCATATGCTTGCTTTAACCTGAGTTTATGCCTGGGGTTTAATCTTCAGAGACATGTCTTTATGACATTGCATCTCAAAGTTAGTCAGCTATTCATCTGCTTTTTCTGCTGTCTCCACTCAGATGGGCAAGGAGTTTGACCAGAACAGAAGCATACCGACTGTAAAGTCCCTATATTCATTATCTGACAGAAATGATCCTGACTGAAGGGTTGTTTGTGTGCCTGTCCAACATCTCTTTCAGTCAGTGAGTAATTAACTCGTTACAATATATAAACATGTTGCTTCATAAAAGATTATATTTCACAAACTAGGCTGGTAAATAAGTGCATTCGAGGCATGCAGTAAAAAACACTGTAGGGGCGAGATCACCTGATGAAGGGGGAAAGCGAGACACAGGTAAGAGCACAGGCGGGTGTGGAGATCAACTGATGAAGGAGGAAAGCGAGACACAGGTAAGAGCACAGGCGGGTGTGGAGATCACCTGATGAAGGGGGAAAGCGAGACACAGGTAAGAGCACAGGCAGGTGTGGAGATCACCTGATGAAGGGGGAAAGCGAGACACAGGTAAGAGCACAGGCGGGTGTGGAGATCACCTGATGAAGGGGGAAAATGACTTCAGGGGCCTTAACCCCATTCATCTTGGCAGCCTTTCTCAGAATCTCCTCGGCCTCGGCGACCCTCCCCTGAGACAGCAGCCATCGCGGAGACTCTGGGATAAACCTGCAAATAACAACAGATCCTTATTATACTTATTTAATGCAGCAAAATGTAATTAAATAAGGTCCTATTATGGTAATAATAGTGTGTTATAGGGTATAAGGTTATAATTGTTGATGTTTGAGCATGAAAAAGCTCTGAAAAGCACTAAGTCCCTCCAGCGGGAGTAATTATCTTTAACAGTGTCAGTGTTTCTGAACTCTGTTGCGCCTGAGGCCGTCTTGGTGCATGCGTGTGTGTGTGTGAGAAGCACTGTCTGTTTCTCATAGGTTATTCGCCCTAACTGTGGTTTGTCACGCAAAGCACGGGCATCTTTTAAAAGAGGAATGAGAGTGCAAAATCCCCAGAGGGAGAGCGAGAGAGAGAGAGAGAGAGCAGAGCATGTGTTGCCCACTTTGTTGAATGCTGTTAAAATTGTTTTCATAGCTTTGATTGTGAAATCTGTGAAGCTTGAGTGAGTAATGTCATATTCTTGTATGACATTGTATTTATTGTACGACATTTTACGTGGACGGCAAAGTAAGAATTTTATTGTACAGGGAAACATGCTTTCTGTCTGTGCATATGACAAAAAACTCTTTGAACTTGAAAATGTTTTTTCCTTCCCTCATATTTCATTCTTTTAGTGGTTGACCACATATGTAACTTGAGAACAAACTGCCTGAGTCATGGACGTTGAAGTCATTTTTGACATACTTTTCTCCTGTTTATGTTTAGTAGAAGACTTTCTGTTAATTATGTTGTCCTGGCCAGCCCTGAAGTTACTTTTGCATTCTTATTTATAGTTTGAACTGCTAAGAGAACTTGTTTCCCTCTAACCTCACAATAAAAAAACAAGACGTTGAGAAAGTTCTTGTAAAAGTAATCTGCATGACTATTTTCCTTTATGTTTCACCCCTGAACCCCCAGGCCATGGGTCGTAACAACTCCCCAAATGCCTCCATTGTAGTCTTGAGTTTCTTCCGGGAATGAACACGTCCCAATATTCCTTATTATAATAATTCATACGCAGAATAAAGGGGCGGGGCCTGGTGGAGTTAGTTAGTATTGTGTTAAACTGGTGGTTCTGGTAAGAGACAGGACATTTTTCAAACACACTCGAAGAGCTCTACCAATCACAACACACTGCTCCAGCTGACCAATCAGAGCACAGTGTGCTTTTCGGAAGGAGGGGCTTCATAGAGACAGGAAGTAAACAGAGCGTTACTGACAGACTGGGAAAAGAGGATAGATAGGGTCTCTAGATAGCAGTGGTGATGGGTCTCTAGATAGCAGTGGTACTGAGTCTATAGATATAAGTGGTACTGGGTCTCTAGATAGGAGTGGTACTGGGTCTCTAGAGAGGAGTGGTACTGGGTCTATAGATATAAGTGGTACTGAGTCTCTAGATAGCAGTGGTACTGAGTCTATAGATATAAGTGGTACTGAGTCTCTAGATAGGAGTGGTACTGGGTCTCTAGATAGGAGTGGTACTGGGTCTCTAGATAGCAGTGGTACTGAGTCTATAGATATAAGTGGTACTGAGTCTCTAGATAGCAGTGGTACTGGGTCTATAGATAGGAATGGTACTGGGTCTCTAGATAGGAGTGGTACTGGGTCTCTAGAGAGGAGTGGTACTGAGTCTATAGATATAAGTGGTACTGAGTCTCTAGATAGCAGTGGTACTGAGTCTATAGATATAAGTGGTACTGAGTCTCTAGATAGGAGTGGTACTGGGTCTCTAGATAGGAGTGGTACTGGGTCTCTAGATAGCAGTGGTACTGAGTCTATAGATATAAGTGGTACTGAGTCTCTAGATAGCAGTGGTACTGGGTCTATAGATAGGAATGGTACTGGGTCTCTAGATAGGAGTGGTACTGGGTCTCTAGAGAGGAGTGGTACTGAGTCTATAGATATAAGTGGTACTGAGTCTCTAGATAGCAGTGGTACTGAGTCTATAGATATAAGTGGTACTGAGTCTCTAGATAGGAGTGGTACTGGGTCTCTAGATAGGAGTGGTACTGGGTCTCTAGATAGCAGTGGTACTGAGTCTATAGATATAAGTGGTACTGAGTCTCTAGATAGCAGTGGTACTGGGTCTATAGATAGGAATGGTACTGGGTCTCTAGATAGGAGTGGTACTGGGTCTCTAGAGAGGAGTGGTACTGAGTCTATAGATATAAGTGGTACTGAGTCTCTAGATAGCAGTGGTACTGAGTCTATAGATAGGAGTGGTACTGGGTCTCTAGATAGGAGTGGTACTGAGTCTCTAGATATAAGTGGTACTGAGTCTCTAGATAGCAGTGGTACTGAGTCTATAGATAGGAGTGGTACTGGGTCTCTAGATAGGAGTGGTACTGAGTCTCTAGATATAAGTGGTACTGAGTCTATAGATAGCAGTGGTACTGAGTCTCTAGATAGCAGTGGTACTGAGTCTATAGATAGGAGTGGTACTGGGTCTCTAGATAGGAGTGGTACTGAGTCTCTAGATATAAGTGGTACTGAGTCTCTAGATAGGAGTGGTACTGAGTCTCTAGATAGCAGTGGTACTGAGTCTCTAGATAGGAGTGGTACTGGGTCTATAGATAGCAGTGGTACTGAGTCTATAGATATAAGTGGTACTGAGTCTCTAGATAGCAGTGGTACTGAGTCTCTAGATAGCAGTGGTACTGGGTCTATAGATAGCAGTGGTACTGAGTCTCTAGATAGCAGTGGTACTGAGTCTATAGATATAAGTGGTACTGAGTCTCTAGATAGCAGTGGTACTGAGTCTCTAGATAGGAGTGGTACTGGGTCTATAGATAGCAGTGGTACTGAGTCTCTAGATAGCAGTGGTACTGAGTCTCTAGATAGGAGTGGTACTGGGTCTATAGATAGCAGTGGTACTGAGTCTCTAGATAGGAGTGGTACTGGGTCTATAGATAGGAGTGGTACTGAGTCTCTAGATAGCAGTGGTACTGGGTCTCTAGATAGCAGTGGTACTGAGTCTCTAGATAGCAGTGGTACTGAGTCTCTAGATAGCAGTGGTACTGAGTCTCTAGATAGCAGTGGTACTGAGTCTCTAGATATAAGTGGTACTGAGTCTCTAGATAGGAGTGGTACTGAGTCTCTAGATAGGAGTGGTACTGGGTCTATAGATAGCAGTGGTACTGAGTCTCTAGATATAAGTGGTACTGAGTCTCTAGATAGGAGTGGTACTGAGTCTCTAGATAGGAGTGGTACTGGGTCTCTAGATAGCAGTGGTACTGAGTCTCTAGATAGCAGTGGTACTGAGTCTCTAGATATAAGTGGTACTGAGTCTCTAGATAGGAGTGGTACTGAGTCTCTAGATAGGAGTGGTACTGGGTCTATAGATAGCAGTGGTACTGAGTCTATAGATATAAGTGGTACTGAGTCTCTAGATAGGAGTGGTACTGAGTCTCTAGATAGCAGTGGTACTGGGTCTCTAGATAGCAGTGGTACTGAGTCTATAGATAGGAGTGGTACTGGGTCTCTAGATAGGAGTGGTACTGAGTCTCTAGATATAAGTGGTACTGAGTCTCTAGATAGCAGTGGTACTGAGTCTATAGATAGGAGTGGTACTGGGTCTCTAGATAGGAGTGGTACTGAGTCTCTAGATATAAGTGGTACTGAGTCTATAGATAGCAGTGGTACTGAGTCTCTAGATAGCAGTGGTACTGAGTCTATAGATAGGAGTGGTACTGGGTCTCTAGATAGGAGTGGTACTGAGTCTCTAGATATAAGTGGTACTGAGTCTCTAGATAGGAGTGGTACTGAGTCTCTAGATAGCAGTGGTACTGAGTCTCTAGATAGGAGTGGTACTGGGTCTATAGATAGCAGTGGTACTGAGTCTATAGATATAAGTGGTACTGAGTCTCTAGATAGCAGTGGTACTGAGTCTCTAGATAGCAGTGGTACTGGGTCTATAGATAGCAGTGGTACTGAGTCTCTAGATAGCAGTGGTACTGAGTCTATAGATATAAGTGGTACTGAGTCTCTAGATAGCAGTGGTACTGAGTCTCTAGATAGGAGTGGTACTGGGTCTATAGATAGCAGTGGTACTGAGTCTCTAGATAGCAGTGGTACTGAGTCTCTAGATAGGAGTGGTACTGGGTCTATAGATAGCAGTGGTACTGAGTCTCTAGATAGGAGTGGTACTGGGTCTATAGATAGGAGTGGTACTGAGTCTCTAGATAGCAGTGGTACTGGGTCTCTAGATAGCAGTGGTACTGAGTCTCTAGATAGCAGTGGTACTGAGTCTCTAGATAGCAGTGGTACTGAGTCTCTAGATAGCAGTGGTACTGAGTCTCTAGATATAAGTGGTACTGAGTCTCTAGATAGGAGTGGTACTGGGTCTATAGATAGCAGTGGTACTGAGTCTCTAGATATAAGTGGTACTGAGTCTCTAGATAGGAGTGGTACTGAGTCTCTAGATAGGAGTGGTACTGGGTCTCTAGATAGCAGTGGTACTGAGTCTATAGATATAAGTGGTACTGAGTCTCTAGATAGGAGTGGTACTGAGTCTCTAGATAGGAGTGGTACTGAGTCTCTAGATAGCAGTGGTACTGGGTCTATAGATAGCAGTGGTACTGAGTCTATAGATATAAGTGGTACTGAGTCTCTAGATAGCAGTGGTACTGAGTCTCTAGATAGGAGTGGTACTGAGTCTCTAGATATAAGTGGTACTGAGTCTCTAGATAGCAGTGGTACTGAGTCTCTAGATAGGAGTGGTACTGAGTCTCTAGATATAAGTGGTACTGAGTCTCTAGATAGCAGTGGTACTGAGTCTCTAGATAGCAGTGGTACAGAGTCTCTAGATAGCTCATATAGTTATCTCGTTGAGCTCTCCCCTGTTTAGAGCTCGTCCTTCTAGACAGCAGCACTACAGTAGGTCTCGTCTCTGGCCGCTGCTGTTGTTAGGCTCGCTTTAAAGAAGTCATCTCTGTAGATGTAACGTGCATATTCTGTTTTGCTTCGGTTCTGTTCTGTTTCTGTTCCACTATTGTGAATGTTGACCTAGTTTCTTTGTGTGTGCCAGTTAGCCTAATTAAGTTCACCTCATATTCATTTAATTGACTGGTTTGGTCTGTCTATTTAAGCTCTGTTTCCTTCAGGTTTTTATCAGTTCTTTGTTTTAATAAAAGTTAAACTGCTGTGTTTAGATTGCAACCCAGCTGTGAAAATAAAACCTCACTGAATCTTTTTCTAAGAGTGTAGAGACTCAATTGTGCAACATCCACATGGGTGAGTCCTCAACTCTTCATGAGATAAAAGTATAATCAAATTATACACACTATCATAGCTTAATGGGAATGTTAAATTAGAATATATTTGCATTATCTGGGGTGTTTTTAGGTATAACCCATCTTATTCAAATGACCTTTGTGCTGCCTCTTTGGCAAGCCAGTGTTCACTATACATCACTGTTCTTCTCATGTCAGGTGCATTATTAAACAGCGCCCGTCCCATAGCGAACACCTACCACCATAGGGGCATGCAGAAGAACCCAGGGATGGTGAGGACCAGCAACAGCGTTCTCCAGTCTCGCAAGAAGTATGCGGCCAGGGGAAGCATCATGTACCCGATGGAGAAGAAAAGACACACGCCAAGAGTGGAGTAGATGTCACGAACGGATGGGCAGAATATTTCCATTCCTAGGGGAAGGACATTTTCATAAAACATTTTTTTTAGTTGAATCTACAGTCTGAATTGTTGGGAATATTTTCAAAGTAGATTGTGAGACAAAAACATGCATAGCCTATGTTTTTAAAGACATCCTAAAAATGTGCTGGTAGAACAAATATGCTGCCAGTCCAGTCATCATTTAATATATCAATGTACACTAAAAAAATCACAGCACATCAAAACCCTTTACCTAAAGCAAATGCTGTCAAATAGTTTGAAATCTGGCCCATTCCAGCAATGAAAAACAACACGCAGAATATCACCCAGGATGGGGAGAAGACTTGAATGAAGGTGAATGCCGTCTGAATCCCCATGGTAATGAACAGCACTATTTTCCTGCCAAACCTGAAAACCAAGAAGAAGAAAAAACAAGTTTATTTCCAATAGGAAACACTTTCCAGTTTGCACCAGTTTTGGCGAGAGTGAGTGCTTTCTGCTCTCTTTCTGAGTATAGTCCACTGCTTTCACAATTTGAATAAATTGTGGAAAATAGGCCAAATTATAACTATTGCAACAGACAGGAGAAAAAAAATCTGATTTGTTAAAATAGATCTGTGTATTAAGTCTTGAAGAGTAAAAGCAAACTCTCGTCAAAACTGGTGAAAACTGGAACGTTTTTCCTATTGGAAATAAACTTGTTTTTTCTTCTTTTTCTCAGTTTAATGCATTTCATTGTTCTCCATTTTAATAACTTTTCCCTTAACCTTTTAATTGGGAAATACTCTACTTGTTGTTTATATTGTATGTTAATTCAGGTAAAATGGGACAATTTCTGCCATTGGACTGGGAAAAATGTCCCGATTATCCTGAATTCCCCAAATACACTGATCCCAGCCTGGCATTCTGATTCTGACTTCTTTTAAAATGATTTGCATTGGCAGAGAGAGAAAAAAAAAACAGAGTAAATGGCCTATTCTTGTTTAAAACACTAATGACTTGCTTTGATACACACTTGAAATCCTGAAATCACAATCAGCCAGGATGACCTATGGCCTAATTCTTTACCAGATCTTTGTGCTTGCCTTTAAATAATTATAATATTCACATGTGGCTCGTCGGGAACAAAAGGTTTGATGCTTTCTAACCTGTCAGAAATCTGTCCAGAGATGACAGAACCAGTCAAAACCCCAGAGAAGAAGAGAGAGGTGGTCAATGGCACTCTCCAGTCATCCGAACACACCAAATCCCACTGCCGATGAACACACACGGCAGGGTTTGATGGGATTGTATCCATTTGTAGAAGGAAAATAAAACAATGTTCAAAGTTACGTTTTTAAAGGGTTACGTTACGGTCTGACCCATGCAAGCCTGCGGTGATTTACATTATCTTTGACACTTCTATTCCTGATTGAACACAGGGAAATGGAGACAGGGGCTAGTTGTCACAAGGGCTATTACAGTCACTTTAGGAATTTTCTGATCAAATTCTATTTACATAAATGTTTGTTTTCTGTGAAACCCAAAGTTTAACTCAAAACCCAAGATAGACTTTGTTTGTCCATGTCTTACAAAACAGGAATAAGAATCTTATTGTGCATGATTCATCTTGAAAGAAAGTGTCATAACTTGCTCTTTCTGTGGTATGAATTATGTCTCCACACAATGCATTTTTTCTTTTTCATCCAATTTTGATTAAAATGTTTTCTCTGTTCATAAAGCAGTTTTACATCACAATATGGAAGTTACGTTGCATGCAATTTTGGTTTCAATTTCCAAAAATATTTGGTCATTCTGTCAAAACGTCCAGTATTATCACGGATGTACAAAAGTATAATTTACTGACTAACATATGCTGTTAAATGTCAATATCACATTAAGATGGTACATTATGTACTTTCTGGTTTTTGTGCTATTTTATGAATTGTTTTGTTTCACAATTATCATTCAGCTTGTAAAGCTACTAAATGTCCTATAACAGACTTAAAAACCTTTCCTTATTTCTTATTTCAAACAAAGAAAAAATAAAATGCTGGTCTCTATCTGATGTTCTCACTGTCCTGGATCTTTTTCTCTAGGACAAAAGGAGAAACCTGGATCTTGTTTTTGTAGTCAATAGCTGAAGGCGTGCGCCTATACAGAACTGACTTTCACAAAACCAATAAAAGCATGACATTACAGCGCTATAATATTAGATTAATAATACCCATAAACTCTGCATTTCCTTGTTTTCAGTGCAAACCAACTCAGATGTACATGAACAAACACCCTTTGCATAACACAGGCTAATTACAATAAATAAAATATATAAAAATAAGCCAATTAACTAATCAAATAAACAATTGAACTATATGACATTATTATATCAAACTAGTAACAAAATGTTGAGAAAGAAATCCCTTTAATTGCAAATAGACTTTTTTAATAATAATTTTGGAACTTTATATGTATGTAATACTGTACATCCATTAAACTACACCAGCGTTTGCGTCAAACCAACAGTGGATTACTCAGAATATATTCCTCATGTTGCACAAGGCTTGCTTTTCAGATTATTAATCTAGTATTTTTTTTATACAGTACAGACCCCATTTAAATTAAACTACAAACCAAAGGGAAATTAAATTCTGAATAATTTACAGTTGCTTTGATATATAAAATATACCAGATTAATAATCTGAAAAGTAAGCCTTGTGCCACATGAGGAATAATATTCTGAGTAATGTACAGTTGGTTTGATGCAAACACTGTTGTAGTTTAATGGATTTAAAGTATTGGATAAATAAATAAAATAAAAAACGTGAAATTACAATACCAAAAACAGAGCCTTGTGCAATAAACGGGATATCTTTCTGAACATTTTACTATAACTTTGATACAATAATGTCATATAAGCCAAATTAAATTGTTTAATTGATTTATAAAGCTAATTAATTTAGAGTCAAACCAAAATTTATTCAGACACCTTCAATATTTCTAATGAATATGAGCAGAACTCTGTTAATTAACATTACAGTAGGTAAGGCATTATAACTAACATGAACTAACCCAATGAGCAATAAATGTATTACTGCATATTTAATAAAAAATAAAGCAGTTCATTGTTTGTTAGTTCATAATATTTTATTAAAGTATTAGTGAATGTTCAAATGACCAAATATTAGTTCAGCAACCTTATTGTAAAGTCTTACCAATTTTTATGTTTATTTTTCAGTTTATTCTGCTCTCCCCACGTACATAAATTAGTTAAAGTGTCCTGCACGCACTAATAAATAAATAAATAATAATGATTTTTGGTTTGACTGTATATCTTTTTTCTTGAAATTAAGCCTTGTGCTATGCAAAGGGTGTTTGTTTGTGTGTTTATGAGTTGGTTGGACTGTGCAGAGAGATTTAAGGGTATGAACGAAACCGAATGTCGTTCAACTCTGACCGGAGCGACAGGTGGAGTCGAGCCGGAGCCCAGAGTATCCGCCTTTCTCGGGGACCCGGAGACCCCAGATACGGTCAATCTGGGCTTCAGTATATATACATCGAGCTGGCTCTGTCTGGAAGAAGGAGAACGCATCGAAAACAAACCTCTGTAACAATCGTGGAGATGTATATTTCCTTATCATACACCCAGCCGTCCATACAGGTTTCTCGAGGAATATCCGAGACATTCACATCCACCCACGGGAGCAAACCCCTGTCCGAGTAGTTCTTCACGATGTCCACTCGGTGTCGGGAGCACTTGCTGAGGCGAGACTCCTCGTCCAGGGGAACGGACGCGTTTCTCCACTCAGCCGTGATGTTCAGCGCCGCGGGAATCAGACAGTGATGAACGGGTGTATCGCCCATGAAAACCATGGATAACCCCGTGAAGCCATTGGGAATAATGCTGAAACACAACAGAATGAACAGATTCCTTTGGAAAGGTCCCCAGTCTCCCAGGAACGCGGTGCTGTCATCGTAGTCTGGAGAGTTCATGATAGTCGCAGCACATCTGCGACAAAACCTTCTTCTTCGCTGTCAACACGTCTCGCTAACTCCTCATGGGCAGCCTGTTACCTCCACCTACTGTATAGCTTACATGTGTGATGATGTATCTGTATTGTTTTACTTTTTATGCAAGGATGTAATGCTGCCACACCCCCCTGAGGCTCAGCTCCCTCCTCCAGCGTACGAACTGAGCTCCTCAACCTCCAGGATGAGCAACGCGCCGCGATCCGCGTGTGGCAGGCCGTGTTTACATTCATCACTCGTGATTAGGGTTGGGGATCGTTTGAATTTGAACGATCTTGATTCCGATTCTGCTTATCAATTCCGATTTTTATTGATTCCTAATTTCGATTCAAATAAGGTAAAAAAAGTAATAAATAAATAAAAAACAACAATATCTGATTCACATTTAGTCAAAATGCAAAACATGTAATTAATTGTATCTGAATAGAATGAGCAGAAATCATCAGCTAAAAATGCTGGGTTGTTTTAACCCAACTTTGGGTCAAATATGGACTAACCCAACCGTTGGGTTACATTTTTACATTACATTTTTAACCCAACATTTCGGGTTTGTCCATACTTGACCCAAAATTGGGTTAAAACGACCCAGCATTTTTTAGAGTGTACTTAGACGCAGCGTTTGCCCGTGGTTTAAAGGGATAGTTCACTTTGAAATTAATTGTTGGTATGTTTTAGCTTACCTCAAACACCATGAAAGAACAAGCCTGTGAACATTTTAAAACAAATTAAAAATTAGCAATGCAACAAATAGATACAACTAGCTACTATACAACTAAGATTTTCAAGTACAAAAACTGTAATCAAATTTAAAATAACACTGGACTTTATAAATAAAATATACATTACAAATATAGTTACAAAAGTTATTCAATCAAGAACAAGTGGATTTTCTCTTTGCGTTTTGTTGTGTGATTAGTAGCTATTATCATAGAGACGACAGGAATATTAGTGCTGTCCCTTTAAGAGCTGTACGGGTCCAGTACGCTGACACACACACGTCTGTAGCTCTGAAAACACGAGTCGTTTAAAGTCATATGGAAATGTTCACAAATGAATCGATGAGAGGAATCAAAATTTTAATTTAAAAGAAAAAAAATATTATTGAAATACACAATTACATCATTACTCACAGATTTATATATTTTTTTGATATCAATAATTAAATTCCAACTTGTAAGAACTACAATTCTTGATATCTGTAAATGTATTTTCATTATAGACTGCCATTCAAATTCAATTGTTGATATGAAGAATTGATTTCCTACTAGTTGAAATTCCAATTTCACAAATCAGAAATACAATTTTTACTTGTAAAAATCATAATGTTTCATATCAAATATAACTTTGTTACTAATAAAAATATTAGCTGATATCAAGAACTCAATTTTGTATTTCAGCATTTATCTAGGGCTATCTGAGAATTACATTTCTGATGCAGGCCTATATCATCAGTGTGATAATAGTATGTCAGAACGCCGGCTCATTATTGGCTGACCCTGGTTGCGTGACAAAATAAAATATGCATCTGCACACACAGACGATTCCTCGTATTGGACAAAACCTCTCCAGCCTTAGAAAAGATCCTTTCACAAGGAAAAGAGGATGCAGGGGGACATAAATATGCCAGTGCCAGCTGGTATAAATGAGGAGACTGATGCTGGGCCCAGAAGAGGAGGATCTCCTCTTTCATGCTGGCTCCTTTACCAGGGAAAAGGAAGAGTCCCAAATCTAAATTAAAAAAAACAAGACTATAATATAGCTACTATAATTATTAATAACTCTCGTAAGTGGAGGAGGACAAGAAAGGGGTCCTCGGTCCCACAAGGCCTGGAGACCTGACCTGAGCTCTTCGCCCTGCCGACGCCATCCAAGACTAAATTTCTTCTCGTCAGACTTGCTGAGCTAGAGACTCTTCATGTCAGGCCTGCCGGACCAGAACTTGTTCACATCAAGTCGTGTCAGATCACCCTATCCCCTGAGGCATCAGATCCTCGGTCGCCTGCACCTGATCCGCCCCGGCCCTCAGTCAAGACTCCAGACCCGCCTGAGTTTCCTTGTCTCTGCAAAGAGCCATAGGGACTACGATGCTGTCTTTGCCTAGACTACCCTCCCTCCCTTCTTTGTCTTGGTGTGTAATGCTGCCTGTCTAGTCAGTCTAGATGTCTTACGGCGGAGTCTCTATCGTTATCACCGGCGGCCATCTTGTCACAGGCAAGCTTTCTGGCAGGCTCTGTGTTCCCTGATGTAAGATGAGTGATCCGCACAATCTCGCTTTACAAACGGTTTGGTTTCTCACAAACGTTATTAACTTGGCTATAATTCTGGATGATTATTTAATAAACGTATTATTCATAACTACGTCTCTGACGTTTATAACCAAACCGTTGAACCGTTGAAAATTGAGCAAGTAATGGTTATTAGTAAAGTACATTCACCATTGAAACACAATGTTACGAGTGACTGAGGTGCCTGTGACAAGATGGCCGCCAGTGCGGACGTCGACCTCCATTGGCCAGCAGCACGGATGAGACATCTAGACTTTATTATGTATATCTATGTGTCTAGTCGGTCTCGTTTTTGATGTCCCTCATTGGGGATGTCAGGAGGTGTCCCATTTTGGGGAGGTTCTGTCTAGTTGAGGTCTTGGTTTAGTGACGGAGCAACAGAATGATCACAGAATTTTCATTTTTGGGTGAACTAACCATTTAACTGATGTTATTGAACTCATTGCCACCATATTACATCAAATTGCAGTATCTTATTGTTTGAAATAATATAAGACTGTTTCTTTTAATGTGTATTCTGACTTCCCATTGTTTTTAGTATTATATTTAGGAAGTTGTATGTATTGTGTAAGAGACTGCCGTTGTTAGTTTGAAATGTTTGTTTGGTCAATAAAAAGTAAGAGATGAGATATCCTGTCCCATTTTAGGTACATTTAACCATCTCTGAATAAGTAATATTTAATTTCTATTAACTTATTATTAATAAAAATGAAGTAGATTAACTGCCTGCTACCAATAGAGTAATTATTACTCTTTTTTTATTATGAGAAGTAATTAGCTGTGCAATGTATTGAGAATTATTAGGTCGATTTTTGTTTAGTGTGTCATAGCCATTAAATGTATAGGTGCTCTTTACTCAAAAATATGGGATGAAATCTGCCCAAACAAAGTGAGTGCAAATTGTTACATCAGTTAATGTAGATTTGTTTTTACAGAAACTCTTGCAGATATTTGGGTAGTAGACCTGACATTACTTTATAAATAAAAACACACAGTCTATTATGTAATGTCGTCCAATTTAATGTGTGTCAGTACCCAACAAAAGTACAGTTATACCCTCTGCTTTCCATCTGTACAATAATTTATACATTTCTGTATAAAATCTGAACAAATTGCTAATTCTCTTAGTCTGTTCAGTCTATTATTATTGGATGGAATATACAGACAGTTTATCGGTTATTCTTAGACTTATTTTTGTCTGCATACTGTATATACCCGATTAAATGGATCTGTTGATCTGTAGGGTGTGGCGGCTGCCGGAGGGCTATTCCAGAGAGCAGGTTATGTGGCATATAAAGCTATGTTTAAGGGTAGTTAAGTGGATAGACTCGCATTGCCAGAACTTCAGAATGACGACCGAAAGTCTGCTTTCATTGGCCATCTGATTGACATCTAAATTACAAAGACAGCGAGTCAAGCTCTTCCTTCAGTAAGCATTAGACCTTTTAGAAGCAGTATTAAATGGGTAAGATTTACTGGGGACACAAGGGAGAGACGCTGTTAATCAAAGCTCACTTTATTGTGCACATATGCAGAGTTCGTATAGTCTGTCTGTACATACAAACATCAATGATTAAACAGAAACTTGAAATGACTGGAGTGCAGAAACAGGCCTATGGCTTCTTTCTACTAATATATAAAGAATACTGTAATTCAATGGATGCGCAGGTTTTTCCTGATGATAGAAACCCATCATTCTGCTTTGCTCCATTTTACGGGACCGGGGAGTTTGTCTTGCAGTCTGCACAAAGAGAGAGAGAGAGGTTGATGAGTATATTTTGAAGAACATTGGACTAAACTGACTTTCATTGTATGGACACACACACACACAAAAAACATCAACAAGAAATTAAGTAAGTTTTAGTCCATTTTTGAGGATAATAGATTGGTAGATTAGACCTGAGGGACAAGATGGGTTCATAACAGTACCGTTATGTGAACTGTCTCATTGGTTTGCACCAGAGGTTTGAGCTCCTGAACAAAAGGGATCTGCAATTGGTGTAAAAGAGCCACAAATACAGTATTTACAGATTTGTATAGGGATGCAGGGCGAGAGCTGGAGTGGATGAGAGGAAGTCTTGGTACATGTACCATATGAAATAAATAAAGCCAAACTGGTTTGCAATAAGTGAATATGGTAATGTTGTTTTTAGGAGTTACAGCATGTAACACACACAAACATGGACACACACTCGATCTGGTGATCTCATGCTGCCGTGTCGGACCACTATTGTGTCTTCTTAAGATTTCAGTAGCAAAACTGTGAGTGATAAGAGAACTGTCAATAAGCGCTATCGCACAGCTGATTCAGCCGTGGCCTTCACGGAGATCATGTCATCTCGCCCTTATGTTGAGGATCTTAGTCTCAGGCTCTCTGAATGTATTAACTGTGCTGCTCCTATAAAAACAAAGACTCTGTGACATTTAAAGCCCCATGGAGAAATAGTACATCACACCGTAAAATAAAAGAGCAGAAAGGTGTTACACTTTTTGGAAAGAGGCAATGTCACTTCCGGGTGCAACACATTTATTTTTCTGTATGAAACACAAGAAAATGCAATGTTCAAACAAGGAGCACATTTCTCTGCACATTCGCGCTTCATCTCGTGCTGGACTACTTCTATACTCTTATCCTGTGATATATTCACAAATTATCTTGACTCGCATGACTGATGTCTAGGCTGATACGTCACACTAGACTAGACTCCTTACAATACTCCATTTTCAGAAAATACATGTTCTTTACACAAACACATTAACATGGATCTAAACATGTGCTATGCCCGTTATTAAACTGATATAAAAGGAAAAGGTCTGAAAAATAACATCTTTAAAGTACAATAAACTCTATGAGTCATACATTTAAACTCAAACAAGCATGTGAATAGTATTTGGAATTAAAATAGATTTTCAGGCATCAGCAATAGTTCAGTCTATACCCACATTACTCTAACATTGATAAACTGCACGTGTATTCCTAATACTCTTTCATATCACTGTTTAACTTGTCTTTAATCTTTTTACTCTTCATGAAATATGCTAATGACCTGACTACATTATGAACTAAATTTTAACCATTTAACAGTTACTGTGTTATCACTATGAACTCACAAAATTATTAATAAACTGTTTTACCTGCTCAATCTGACTATGGTTCTTAATTTAACAGTATGAACGTCCTTTATTTTTTACATGTAATGGCTGACAAAGCAATGCTAAATGAGGGTCACGTGTATATACGAGGCTAAGAACAGTCACGTGTGCCTCATTAACTCCAATTGCCCAGACTTGTCTCTACACGCATTTCAATCAATGTTCATACACATATATTCGGTTAATTATGCCTCATCCCACACTCACGTCGAGTATATATGCTTCTAAACCTTTATTACTCCGTTTTGCTCACGTTAAGAGTTACTAGTTTTCTACTAATTAAAATAGTTAACACTCCCGTCCGCCATTTCACGACATAACTCTTAATCACCGTTAAAACTTCACTTTTGTTAACGTTTCAGGCACAAACTATGGCTCTATAAGAATATAATACTGTTATACATATACCAGTGTAAGGTTATTGTCAGCTTACCTGTATGAAACACAAGAAAATGCAATGTTCAAACAAGGAGCACATTTCTCTGCACATTCGCGCTTCATCTCGTGCTGGACTACTTCTATGCTGCTAACTAGTCAGCCACTCATGCGCCGCGCAACTCCCGGGTGCCCCCTGCTGGCGACTCCGAGTCTCACCAAATTGAACACAATGAAAGTCATACAAGTAACTAATGATAATATGAACAGTTTGAAATTTAAAGGGGGGTGCTTTGATATCTGTCCCATTTTACATTCTTAGTGCTACACTCTCCCCCACAAAATTAAATGTCTCCTGACATTTCCCAGAACAAGGGAACATTACTTTAGAAAACCTCAGCCATCCAAGGCCTCCAGTAACCCTTCGTCTGCGTTACCTGATTCTCTGTTACCTTACAGTCTCGATTTACCAAGGACGGTTGACCCAATGTGTCATAACTCAGTACAACCGGCTGACGTCTCAGTCTCTGGGGTCGAGGTCCTACCGCATGTCGCTCTCCTAGCGTCCGAACCAGCGGATCGGCCTCTGACTCAACATTCTCAGACCTGTCAGAACTCAAATCAGGTCTCTGAGATTGTAGTGGCACATCCTCTTCGCTTTGTAGTGGCACATCCTCTTCGCTTTGTAGTGGCACATCCTCTTCGCTTTGTAGTGGCACATCCTCTTCGCTTTGTAGTGGGTGAAAGGGTTCTGCCAGAGGATTCAGTGGAGTGGGTCTCTGCTGTCTCCCGCTGCCAGATCTCAGATTCCATTGGTAGGGACCACTGCCTTCATCGTCAGAGGTGTCACTTGGCTCTGGTTGCTGCTGTTGTTGTGGTTTGGTTCTTTTCTTTGAGGAGCTCCGGGAGTCTTTCCATGGCTGACGAAGCCCTGCTGGTGGCTGATCAAGAGGTAGGAAATCACAGGGCAACAGAAGATTTCTGTGAACCACTCTGTCCCTTCCTTTGCCATTTTCTGGACTGATCTCATAAACGGGACTCCCATCAGCTTTCCTCTCCTTCACTCTGTACACCTGACCTTCCCAGTAAGATTGAATTTTTCCAGGCCCGCCTCTGGGAGTGAGATTTCTGAGAAGGACTCTATCACCTGGCTGGAGGTCTCTTCCCTGCACTTTCCGGTCATAGAGGACTTTTCCACGAACTGCTCCTTTGACCACTGTTTTAGCCGCAATCTCGTATGCCTCTTGCATTCTTGTCTTCCATTTACTCACGTAGTCATCATAGGTGTCGTGGGCCTCATCTTTTTCAAGACTAAAGAACAGATCAATGGGCAGGCGAGGAGAACGTCCAAAGATAAGGAAATAAGGCGCGTAACCCGTTGCCTCGTTCTTGGTGCAGTTGTACGCGTGGACAACTTTCGCGAGGGACTCCTTCCAATCCTCCTTCTCCTCGTCCTCCAAGGTGCGCAGCATGGACAACAGGGTACGGTTAAACCTTTCCACCTGCCCGTTACCCTGGGGGTGGTATGGCGTTGTGTGTGAGCCCTGGATGCCAGAGAGTTTCTTTAAGCTCGCCATCAGTCTGTTCTCAAACTCTTTGCCCATGTCGTGATGTAGTCTGCTTGGGAACCCGAACTTGAGTGCAAAATCGTTGAAAATCTTGTCAGCTACTGTTTTGGACGACTTATTCCTTGTTGCGTAGGCCTGCGCAAACCTAGTAAAATGGTCCATGACCACCAGTATATACTCATAGCCATGCTTGCATTTTTCCAAATGCAAGAAGTCTATCGAGACGAGCTGAAATGGATAAGTGGTCTGAATGGGCACCAGAGGTGCACGGCTCTGCTTACTCGGCTTCTTCTTCTTGAGGCATTCACACACCTTACTGACAAAATGTTCAACATCCCTGCTCATCTGTGGCCAGTAAAATCGTTCTCGTACCAGGTCGAGTGTCCTTTCGACCCCCAAGTGACCCATGTCCTGGTGCAGTTCTTTGAAGACCAGAGGATGATAAGCTTTGGGGAGCAGCAGTTGTTCTCGACGGGAAGTTCTGCGGCGCAAGACGCCATCTGGACCAACTTTAACCTTGAGCCATTGTTTCAGCAATATGGCCACTGCGGGGCTCTCTGCTTTCACTTCAGATCTACTTGGCCTCTTGTTCTGTGACTTGTACCAGAGGACTCTGGACAGGATTTCATCCTCTTCCTGCGCTTTGCGGATTTGATCTGTGGTAAGAGGTTTGCTGGTCTCCCGGTCCTTCACTAAGCTCAAAGCACTGACCTGGATCCACCCAACACCCCGGCAAGGGCTTGTCTTTTCCGCTGTAACTCTCTCCATAGATGCACTGATGACATCTTGACTGGCCTCAGCCGTACAGCTACACATGTAGTCCTCAAAGTCCAACGGCATCCTTGATAAGCCATCTGCATCGGAGTTGTTTTTGCCTGGGCGGTACCTGATTGTGAAGTTATAATCGGCCAGCTCCGCCACCCATCTGTGTCCTGTTGCGTTGAGTTTTGCGGTTGTGAGCACATACGTTAACGGGTTATTATCTGTATATACCACAAATGATGGGGAGTGATAAAGATAATCCCGAAACCGTTCGCAGATGGCCCACTTCAACGCTAAAAACTCCAGTTTTCCAGAGTGCAGATGGTACCTCTTCTCTGCTGTACTCAAGGTGCGGGAGCCATAGGCAATCACTCTCATCCTCCCCTGCTGTCTCTGGTATAACACCGCACCCAGGCCAACTTGGGATGCGTCACAATGCAATACAAATTGTTGGGTGAAATCTGGATATCCGAGGACAGGCGGCTTCGTGAGTGCATCTACCAGCTGATTCAATACTTCCTGATGGGAGCTGTTCCACTCTATAGGTGTCTGCGATGGTAAGTGACCCTTGTTTTTCTTTCCTGTCTTACATGGCTTCTTCATGGTCTGGTCTAGAGTGCCTTTCTCAGGGTTAGGGACTGTGAGTAAGTCATAGAGTGGGTGAGCCACGCGGGAGAAATTGGGAATAAAGGGTCTGTAGTAAGAGAGAAACCCAAGGATCTGGCGCACATCACCCACTGTGGCAGGGGTCTTCTCTTTTAACGCCTGCACCGGAGCCACCTCTGCAGGGTCCATTGTGTACCCCTCTCCAGTCACCAACTTGCCAAGAAACCTCACACTCGATTTAAACAGCTCACACTTCTTTGGGGTCAGCTTCACACCGTGTTCCTTATAGCGCTGGAGAACAAGACGGATGTGCTCCACGTGTTCCTCAAAGCTACAACTGTGTACCAGGTTGTCATCCAGGTACGGGAGGCAACTTGTGTCCCTCAGCCCAGTCAGACAATGCTCCATGCTCCTCTGAAACTCTGCGGGTGCCGAGCTCAGGCCAAAGGGTATGCGCACCCATTCATAGAGCCCCCAGGGTGTGATGAAAGCTGTGAGCGGGCGGCTCTCCTCATCCAGATAACCCTGGTGGTACGCTTTACCCTGGTCTAAGACCGAGAACCACGAGCTCCCACCTAGAGCATCCAACATGTCTTGAATCCTCGGTATCGGATGGCGGTCGGGGACTGACTTACGGTTAAGTTCTCTGAAGTCAACACAAAGACGAAGACTTCCGTCCTTCTTACGGACACACACCACTGGGGATGAATAAGGGGATCGAGAAGGTGTGATCCACCCTCTTCTCAACAGATCCTGTAGGTACTCCTTAACTTCATTGTGCAGAGGCTTGGGTACAGACATGTAGGTCTTTTGTACAGGGCTCGAATCGTGGAGGGTGATATGCATCTTGAGTGATGGTATACAACCCACATCGTCACTGTCAAAGGAAAACGCTTCACATTCCTCCCGCAACATCCTCCTTACCACCTCCTGCTGTCCTTCCGAGAGATGGGAGAGATCCACAGGAGGGTCCCATGAAGTTGGCCTACTCGCCTGAGTGTTATCTGGTTGTGGTGTGCTACTTGCTTCACTGGTCTTTGTCACTGTGCTGTCCTTCATTTCAGCCCTTGTCTCATTCTCATTAATCTTTATAGGCGCTGTGTATACGGTCTTGACCGGTTCCAGATATCCAATCACCCTGTGACGGTCCAGACAGATGGTGTGATCAGTCGTGTTGGTCATGGAGATGGGTATGTATGGAACTCTCCTTTCTGGGATCTGGACCAGTACATCATTGTAAATAACACCTTCTGGAGGAGGATTAAGTAAGTCAGGTGAAAAGAACATATGTTGACCTTGGGTTCGTGAACTCACATGTGCTCTTATGTAGACAGTGGTGACTTGGTTAGCTGGTAAGGGCACTTTTTTTCCACAGGTACGAACTACACCAATCTCCGAATCTGAATCACCGTTCTGCATCAACTTGACTACCTGATGAGCAGTTTTCACTGTTATTGCAAGGGCTCTACTCACTTTCTGTGCCAACTGCTTTCTTTCACTTTTCGTCTTTTCCTCGTTGCGGTTAATGATCGCCTCAATGACGTTGTAGCCAATGATGGGGTCGCTGGCAACTGCTGGGTCGCTTGACACAAGCATTGGTACTTGAAGTTCATTCATCTTGGTGGGGTCACTGCCTAATCTGAAACTGACTTCAATCCAGCCAATATATGGAATGGGCGTGTCATTGGCAGCAAAGACTGTCAGGGTCTCATCTCCCAACAACTCTGAGATGGGTTTGACAATAGTGTGAGGAAGGCAGCTCAGTCGCCAGGGCTCATTCACTATACTGGACTGTGCTCCCGTGTCCCACAGGGCTCTGACTGGTCGATTGTCCATGAAACAGTCCACCATACATCGGCTTCCTACAAGGCTTACTAACTGTGGCTGGTGTCGAGGTGGTATATAGTGAACTACACTTACAGCAGGTGAGGCGCCCGATGCTCTCTTTCCCAGGGCTGTTGTCGGTTGAATGACTGAGCTGGGTGGTGGCTGCTCATTTTGGGGCGCTGTTACTTGGACTACTGCTGGCCCCATCTCAGTAGCCCCTGCCCGTTTCCCGACAACGCTCTGCATCCGCGAGAGAAGTGGCCTTCCTTCCCACATTTGAAACAGTGTGAACAGCTCTCACCTGTTCTCTCATCCCTACATTTCTTGCAACCTTTTTCTCTCGGCCTTTGTTCAGGAGAACGGGGGTTCGCTTCCATTACAGCCAGAAACATTTGCTTCATCTCTTTACGAAGTTCTTCCATCATCTGCTGTACATTCATGCTGTCAGGTTTAGTCTCGTTCCCTTTTACTGTTGTGATTTCTGCTGCTGGGTTGGACTCCTTAAGTTTAGAGGGGCTCTGGGCAGGTTTGGATTTTACCTGAGTATCTGCTTGAAGCTCCTGCACTTTGGGCGTCTTACCAGCGGTGGATCTCTTGCGCTTTTCTTGTCTCTCACTTTCGACTTTGGCCGCCTCATCCACTTTCTGTATAAGCTCTTCATCTGAAATACTCAAATCACTGAGGTAGGGCAGAATTTGGAATTTCACAGAATCACTTAACAGTCCAGTTTCAATTGAGCGGAGGAACTTGCGTTGAATGACGGCTCGGCTGTACTGTTCATCTGTGTCCTCATTTGCTGCTTTCCATAACAGCTTCTCTTTCAGCTCGATTGCACGGAATACAAAGTTCAGGACAGTTTCTTTGGGCTCTTGAGAGATGTTTAGTAGCTGATGGTAAAGTTCAGTGGAGCTATCTACACGATAGTGGCCTTTCAGGATGGTGAGAAGTGAACTGAGGGTCAGACCACGTTTAATCTCTAGCATGTCTCTCAAAGGCAGCCCTGGACTGACAGCCCTGATCACAGCTTCGACTACTTCAGTCTGCGTGTGCCCTTTTTCTATTCCCATCTCAATCTGTCGAACTAAACTGGGGTACGACAATTTATCCCTCTGACCACCCTCTCCAATTTGACCACAGATCTTAAACTCTCTTCGCATGGTTACCTCAGGCAATGGGTGAGTTGGCTCTAGTCGGCTCCTGAGCGAGGACTCTGCCTTCTTTACAGGGGGACTGGGTGGTGCAAAACGCTTTTTTTCTTCTTCCTTTGGAGCTGGCTTCTCTGATGGCTTCACTGCATCTGGTTGACGACCTTCTTTACTTTGTCTTTCAATGTATGTCAATAAATCAACACAGTACTGTTTAACTTGATCACCTTCTTCGCTCTCCTCTAGATCATCCAATACGCACTCCGCCATCTTGATGAGCGCCCTCCGTGTCTTGCTGCGGGACTCTTCACTGTCCAGGCCATCACATTTCATGTACCTGCAGACCTCCCAGAGAGACTCTTCCCTTAGCTGCCACAGAGCTGCACTCACTTGATCACGCAGGATCTGACTGGCGTCCATCTTGTTTTCGGATCGACTCGTTGGGAAGGAGGGGGTTAATGGTGTTGGTCACTCTATCGCCTCCTCCTGGCTGGCTCGCCAAAATATGTTACACTTTTTGGAAAGAGGCAATGTCACTTCCGGGTGCAACACATTTATTTTTCTGTATGAAACACAAGAAAATGCAATGTTCAAACAAGGAGCACATTTCTCTGCACATTCGCGCTTCATCTCGTGCTGGACTACTTCTATACTCTTATCCTGTGATATATTCACAAATTATCTTGACTCGCATGACTGATGTCTAGGCTGATACGTCACACTAGACTAGACTCCTTACAATACTCCATTTTCAGAAAATACATGTTCTTTACACAAACACATTAACATGGATCTAAACATGTGCTATGCCCGTTATTAAACTGATATAAAAGGAAAAGGTCTGAAAAATAACATCTTTAAAGTACAATAAACTCTATGAGTCATACATTTAAACTCAAACAAGCATGTGAATAGTATTTGGAATTAAAATAGATTTTCAGGCATCAGCAATAGTTCAGTCTATACCCACATTACTCTAACATTGATAACTGCACGTGTATTCCTAATACTCTTTCATATCACTGTTTAACTTGTCTTTAATCTTTTTACTCTTCATGAAATATGCTAATGACCTGACTACATTATGAACTAAATTTTAACCATTTAACAGTTACTGTGTTATCACTATGAACTCACAAAATTATTAATAAACTGTTTTACCTCTCAATCTGACTATGGTTCTTAATTTAACAGTATGAACGTCCTTTATTTTTACATGTAATGGCTGACAAAGCAATGCTAAATGAGGGTCACGTGTATATACGAGGGCTAAGAACAGTCACGTGTGCCTCATTAACTCCAATTGCCCAGACTTGTCTCTACACGCATTTCAATCAATGTTCATACACATATATTCGGTTAATTATGCCTCATCCACACTCACGTCGAGTATATATGCTTCTAAACCTTTATTACTCCGTTTTGCTCACGTTAAGAGTTACTAGTTTTCTACTAATTAAATAGTTAACACTCCCGTCCGCCATTTCACGACATAACTCTTAATCACCGTTAAAACTTCACTTTTGTTAACGTTTCAGGCACAAACTATGGCTCTATAAGAATATAATACTGTTATACATATACCAGTGTAAGGTTATTGTCAGCTTACCTGTATGAAACACAAGAAAATGCAATGTTCAAACAAGGAGCACATTTCTCTGCACATTCGCGCTTCATCTCGTGCTGGACTACTTCTATGCTGCTAACTAGTCAGCCACTCATGCGCCGCGCAACTCCCGGGTGCCCCCTGCTGGCGACTCCGAGTCTCACCAAATTGAACACAATGAAAGTCATACAAGTAACTAATGATAATATGAACAGTTTGAAATTTAAAGGGGGGTGCTTTGATATCTGTCCCATTTTACATTCTTAGTGCTACAAAGGCAATGCTTATACAGTTGACCATGATATCTATATCTTATAAAACATTATTCTTGTTAAATAATGCAATTAGGTCAGCCAGAAAAGATTATTTTTCATGTTTAATTGATCACAACAAAGACAACCCTAGATTCTTATTCTCCACTATCGATAGGCTACTTAATGTCAAGTTTACTTCACTATATTACAATTAAATCCTAATCAAATTATGACAAACTATATATCGTTGGAAAGGTCTAAGACTCCTAAATATATATTTTAG
The DNA here is from genome assembly GCF_016745375.1 of Pimephales promelas. The sequence continues at coordinate 180,782 of NW_024122004.1, read as the reverse complement.
CACTGCTTTTTGTTATAAGTTAAGTAGATATATTTAGGCTATATTTGGTATTACGCCTAAACAAAATATCATGGGAACTTCAATTTTTGTGATATCAACTTCAAATTTGGAATATATGGCTTTGTAAAAATATTAAAAATATTAAGTACATTATATTTGATTTACTGTAAATTTAGACTTCCATAAGTTTTTCTTTATTTTTTTTATGTGCTTTCACTTCAGCAATAATCAATCAGTAAGTGTTTTCTTTAAACTTTTCTTTAACTCTTGGTGTATATTCCAAAGCATTCTTCAATTATAACCATTTAAGTTTGAATAGTGCACTTTAATGTCCATTCTCAAAAAGGGGAGTGATAATTAAGACAGATGAAATTCAGCTTGTAATTCTGGTATGGCTGAATGTCCCTGTTAAATAAATGTAACAAATAAATAAAGACGTTAACCCCTCAGCTCAAATATCATCAGAGTTTGCAAAACAAATTATGAGAAAATGACTTCCATAAGACAAGACGTTCCCAGCACTTGCCCAACTTGTAAAGTCTCCAACTCCCCAGCTTTGTAATGCAATCTGTCCTCCTCGTCAGCTGTCAGGCCCAGCACACTTACACAGATCACGTCACATATCAATCCCTCTAGCTGCGCTCTAGACCCATTACCCAAATCTCTCAAAAGGGTTATGAACTGCTTATTACCAGACATCCTGAATTTCATTGATCAGTCCCTAGAGCAAATCTTTCCACAAATTTTTACCTAAAAATAACCTACATGGAACGTTCCTAACGTTCTTGTTTGGTTCCCAAAAAAATAACCTCATGGGACCATTAGAGAACGTTAGGGGAACGTTCTGTGTTTGCTGGAGCATCTGATCTCCTCCGGAAGCTGGTTCAGCACATCTGATCTGATTTGAGACAATTGGCCAGTTATTTTACTGGTGTTATCTGGTTTAAGAATTAGTGGAGAAGGAGAAGAGTTCCCGCACAATGTCTCGTTCCCATCTCTCAGGGAACTGAAGACGTTCTTCAGACGTGCTGAAACGACCATTCGTTCCTGCATTAGGAAAGGGCCTGTCTCTGGTGTTGTGTTCACCCATGCTTAGTTTTACTCGATAATTACAGATTTTACACATTGTCTAGTGCTTGGACATACTGTATGTGTGCTTAGACTTTGATTTTATTTATGAAGGTGCTTTATAAGAGGAATAAAAATCAATCATACATACTTTGCCAGTTTCTCTTCAAGCCGACATTGCACACGCACCAAATAAGCATCAATCTGGGTCTATAACAGATCAAAAAAAGCTCAGAAAATAAAATGAACAACAGCAAGAGCATAGAAGTTTATAAATATGAAACACATTCTTACTTTGTTCCTCTCATACAGTAGCGGTGTGCAGAACAAAACGACATCAGCTGCCAAGAAAAAGAAGAACATTTTACAGTCATCGTTTTGTTATGAAACAAACAAGGTGGGTTATTTCAGTTGGGGATTAAAAAAATCAACGTTATATTTTATGCATAGTTTTTGTACTGCATCATATTAAAAGAAATCATCATTGTATTAGCACATGCCTTCTGTACTGTATGTTATGTGAATTTACTTTAACCACCATTTGATCATTATTTTGACTATTATTATTATTATTTATTCATGAAGACAGGCTCACCTAGTATTAAAATTGTGATCCCATTGAAGACGGCCCCCACACATGTCAGAAACCACACAACAGCTGCAAGCTGCAGATAAACACAGCAGGTCAGACACTTTTTACTGTGACACAGTTCGTTACTAATTTCCCATTCTGACTGATGAACAACTGCATGAATGAAGTTCTTAGCAAACACTTTTCTTTTAAAGGGCTCTATGGTTATTTACTAGCCTGGATGCCCACAACATCTCCGCCCACAACATATTTTGGTCGGGAAGTTCGGTCTGGACTCGATCCATTGAGGAGTAATTATGATCAGGCAACTGTTGAAAACACTGATGAATTATTGTAAATAAAAGGACATACCTTCAGGGAATCCACCACATCTTCTACAAGCACAAGTCTTCTGGTCTGAATGAGAGCAGTGTTTAATTTCTCCAGAAACATGTCCATGTACCTGTGGGCTGTGTCCGGTGGAATGCGGATATCTCTTTCCATCAGAAATCTGTGGATGTACAAAGATCTCATTTATCAGAGCAGCATCACACCAAGAGTCCAGCATCTAGGAGGAAAAGATCTGAATAGAGATTTATAAAACACAACTAATGCATTCATACTTAAAAGGGTGTCCTTCGTCGGACTTCTGTACCGCGTGCACGACTGACTTATAGACTCGGAAAGTGATGGTGACGCAGAGCAGGGCCAGGAGCAGGTAGGACACGACACTGATGACACTGAACCTGGCTAGAGACGTGAGCACCAGCATCGAGCCGCCAAACACTAGCGACGACTTCTTCGGCTCCTGCCAATACACCAATTCCTGCACTGCAGAGACATAGGGATGTTTAAAGCATGGCAAGAGGCCCTCGTGGTCCTTTTCTGTGGTCCAATCCTGCACTGCAGAGAGAGAGAGAGAGGGAGAGAGAGAGAGAGAGAGAGGGAGAGAGAGAGAGAGAGAGAGAGAGAGAGAGAGAGAGAGAGAGATTTGGAAAAGTGAGTGCTTTGACCTCTCAATCTGAGTTTAACCTCTTGGCAAAATCCATGGGTGTTGCAATTCACCTCATAAACAGTAGGTTTATTGCAGTGACATGTGTGGTGATGTGAAATGAGAAAATAAAGATCCTCCCTCAGTTTAAGATGTTTAATATCAAATATCATGTTCCGGTTGCATTTGATGTTGAGTTTCCAAGTATATCAGTCTAATATGGTGTGTTTCCTAATGGTTATTGATTTAATTACGCAGCTGTCACATCAACTCCCATTGAGTTCCAGGGGTATTAAATGTAAGTACAAAATACTTTTTCTGTTGTGCTTGTGAATAGAGAAAAAAAAGAAAAAAAAAAGAAAATCACTCACTGTTTTTGACTAAAAAACTTTTGTATTTTTAATAAGGATTAATATATGCTGTATTTATCCAGTGTTATTTTACAGTGATTAGAATTTCTGAACTTTGTTCAGTTGTGTTCATTTGTGCTATTGCTAATTTGTTAACTTGTTCTTACTGAGTGTATTGTTTTGAGATGTATATTAGTTTAGTTTATTTATATCTAGTTTATTTGTTTGGTATTCAGCTGCAACCGAATGTTTTGCCAAAACACAAAATAAATATGTTTGACCTCACCCAATACTTAGGCAGACTTGCAATCATGCCACAAGGAAACTATAATAAACATCTTTAATTGTAAAATCAGTAATATCAGATCCACTGATAAATGACGCCACCTAGTGGCTGAATAAAGAATTGCATGCAAAATCTCCATTACAGCTGTTGTCATTTCCTGTTTTGTGCCATGTTTTGTAGTCCTTTGTAGTTTTTCTTGATTATTAGTCTTCCCAGGTGTTTCTGATTAGCCACACCCGCTCGTTATCATGTTGGTCTTTGTATTTAAGCCGTGTGTGTAGTTCTTGATGTTGTGATGTTGGTTGTTCTGTTCCTGAGGCTTGTTCTTGAGCTTGTGTCTGCATTTGAGAAGTTTTGAGTTTAGTTAATGAAAGTGTGCTGCACTTCCTCCTATGATTCAACCGCGTCATCATTACAACAGCATTACAGCACTGTGTGAGAGGGGAAACAACTGTTTTTATTTTATTAAATTGACTTCCTTTGCCTTCCTGTCAGTAGATATTTCATAATCTAGATCAACAAAAACATGAATAATTCTGATAACATGCCATTGGTTGTATCTATTGTTTTGTTTATTACTTTTCTTACAATTATTCCTGTTCGTTGTCTTTACTTATACTTACATTTGCTAGAAAAGCAAGCGTTCATGTCTCAGACTAACTGAAGCTATTGGGTCAGAGACATTAATCTGCTTACAGATCAGCCAATGAGAGTCATGTGTGAAGACTTAAAGGTCAGAGGAAAGAAACGTGCAGGTCACAAGTGTAAAAAGGACCACAATTGGGCATCACAAAGGAGTCTGATTCTGGAAAAAAAAGTAAACTTGTGCATAATTTGAACTTTGATATGTTTCAAAAGGTTTTGCACAAAGCCATACTGGATAATACAACATTTTGGCTGTAACGTGTTTTACAGTCAGTCGAATGCATGGCCGTTCGTGGATTGATTATAATTCTAAGCACTTTAATACCCTTAGCAGAAACTGACATTATTCTACAACCTTTACACGTGAATTATTGAACATACCTGATGAGTTGGAGTCTTTCAACAACACAATGGAGTTCAGCCCTGAGGATGAGGAGACGGCTGGATCTGCCATATCACCGGATGTTATGAACCGTGCTCAGCGCTCGTCTGAAGTGTGGAGGTGTAGCGAGTCGAAATGTTTCAGTGGATTAATGCAGTCTTGAGACGTACCAGGGGTGTGTTTACACTCTTTAAGCGGCTTTTGCCATGGCATGTAGTTTTGTAGATTAAATATGTAGTACCAATCCCATGGGACGATGGACTTGCAGAATACACAATAAGAAAGTTAACTTAAGGTGAACAAAAGAGCATTTCTTCCTTCAAGTGTAGAAAAATAAAACTACAAATAAACTCCATTGTAGTCTTGAGTTTCTTCCGGGAACGAACACGTCACAATGTTCCTCATTATAATAATGCATGCGCATAATAAAGGGGCGGGGCCTGGTTGAGTTAGTTAGTAGTTTAAACTGGCGGTTATGGAAAGGGGCGGGGCACGGTGTGTCTTAAAGCGTATTAAACACAACCCTGACCCCCCCCCCCCCCCACAGGGGGACTTTAAAGGTGCAGTAAGCGATTTCTGACAATCATTGTTGAATACTGTTGACATTTGAAATCAACCCAAACACACCCGTCTCTTCAGTGCTCCACCCACAAAATACACAAAAACTTTTTTTGTTGTTGTGTCATTTTTATTTATATATATACTGTATATATATTTTTTTTATGGGGGTGGGGTGGCGGCTGATGCATGTAAGTGATCTATATCACTTTTTTTTTTCTTTCAGTCATGTTATATGGGCTTTGTATGATTATCCCTTGGCATAAATAATGTAATATACATTTATAATATAATATAATATAATATAATATAATATAATATAATATAATATAATATAATATAATATAATATAATGTCTCTCTGGAATGAGTATTTGCCGGGTGTGAACTATCCTCTGTTCTCATTCATAAAAGACTCTCATCAGTCAACATTTACTTGATGAACTGTTCCACTCGGACGCCGCAGTAGGTAACGATCGAGCCCAAGGTCAATAAAGTACATGAGTTTAAATCTCTAATCAGCTGTTTTTAAAATAAAATCTTTTGTAAATACTTCTGTACAACGAGTCGCACGAAATAAACGCGTAAAATGTTTTCTAAAAATGATAATCACCGAAATAGTCTTGAACTTTCTCCCCCCGTCGACGAAGCAGTAGTGGTTCAGTCCATGGAAGCGGAAGTTCTGACAGTTAAACGCAGAGCGAGCGGACTGAAGTTACAGGCACTTGTATGAGTTTGTGTTGATGTATTGAAACGGCGGCGTAAACATTAAACGAGATATAGAGATGCGACGGAAGCAGAAGAGATTGTTGCAGATCGCGTTTCTGCTCATCGTGGCCTTTCTGTTGTTGCCGAACGTCGGCTTGTGGTCCTCGTCTCTGGAGCGGTTGTTGGACAGCAGTTCTGCGGACGGACCCAGACTCTCTCACACACAGGTACCGCAGATCTCTCTCAGAAACACTGAACTCTCACTGTCACTGCGATACAAGCTTCTCTGACGACTTCTTTCATCTCCGTCTGCGAGGAACGCGACGCGACTACAACGCTGTCTGTCGCTGAGGGTTTGTCGCGTCGCGCGCAATCTGTCAACGTGGTAACAAGTTATCTGGTGATCGGTAATTAATTATATGGTCCTTTTGAACGAAGTTCACAGTTTAGACACTGTTTCGTCATGGAAATTAAACACAAATGTTCCATATTTTAAACATTAAAGTTGTTTACTTTTTTTTTGTGGCTATTGAGTTAAATAATAGTATTAATATAAACATTTTCTGTTCAAATTATTTATATGACAATTACACTGGTTGTTTAGCACTTTTTTGCGCTTCAGAGCTAAATTGATTTTATTGAATGATAGTTTATTTTATTAGAGAGATAACTATTTCGGTAACACTTTACAATAAGGTTCATTAGTAAATGCATTAACTAATATGAACTAACGATGAGCAATGCATTAGTTAGTGTTTATTAATCTTTGTTAATGTTAGTTAATACAAATACAGCTGTTCATTGTATGTTCATGTTCAGTCCATTAACTAATGTCCATTAAGTCTAACGTATTAGTAAATGTTGGAATTAATATTAACTAAGATTAATAAATGCTGAAGAAGTATTGTTCACCTATTGTACATGTTAACTAATGTTAACTAATGAACCGTATTGTAAAGTGTTACCACTATTTCAATTTGGAAATATACTACTTTTAAATAAAAAAACACGTCACAATATTCCTCATTATAATAAGTCATGGTTGAGTTAGTAGTGTGTTAAACTGGCGGTTATGTAAAGGGGCGGGACATTTCCAAACGCACTCGAAGCGCTCGATCAATCACAACACACTGCTCCAGCCAACCAATCAGAGCACATTGTGCTTCTCAGGAGGAGGGGCTTCATAGAGACAGGAAGTAAACAGAGCGTTACTGACAGACTGGGAAGAGAGGAGCCGCAACAATGGAGAATATGAGTATAAAAAAGTATCAAAAGTACACTTTTTAGTATCAAGACTTTTAAAAAACGGCATAAGTTGAAGTTTCGTTACATGCTTATGACTTACGAAGCGACCTTGAGTTTAAAGAAAGGCACTATATAAAATAAACACACCATTAAAAAACACATCGGCATTGCTTAAAGTCACAAGAAGCAATACAACAGCGAGTGTTTTAATGTTTTCACTACGCACTGTGTATTTTGGGGTATCAGATCTTCATGTTCAGTGTTGAAGCGCAGCACTCCTGCGATCTCCAGTCCGGTGTTGATGAACAAGTCTTTCCCTGCGCTGAATATGAGGATGAGAAAGATGAAATGCTGTATATCTGCAATACTTTCCCCCACTCATAAACCAAATACATCACACAATTACAGATGCCATTGAGATATCACATTTAGTCCTTGGTAAGTATAATAATTCCATCTCTCTTGTAAATGAAAAGCAATAGCAGAAGTACATATAATATACCCATTAAAAACTTGGTCATCTAAAAGCATATACACATTTTTTTTCTAGTTTGACTAAATTAGAAATATCATTAATCCCCGAGGAATGAGTAGGCGATTTCCATTTTCTTAAAATTAGACCAAGAGTGTGACTAAAGTGTGTGTGTGTGTGAAGCGAGAGAGCAGCAGCAGCGCTGAGCGCCGCGTGTTCATCATGACCCGAGAGGTTGAGCCGGAAGAGCAGGCCTTCATCGGGCCGGCTGTGAAAGGCGGTGTGTGTTCTGCTGTCCACACGTGTGTGTGTGCGCTGGCCCGGGTCCAGGCCGAGGGCTGTTAGCTCCTCTGTGGTGAGCGGCAGGTGCTGGGCTCGCTCTCGCTCATCACACCCTGGAGGATCCGCACTGGAAGTGACGTGCGTCCGAAGCCAAAACATATCCTGATGAGCGCGTGCGTACGCCAGAACCTGCACATCCTCATCTGCATATCATTAGCATATGCACATTCATCCACATGATCCACGTTTAACATATGGAGAATATGAGATACGGATGTGCGTCACATTACACTGCTAACAATCATTTTGAATAAATAAATCAAATACATTTCAGACTCAATCTCTTCCACTGGCCAAATAGTATTTTTATAAACCCCACACACACCTCTGCTAACTCGTTCGTCTGCTTTAGCACATGTGTGCGTTTAGTGCTGTGAGGAGGTGTACACTGTTTTGCTGTTTATTATGGACACTGTTTGCTTTTAAAAAAACAGACACGTAGCAGACGTACATCCCTGTTTGCACACCCGTGCTGCCCTGTAAGTTTGCACACACACATTAACAAACACACACTTTTGACCTGACAAGCATTCCCGTACTGTTAAAGGAAACGGCCTGTCAATCATCCTGTCATATTAGCAGCAACTCTGCTCATGTTTAATACATAATCATGCATCGATTAGAAGACGTGTCATATTGCTGTTTATGTTGTCGTTACCAGTGACACTGGTATCATTAAAGTGGAGCTATTACACCCCTTTTACAAGATATAATATTAGTCTCAGTGTCCTCAGAATGTGTGTGTGAGTTTCAGCTCTAAATACCCCACAGATGTGTTCATCATCCAGGAAAAACCTGCTGTTTTTGTGCTTGTGTCTTTAAATGCAAATGAGCTGTTGCTCCGCCCCTTTCCAGAAGAGGGCGGAGCCTGTTAAAACTTAAAACTGTTTGGTTTGGATTATAATCTCATGTGACATTGTAGTTCATCATCATTATGAAAGTGTATTATCTGCCTGTGTTTTAAAGCCGTATCAGTCTGAACGTCTGATATACGTTTATCTGAGCACACACACACACACACACACACACCGAATCACGCGCACAGAAAGCTGCCGTCAGACGGAGCGTCCCGTGAGGGTTTAACTAAGTGCTCTTTCACTTCTTATTGAGCTTAAACTGTCAAATACACACAATGTTCCCATGAACACAGACGGAAATCTGTGTTTATTAGATCTGTGTATTAAACTGAACCTACTGCTATAAGCTGATAATATGAATCAAACGACTAAATAAAAACAGAATATCACTCACTGCTCTTCACAGATTAACTTTAGTAGCTTTAAGAAGAATATGTTTCTGACTTGAATGCTGCTGTTAAACGCTCTGGCGAGGAGATGAACAGTATAGGGGCGGGGCCTATACTAATTGGGCGGAGTCTGTCAGCAGTTATGGGCGGAGCCTACGCATATGTGACATCACAAAAGCTAAAATCTGCAATCGTGGCAATGTGCAATATCAGTATATAATATAATATAAGTAGAGTTAATATTAGTCAATCATTTCACAACCTTCATTACACACTTGGAAAAATAGAGAGGTCGTGACCTCTGGGACCTCAGGGGTGGTTACGATCGATAATTGGCTTTAAAATATTTAGTAATGTATCTTGAAATTCTTTTGGTTCTGGTATTTTTTTCCCCCCAGCCCTAGACGCAGGGTTCGCTCTTCCTCCTCCTCTTCCTCGGCTGCTCTGTGTGTTTCTCCAGGTGTGGTGTTCTGCTCACACAAGCTTCATGTGTGTGTTTTCAGAGACCGAAGGGACACCGAGTGCAGAACACCGGCGTTCGGAAACGCGACTGGCATGACTACGCCGCTATCAAGAGTGAGGCGGCGCGCTCCGGTACGTCGTGTGCTCAACAGGAAAATACATGCTGAACGTTGGGTTTTACTCATTTACACAAATCCTGTTTTTTTTTTTGCGGTTTTAACTTTTCTGGATTCTGTTTTTGTTCTGGACATTTTAATGGTTAAATTAATAACCACATGTATTAATAAAAAAGAATGCCTAATTCATTGAAATCATGAAAATTATACAATTGAACAGAACATCATTAAAAGTTGAACAAAAATAAAGTATTTTAAAGTTTGAAATACGTTTTATTTTTTCTTAAATTTCGTTTATTTTTTTTACAAAATGTTCCTTTTTTCCTTTTTCTGGATTTCCTTTTCATGGTTTAATCAAAAATATGTCTTGTTCATTGAATTCATAAAAAACAATGAAATGCCCTATGAAATGTTAAGTTTTGTCAGAAATGATGTGTGTAATATCTTTTAATCAAATGAAAATGAAAGGAACCCTTTGAATTTTTTTTAAGTGCTGCACAAAGGTTTAAAATTAAAACATGGAAGAAACATTTTGTGATTTAGTTTTAATAATAATTGTATTGTTGTAGTACTAGTATTACATTCCTCTAGTAATATATAAGTTAAACTGAACGTTTATGTTGTCGGATTGCCGTGAAGACCTTTGTGTCTGTGTAAAATGACGAGTTTTTCTCAGCTGAAGCGTTGAGAGCGTCTGAAGAGTCACGCGTGCTTCAGTATGTGTAGTAAACCAAACAAGAATCCTGCATGTTCTGCGTGAATGAACATTTAAATCTTTTTTTCCCATATTAAAGTCCATATTGCAATTTGCTGACCTACTTTTTTATTTATTTATTCCTAAAGCTGTGTAAAAACATATGTTGTCATAACTGATTGGTCATATATTGTTTACTGTGCAGAAATTCCATTTTTATGAGTGTATTGCCCATAACTGTGTGTGTGTGTGTGTCAGGTGTGGGCGAGCAGGGCCGGCCGTACCCCCTCAGCGACTCGGACCGTGTGGATCAGGCCTACAGAGAGAACGGCTTCAACATCTTCGTCAGTAACCGGATCGCCCTCAACCGATCCCTGCCCGACATCAGACACCCGAAGTGAGTCTGATACACACATGAGTCTGATACACACATGAGTCTGATACACACACTCTTGCCCGACATCAGACACCCGAAGTGAGTCTGATACACACATGAGTCTGATAAACACACGAGTCTGATACACACACTCCTGCCCGACATCAGACACCCGAAGTGAGTCTGATACACACATGAGTCTGATACACACATGAGTCTGATACACACACTCTTGCCCGACATCAGACACCCGAAGTGAGTCTGATACACACACGAGTCTGATACACACACTCCTGCCCCGACATCAGACACCCGAAGTGAGTCTGATACACACACGAGTCTGATACACAAACTCCTGCCCGACATCAGACACCCGAAGTGAGTCTGATACACACACGAGTCTGATACACAAACTCCTGCCCGACATCAGACACCCGAAGTGAGTCTGATACACACACGAGTCTGATACACAAACTCCTGCCCGACATCAGACACCCGAAGTGAGTCTGATAAACACACGAGTCTGATACACACACTCCTGCCCCGACATCAGACACCCGAAGTGAGTCTGATGCACACACGAGTCTGATACACACACGCCTGCCCCCACATCAGACACCCGAAGTGAGTCTGATACACACATGAGTCTGATACACACATGAGTCTGATACACACACTCTTGCCCGACATCAGACACCCGAAGTGAGTCTGATACACACACGAGTCTGATACACACACTCCTGCCCCGACATCAGACACCCGAAGTGAGTCTGATACACACACGAGTCTGATACACAAACTCCTGCCCGACATCAGACACCCGAAGTGAGTCTGATACACACACGAGTCTGATACACACACTCCTGCCCCGACATCAGACACCCGAAGTGAGTCTGATGCACACACGAGTCTGATACACACACGCCTGCCCCCACATCAGACACCCGAAGTGAGTCTGATACACACATGAGTCTGATACACACATGAGTCTGATACACACACTCCTGCCCGACATCAGACACCCGAAGTGAGTCTGATACACACACGAGTCTGATACACACACTCCTGCCCCGACATCAGACACCCGAAGTGAGTCTGATACACACACGAGTCTGATACACAACACAAGTCCGATACACACACAAGTCCGATACACACACTGCTGCCCGACATCAGACACCCGAAGTGAGTCTAATACACACACGAGTCTGATACACACATGAGTCTGATACACACACGAGTCTGATACACACATGAGTCTGATACACACACGAGTCTGATACTCAAACTCCTGCCCGACATCAGACACCCGAAGTGAGTCTGATACACACACGAGTCTGATACACACACTCTTGCCCGACATCAGACACCCGAAGTGAGTCTGATACACACACGAGTCTGATACACACACTCTTGCCCAACATCAGACACCCGAAGTGAGTCTGATACACACACGAGTCTGATACACACACGAGTCTGATACACACACGAGTCTGATACTCAAACTCCTGCCCGACATCAGACACCCGAAGTGAGTCTAATACACACACGAGTCTGATACACACATGAGTCTGATACACACACGAGTCTGATACACACATGAGTCTGATACACACACGAGTCTGATACTCAAACTCCTGCCCGACATCAGACACCCGAAGTGAGTCTGATACACACACGAGTCTGATACACACACTCTTGCCCGACATCAGACACCCGAAGTGAGTCTGATACACACACGAGTCTGATACACACACGAGTCTGATACACACACTCCTGCCCCGACATCAGACACCCGAAGTGAGTCTGATACACACACGAGTCTGATACACACACTCTTGCCCAACATCAGACACCCGAAGTGAGTCTGATACACACACGAGTCTGATACACACACTCTTGCCCGACATCAGACACCCGAAGTGAGTCTGATACACACACGAGTCTGATACACACACGAGTCTGATACACACACTCCTGCCCCGACATCAGACACCCGAAGTGAGTCTGATACACACACGAGTCTGATACACAAACACCTGCCCGACATCAGACACCCGAAGTGAGTCTGATACACACACGAGTCTGACACACACACTCTTGCCCAACATCAGACACCCGAAGTGAGTCTGATACACACACGAGTCTGATACACACACGAGTCTGATACACACACGAGTCTGATACACACACGAGTCTGATACTCAAACTCCTGCCCGACATCAGACACCCGAAGTGAGTCTAATACACACACGAGTCTGATACACACATGAGTCTGATACACACACGAGTCTGATACTCAAACTCCTGCCCGACATCAGACACCCGAAGTGAGTCTGATACACACACGAGTCTAATACACACACTCTTGCCCGACATCAGACACCCGAAGTGAGTCTGATACACACACGAGTCTGATACACACACGAGTCTGATACACACATGAGTCTGATACACACACAAGTCTGATACACAAACTCCTGCCCGACATCAGACACCCGAAGTGAGTCTGATACACACATGAGTCTGATACACACATGAGTCTGATACACACACTCCTGCCCGACATCAGACACCCGAAGTGAGTCTGATACACACACGAGTCTGATACACACACTCCTGCCCCGACATCAGACACCCGAAGTGAGTCTGATACACACACGAGTCTGATACACAAACTCCTGCCCGACATCAGACACCCGAAGTGAGTCTGATACACACACGAGTCTGATACACAAACTCCTGCCCGACATCAGACACCCGAAGTGAGTCTGATACACACACGAGTCTGATACACACACGAGTCTGATACACACACGAGTCTGATACACACACGAGTCTGATACACACACGAGTCTGATACTCAAACTCCTGCCCGACATCAGACACCCGAAGTGAGTCTAATACACACACGAGTCTGATACACACACTCTTGCCCGACATCAGACACCCGAAGTGAGTCTGATACACACACGAGTCTGATACACACACGAGTCTGATACACACATGAGTCTGATACACACACGAGTCTGATACACAAACTCCTGCCCGACATCAGACACCCGAAGTGAGTCTGATACACACACGAGTCTGATACACACACTCTTGCCCGACATCAGACACCCGAAGTGAGTCTGATACACACACGAGTCTGATACACACACGAGTCTGATACACACACGAGTCTGATACACACATGAGTCTGATACACACACGAGTCTGATACACAAACTCCTGCCCGACATCAGACACCCGAAGTGAGTCTGATACACACACGAGTCTGATACACACACTCTTGCCCGACATCAGACACCCGAAGTGAGTCTGATACACACACGAGTCTGATACACACACGAGTCTGATACACACATGAGTCTGATACACACACGAGTCTGATACACAAACTCCTGCCCGACATCAGACACCCGAAGTGAGTCTGATACACACACGAGTCTGATACACACACTCCTGCCCCGACATCAGACTCACTTCTAGTAATAATAAAGTTAGACAGAAGTGTAATGTTGAATATTTAAACAGGCCAATCCAGTATATTTCCTTTCCCTGCGTTAGCTTCTCATTAAATGACTAGTTCATCTCTCGCTCTCCTCTCACTGCTGTCATCTGTCTCTCCGTATCATTCCTCCAGTGGACCGTCCGTCATGGGCTTTAATCCTCTGCTAGTGTCAGCATTGATCTTATCGGCTTTGTTTTGACTGTATATTCTCCACTGTAAGAACTTCTGCTTACTGGAGGATGAATCAGCATTTCCTTCTGACGTCGTACAGTCCAGGAGTGAGAGAAACCTAACGAAAGAACGACACACACCACAGCTTAACTTGCTAATAAAACATATACGAAATGACTAATGGGTAGTTATTATCTCTGGAAGAGATCACGGATGTCAGTTTGGGTGGGTTTCTTCCACATGACCGGATTCAGGAACTCTGTCAAATAGTGCTCCGGTTTCCAAACCAATGTACACACTAGTCGACAAACTAGTTTTACCAGAGGCTTAAGCCTGTTTTATGCTTCTGCGTCGGCGTACCCCCGCAGACCTCTCTGCGTCGACGCGAACCCCTCTCCGACCCCTCCGCCGTAGCTTGACGTGCACCTCCAGAGATTTGTAACTACGCGTCGAGGCGACGCAGACAGCATTGGGTAACAGCATACAGCCATATACAATAATTGAGGTAACAATATACGAAAAATGAGCTACACGCATCAAAAGAATAAAAAGAAATAAGTGCAAAGATGTCATTAAAAAACTGACAAGTTATAGTGCTGCCGAGATATTAACCTGAATTAGCATGCTAAATTACTAGCCCCGGCCCGGCAGGTGTCGTAATACCAGTTCCGGCCATGGGAGGCGGTATGCGGACGGGCAACGTTAGCACCAGCCAAACTGCAATACGCGAGTGAGTCGCGCTCGCGCCGGCTTGTGTGTGTGTGTGTGTGTGTACTTGAACCTGATGTCAGTCGTGTGGAAATACAGCCCATTACTACATTTCAGTTCAGGGAAGAGTTCAAAAAATGATTGGTCGACATTATGCATGAGGAATACATTTTGGTAAGTTGTAGCATACTGTATCTTTCACCAGTGTTCGTGTTCTTTTTCCAGCTAGTAGAGATGATCGGTTCACGTGCGCTAGGGATCTGTCGTGTAACATGTACAAGCGCCAAAACGGTATTTATTCTTTGAATTGCGTAATATAATTGACAGAATCTGAGAGCTTAACTAACCTGCTTGCTAAGTGTTAATTGCGTGTGTCTCACGGTGAATTCACGGCGCTAGCTTGATCAACATCAGCGAATGCTGTCTGTCAAATTAATTCACTAACAATAAAAGTGTAATATGAACAAAACGAATACCATAAACTTCAAATAATTGCCCAAGCCTTTATTTTCCCATACCGTCGAAATGCACCAGCTTGTTTTTGAGATCTATGAGGCGGTCTTCATCATTTAGTGTTGAGATTCATAGTGTTTAGTTTAGTTCACTCTAGTGTTTAGTTCATTGAGTCTCTGATCTCTAAAAATCTCCAAATGTTCCACGTGAAACTGCGGTCTTCCAACCTTTTACTATCATGTCAAATGATTTGAATAACATGCGCGATGGTAGGAGCACAAGTCATTTTTTGGAGGTATACTGCCCCCATCTGTTATGGAATATGGAGTAGGATTTGATTTATTATGGTAGATGGCACCTTTAAAGTCGCAGTAAATATTTTACCGAGTAACACTGTTGTAAATCGAAATCAATACTCAAGCACTTTTGTGAATATTTGCTAGATGTCTATGTAGGAAGCCACTCTCTCAGAGTCACTGCTTACTCTTAGACTTCAGAATAAGTGTAAAGTATAAAGTGTCAGTGTGAAGACTGAGCTCTAAGTTATTTAAGAGCGCTGGATGAGGACACTCACTTTCCAACGAAGATATATTTGAGTTGATAAAACCATACAGACTTGATCATCAAGATCCAGTTCAAAAGTTTACATGGCGTAATGATTCAGAAATATTGTAGAAATAGCATAATGATGTAGAAATGGCTTAATGATGTAGAAATAGCGCAATGATGTAGAAATGGCATAATGATGTAGAAATTATGTAGAAATGGTGTAATGATGTAGAAATGACATAGAAATAGCGCAATGACGTAGAAATGGTGTAGAAATAGCGTAATGATGTAGAAATGGCGTAATGGTGTAGAAATGGTGTAATGTCGTAGAAATGGCGTAATGATGTAGAATGCCGTAATGATTCAGAAATATTGTAGAAATAGCATAATGACGTAGAAATGGTGTAGAAATAGCGTAATGATGTAGAAATGGTGTAATGGCATAGAAATAGCGTAATGATGTAGAAATGGCGTAATGATGTAGAAATGGTGTAATGTCGTAGAAATGGCGTAATGATGTAGAATGGCGTAATGATTCAGAAATATTGTAGAAATAGCATAATGATGTAGAAATGGCTTAATGACGTAGAAATAGCGCAATGATGTAAAAATGGTGTAGAAATAGCGTACTGACATAGAAATGGCGTAATGATGTAGAAATGGTGTAATGGCATAGAAGTGGTGTAGAAATGGTGTAATGGCATAGAAATGGCGTAATGGTGTAGAAATTGTGTAATGGCATAGAATGGCGTAATGATGTAGAAATTATGTAGAAATGGTGTAATAATGTAGAAATGACGTAGAAATAGCGTAATGACGTAGAAATGGTGTAGAAATAGCGTAATGATGTAGAAATGGTGTAATGGCATAGAAATGGCGTAATGATGTAGAAATGGTGTAGAAATAGCGTAATGATGTAGAAATGGCGTAATGATTCAGAAATATTGTAGAAATAGCATAATGATGTAGAAATGGCTTAATGACGTAGAAATAGCGTAATGATGTAGAAATGGTGTAGAAATAGCGTAATGATGTAGAAATGGTGTAATTTTGTAGAAATGGTGTAATGTCATAGAAATGGCGTAATGATGTAGAATGCCGTAATGATTCAGAAATATTGTAGAAATAGCATAATGATGTAGAAATGGTGTAGAAATAGCGTAATGATGTAGAAATGGTGTAATGTCGTAGAAATGGCGTAATGATGTAGAATGGCGTAATGATTCAGAAATATTGTAGAAATAGCATAATGATGTAGAAATTGCATAATGATGTAGAAATTATGTAGAAATGGTGTAATGACGTAGAAATAGCGTAATGATGTAGAAATGGCATAATGATGTAGAAATGGTGTAATGGCATAGAAATGGTGTAGAAATGGTGTAATGGTGTAGAAATAGTGTAGAAATAGTGCAATGATGTAGAAATGGTGTACGGATGTAGAAATTGTTTAATGATGTTAAATGGCGTATAAATAGCTTAATGACATAGAAGTAGTGTAGAAATAGGGCAATGACGTAGAAATAGCGTAATGACGTACTGATCGAGCTGTAGTTCCTGTTAAATAAAGTGTTGTATAAATGAGTGTCTCGTCGTCCTATAATCCTCCTTTCCCTCAGCAGATTCTCATCCACAGAGTTCTACTGTGTGATCAATATAAGCCGCGGCTCATACGCTCATGTCTCCAAATGATGACCAGAAATGCATAAATATGAAGTCTGCTGTTTGAAAAATATAAAGGACCAATGTAGGAGAATAGTTATTATGCGCAGAAATCAGGAAACTGTATATTAGTGCATGTCAAAAGATATATTCAGATTTGAAGCTTGTGACATAAACGCGTAGATTAACCCGGTCACATGATCAGCGTTGATGTAAACACTGCGCCCAGACTCATCAATCGGGATGAATTCAGTCTGAACGAAACGAAAGTTGTACATGTAAACGTAGCCAGTGTGGGACTAAATCTGATGCATGTTTTTGAATAACTGGGCATATATTTTTCCTCTGCCAATGAAAACGGTGTGTGTGTGTGTGTGTGTGTGTGTGTGTGTGTGTGCAGCTGTAAGACGAAGCTGTATGCTGAAGATCTCCCCAACACCAGCATCATCATCCCCTTCCACAACGAGGGCTGGTCGTCTCTGCTCCGCACCGTCCACAGTGTCCTGAACCGCTCGCCGCCGCAGCTGCTCGCCGAGATCGTGCTCGTCGACGACTTCAGCGACAAGGGTATAGCAGCTCGTCGGCCTAGCACACTGACGTCTAACAGCGTCAGACACATAATTATTCGTTAAAAATTTCGTTTGGAAACGCATCTTTCGTGCTCCGCTTTGTCCTTCCGTTCACACTGAGACGCAGTTTTCACTCTTCAGTGGATAAATTTGTAATCGCTGTTTTCGTGTTGTAGTGTGGACTGTGGAAACTGAGGGATTTAAAAATGATGATGTAAGTTTAGTCATGTGACACGTGTTGTACCAATATATTTTCATGTTTATAGTGGCACTTTCACATGTTCCTTCACACACTCTTCATATCACAGTCCTGCACACATGACCGAATACACTCGCATCTGCTGCGGTGAAACATCAGATCAGGTTTAGCGTTTCAGACAAACGTATAATGATGATCGAGAGCGACCTGACGCTCAGTGAAAGCTAGGATATTGCTAAATAAAGTGATCCTGCCAGAAGAATTGTGCAATAACGTCCGTCTGTATCGTCTCAGAGCTTCTGAGGGTTATCGTGAGCGCAGTACAGGGGGATTCAGCGTTTTCCATTAGTTTGAAACGGCTAGTGTGGACTGAGAGCGTAAACGGCGTCTTCAAGCGCACCCGGATTACAGACGTAGCCTGCGCCGGTGTGTTTTATATGCGTGACAGATGTTAAGCCAGATGATCCTGTCCTGCAGCGCGTCACATGTTCATGTTCATAAGCTCCGGATTGGCCGTAATCTCCTCACTATAGATCTGAGGATTGCTGCATGTTTTAATCAAATATGTCTAATTTCAGCTCAGTATTAGTGTTTCGTCTCACTCGTCCACAGTGGTCCTGTCCGAGTGATGATGCGTTCAGTTTCCCGTCACTCACGCAGGACCGGCCCAGATTACAGATCGCTGAAACACTGGCCGCAGTTCATCAAGCTTTAACATGTCAATACAAGGTCAAACATTTGACAAACAACATGTTTCAAATGAGCGTTTCATCATCAGGCTTCCGCCATAGAATAAAACATTTTAAAGATAATTACGACTTTTTATCTCACAATTGCGAGTTTACATCGAGTTTCTGACTTTATAACTCACAATTCTGACTTTATAACACACAATTCTGACTTTGTAACACACAATACTGACTTTATAACACACAATTCTGACTTTATAACACACATTACTGACTTTATAACACAATTCTGACTTTATAACACACAATACTGACTTTATAACACAATTCTGACTTTATAACACACAATTCTGACTTTATAACACACAATTCTGACTTTATAACACAATTCTGACTTTATAACACACAATACTGACTTTAACACAATTCTGACTTTATAACACAATTCTGACTTTACAACACACAATTCTGACTTTACAACACACAATTCTGACTTTATAACTCACAATTCTGACTTTATAACACACAATACTGACTTTATAACACACAATACTGACTTTATAACACAATTCTGACTTTATAACACACAATACTGACTTTATAACACACAATTCTGACTTTATAACACACAATTCTGACTTTATAACACAATTCTGACTTTATAACACACAATTCTGACTTTATAACACACAATACTGACTTTACAACACAATTCTGACTTTACAACACAATTCTGACTTTACAACACACAATTCTGACTTTATAACACACAATTCTGACTTTATAACACACAATTCTGACTTTATAACACACAATTCTGACTTTATAACACACAATTCAATACTGACTTTACAACACAATTCTGACTTTACAACACAATTCTGACTTTACAACACACAATTCTGACTTTATAACACACAATTCTGACTTTATAACACACAATTCTGACTTTATAACACACAATTCTGACTTTATAACACACAATTCTGACTTTATAACACACAATTCTGACTTTATAACACACAATACTGACTTTATAACACAATTCTGACTTTACAACACAATTCTGACTTTACAACACACAATTCTGACTTTATAACACACAATTCTGACTTTACAACACAATTCTGACTTTACAACACAATTCTGACTTTACAACACACAATTCTGACTTTATAACACACAATTCTGACTTTATAACACACAATTCTGACTTTATAACACACAATTCTGACTTTATAACACACAATTCTGACTTTACAACACACAATTCTGACTTTACAACACACAATTCTGACTTTAATACACAATTCTGACTTTATAACACACAATTCTCACTTTATAACACACAATACTGACTTTATAACACAATTCTGACTTTATAACACACAATTCTCACTTTATAACACACAATACTGACTTTATAACACAATTCTGACTTTATAACACACAATTCTGACTTTATAACACACAATTCTGACTTTATAACACACAATTCTGACTTTATAACACACAATTCTCACTTTATAACACACAGTTCTGACTATAACACACAATTCTAAGATAAAAAGTCACAATTACCTTTTTAATGCTTTTTATTCTGTGGCAGAAACAAGCTTCCATAAAGATGTGACGAGCAGCATTACAAGTGAAATCTAAACTACGTTTACTTTATTTGTCCCACTTTACATGAAGTGTCTTTAAACTAACATTTAAATGAATGATTTGATTCGATGCCCTTTTTGTGTGCATACAGTCAAACAAAACATTATTCAGACACCAGATATAACTGTTTGATAGTGTTTCACTAGTGTGATCAGGACACTATAGTTATAATGTAAGTGAAGAATAAAGTAGAATAAAGTAAACTGTGACGTATTACACAGATATTCTTCATACAGCGACTACAGTGATTGACTCCTCCACTGAGCTGATGATGTTCTGCTGAAGTGTGTTTTCTGTAATTACACACACACACTAAACAACATGAAGCTTTGCTTGGTCACTGGTTGAGCTAAACTGGTATTATCTAATTGTGTAGTTAAATTGAACAGATATTCAACATAATTCATGTGTGTGAGTCCAACAGAAGGACGGACAAAACCAGTCAAATATCCACTGAGTTCTGCTCATGTTTATCTCCATTTTCATAACTACAGCCAATAAACTGATGATCTGAGAAGTGTTGAAGGAGTCTGAATAATGTTGGTTTGACTGTACATGCTTTTATACTTAATAATACCTGCATGTAATTATAGCTGTAATTAATTTCTGTAAATCTATAATTACACCTCAAACCTTCCCGTAACTACAGACCTGTTTTACACCTCAATAGCAGCACAAGTGATACGCATTACATCAACACAATCAGCGCACTGAAACGGACAGTTCTCATTTTAATGCAAGTGCATGTTGGGTCAGGGAAGAGGAGAGGACTCAAGCACACGATAACCCTCACAGAAGCTCTGAGACGATACATACGAAACTATAAATAATAACGTTATTGCACAATTCTTCTGGCAGGATCATTTTATTTAGCAATATCCTAGCATTCACTGAGCGTCAGGTCGCTCTCGATCATCATTATATGTTTGTCTGAAACTTGAAACTGCGTCTCAGTGTGAAAGGAAGGACAAAACGGAGCCAGAAAGATGCGTTTCCAAACAAAAATAACTTAGTGTGGACACATTTTTTTTTGGACACAAATGAATACTTTTATTCAGCAAGGATGTATTACATTGATCAAAAGTGACCGTAAAGATGTTCATAATGTTACTAAAGGTTCTACTTCAGATAAATGCTGTTCTTTTGAACTTTCTTGAAACAATGTGTTGGATACTGTAGTGTTTTATTGAGGAAGGCTAAACCTGTGCCGGTTCTGTGTTGGCCCAGAGCACCTGAAGGCCCCGCTGGAGGAGTACATGGTGCGCCTGCCGAAGGTGCGGATCCTGCGGACAAAGAAGCGCGAGGGTCTGATCCGGACGAGGCTCCTGGGAGCTGAGGCCGCCATCGGGGACGTCATCACCTTCCTGGACTCCCACTGCGAGGCCAACGTCAACTGGCTACCTCCCTTACTGGGTAACTCCCTTACTGGGTAACTAACCTCTGTACTGGGTAACTAACCTCCCTTACTGGGTAACTAACCTCCCTTACTGGGTAATTAACCTCCGTTACTGGGTAACAAACCTCCCTTACTGGGTAACTAACCTTCCTTACTGGGTAACTAACCTCCCTTACTGGGTAACAAACCTCCCTTACTGGGTAAACTAACCTCCGTACTGGGTAACTAACCTCCCTTACTGGGTAACTAACCTTCCTTACTGGGTAATTAACCTCCGTTACTGGGTAACAAACCTCCCTTACTGGGTAACTAACCTTCCTTACTGGGTAACTAACCTCCGTTACTGGGTAATTAACCTCCCTTACTGGGTAACTAACCTTCCTTACTGGGTAAACTAACCTCCGTTACTGGGTTACAAACCTCCGTTACTAGGTAATCTAACCTCTGTTACTGGGTAACAAACCTCCCTTACTGGGTAACTAACCTCCGTACTGGGTAACTAACCTCCCTTACTGGGTAACTAACCTTCCTTACTGGGTAATTAACCTCCGTTACTGGGTAACAAACCTCCCTTACTGGGTAACTAACCTTCCTTACTGGGTAACTAACCTCCGTTACTGGGTAACAAACCTCCCTTACTGGGTAAACTAACCTCCGTACTGGGTAACTAACCTCCCTTACTGGGTAACTAACCTTCCTTACTGGGTAATTAACCTCCGTTACTGGGTAACTAACCTTCCTTACTGGGTAATTAACCTCCGTTACTGGGTAACTAACCTTCCTTACTGGGTAATTAACCTCCGTTACTGGGTAACTAACCTCCCTTACTGGGTAATTAACCTCCGTTACTGGGTAACTAACCTTCCTTACTGGGTAATTAACCTCCCTTACTGGGTTACAAACCTCCGTTACTAGGTAATCTAACCTCTGTTACTGGGTAACAAACCTCCCTTACTGGGTAAACTAACCTCCGTACTGGGTAACTAACCTCCCTTACTGGGTAACTAACCTTCCTTACTGGGTAATTAACCTCCGTTACTGGGTAACTAACCTTCCTTACTGGGTAATTAACCTCCCTTACTGGGTAACTAACCTCCCTTACTGGGTTACAAACCTCCGTTACTAGGTAATCTAACCTCTGTTACTGGTAGCAAACCTCCCTTACTGGGTAACTAACCTTCCTTACTGGGTAATTAACCTCCGTTACTGGGTAACTAACCTTCCTTACTGGGTAATTAACCTCCGTTACTGGGTAACTAACCTTCCTTACTGGGTAATTAACCTCCGTTACTGGGTAACTAACCTCCCTTACTGGGTAATTAACCTCCGTTACTGGGTAACTAACCTTCCTTACTGGGTAATTAACCTCCCTTACTGGGTTACAAACCTCCGTTACTAGGTAATCTAACCTCTGTTACTGGGTAACAAACCTCCCTTACTGGGTAAACTAACCTCCGTACTGGGTAACTAACCTCCCTTACTGGGTAACTAACCTTCCTTACTGGGTAATTAACCTCCGTTACTGGGTAACTAACCTTCCTTACTGGGTAACAAACCTCCCTTACTGGGTAAACTAACCTCCGTTACTGGGTTACAAACCTCCGTTACTAGGTAATCTAACCTCTGTTACTGGGTAACAAACCTCCCTTACTGGGTAACTAACCTCCGTACTGGGTAACTAACCTCCCTTACTGGGTAACTAACCTTCCTTACTGGGTAATTAACCTCCGTTACTGGGTAACAAACCTCCCTTACTGGGTAACTAACCTTCCTTACTGGGTAACTAACCTCCGTTACTGGGTAACAAACCTCCCTTACTGGGTAAACTAACCTCCGTACTGGGTAACTAACCTCCCTTACTGGGTAACTAACCTTCCTTACTGGGTAATTAACCTCCGTTACTGGGTAACTAACCTTCCTTACTGGGTAATTAACCTCCGTTACTGGGTAACTAACCTTCCTTACTGGGTAATTAACCTCCGTTACTGGGTAACTAACCTCCCTTACTGGGTAATTAACCTCCGTTACTGGGTAACTAACCTTCCTTACTGGGTAATTAACCTCCCTTACTGGGTTACAAACCTCCGTTACTAGGTAATCTAACCTCTGTTACTGGGTAATAAACCTCCCTTACTGGGTAAACTAACCTCCGTACTGGGTAACTAACCTCCCTTACTGGGTAACTAACCTTCCTTACTGGGTAATTAACCTCCGTTACTGGGTAACTAACCTTCCTTA
Source organism: Pimephales promelas (assembly GCF_016745375.1). Next base: position 156,455 of record NW_024122004.1, on the reverse strand, counting down.
CTGGGTAATTAACCTCCCTTACTGGGTAACTAACCTCCCTTACTGGGTTACAAACCTCCGTTACTAGGTAATCTAACCTCTGTTACTGGGTAGCAAACCTCCCTTACTGGGTAACTAACCTTCCTTACTGGGTAATTAACCTCCGTTACTGGGTAACTAACCTTCCTTACTGGGTAATTAACCTCCCTTACTGGGTAACAAACCTCCCTTACTGGGTAAACTAACCTCCCTTACTGGGTAACTAACCTCCCTTACTGGGTAACTAACCTCCGTTACTGGGTTACAAACCTCCGTTACTAGGTAATCTAACCTCTGTTACTGGGTAACAAACCTCCCTTACTGGGTAACTAAACTCTGTTAAAATTCTAAACCCTAAAATTCAGGGCAAAAATGACCCTTTATGAGTTTTTGTCTTGTATAGTTAAGAAACTGAAAAGGGGTCTCTAGCTTTCGTCTTAAATGAGGCTCTATCTGAATTGGCGATGGTTCCTAAACACATACGATAGGATTCTTAAAGGTATAGCGGAGGATTTTCTTTTTCCGGGTGGGTAGTCTATACTATTGGTCCACCTAAGTGTCAATCATTCTGGTGATATGTTTACGTAAGGCCGTCGTAGGCTACGTGCTCATCCCTATGTAGTTTTCACTTTCAGGTGTATTATGTCGGAGTTACGGTTTCAGCCATTCCTTTGAAAATGGCTGAGGGTCGAAAGAGAAAAAATGTTTACTAAGTGTATGATAAGAAGAGAAAGGCCACAGAATATAGAAACAAGACCAGAGTGATTTTGGGTTAACATCACACGCTGGCGTGCGCTAAAAGCACAGGTTGGGCTTCTCACTGACGCCGCAGTCGCGAAGACTCTACCAGACAGGTAAAGTTTGTCACGCTATTTGGAGAAATCAATTTAAAATCACTAGTAAAAGTTAATGCAAGCTACAATGCTAGCCCTGGCACGAGTCAAAAAAAATAACGTATTAACAATGAGAGATATTAGGTTAAGGACCAACGTAATAGCACTGCTTATATGTTGCTATGTAACGTAATTGCGATTTGCAAAATAGTTTCCTCAGAACGTATTTCGTGTGATACAGGGTTGCACATATCACGTCTTGAGTCCTCGGTCACTCAATCGATCAGTATAATAAGTAAATAAAACACGGAAGGGCATTTGACATGTTGTCTTTTTTATGAATGTTTTTTAGTTAGTTTAGAATTTGCAACATAATTGTGTAAGGCGTATAGACGTTCCCTAGCTCTCGGGAGCAAGAGTGTTGTGTTTGTCCATGTGCATTTTTTTAAAAAATTGGAGAGGGCGGGTCTTCTCTAAAATTCGGAAAGATCCTCCGCTATACCTTTAAGTTAGGATGTTTCTGAACCCTGACAGTGGATTATGGTTGTGTTTGCCCCTTCAGATCGCATCGCTCAGAACCGGAAGACCATCGTGTGTCCGATGATCGATGTGATCGACCACGATAACTTTGGTTACGAGACGCAGGCGGGCGACGCCATGCGAGGGGCTTTCGACTGGGAGATGTACTACAAGCGCATCCCTATCCCCCCCCAGCTGGAGAAGGCTGACCCCAGCGACCCTTTCGAGTGAGTGCCCTTTCTGTGTAACATCTCAGTGGATCGATCTCCTCCATACTCTTTGAATGGGTGAAAGTACATGCAGTCGATTGTGATTGTGGACTTTAGATGGTCAGTATTTACTAGGGTTGTTGATTTTGTTAATTTGATTAATTAGTTATGTAAAAAAATAACGCATTTCATTTCAACATTTTGGCCGATTAACGATCATTTTTTATACTTCTCCTCTTCCTGTCAGGTCTCCGGTGATGGCGGGCGGGCTCTTCGCTGTGGACAGGAAGTGGTTCTGGGAGCTGGGAGGATATGACACGGGTCTGGAGATCTGGGGAGGAGAGCAGTACGAGATCTCGTTCAAGGTAATCGCTGTGGCCTGCTCTAATGGGCTTTTCGGTTAGGACACATGGTGATGTTTGTTTGTGGGCGGAGCTTAGGTGGAGGCAGCGCGACGACTCTGGCCGCTTCACTAGCGTTAGCAAGTTTTGTTAGCTTGTTTTTTTTAACAATGACTGAAGAAAATTTGATCTTAATATGTGACTGATTATATTCTATTAGTTTTATTCATTATATAATATTAGTTATATTATTTTCTATTATGTTGTGTTTTATGACACTATTATATCATCTTGTGTCTGACTGAGTGTGTGTGTGTGTGTGTCTCCTGAGGTGTGGATGTGTGGTGGGCGTATGGAGGACATCCCCTGCTCTCGAGTGGGTCACATATACCGGAAGTACGTGCCTTATAAAGTTCCCGGAGGAGTGAGTCTCGCCAGGGTGAGTGTCCGATCAGCACTCATGCACTTCCCACAATGCATTACACATTGACATCATGATGTTCTGATGTGAGATCAGATTTACTACATCCACCTGTTCACTGTCGCCAAGATGTGAACATGCCCTTTTGATAGGAGAAAAAAAGGCCATAAATAAGTCTTAAAGGGAGAGTTCACCCAAAACTACCACATTGGCTCCTAAGGGACTGCCTCTTGACGGCCCAGAAAGTCAATGAAGAAAATGTTTAAATATCCCAAGTGACTACCGTGGCTCAACTATATGTTTATCAAACGACGCGAATACTTTTTGTGCGAAAAAACAAACAAAAATAACGACTTTATTCAACTTTTCCTTTTCTTCCTTGTTGCCCTGAAACGAGACTTCCTTAGATTTCCACGACGCATGCGCTAAAATTGCGATCTCCTTCAACTACGCAATTCTCGCGCATGCGTCGTGGAAATCTAAGGAAGTCTCGTTTCAGGCCAACAAGGAAGAAAAGGAAAAGTTGAATAAAGTCGTTATTTTTGTTTGTTTTTTCGCACAAAAAGTATTCGCGTCGTTTGATAAACATATAGTTGAGCCACGGTAGTCACTTGGGATATTTAAACATTTTCTTCATTGACTTTCTGGGCCGTCAAGAGGCAGTCCCTTAGGAGCCAATGTGGTAGTTATACAGCTCTCAAATTTAATCAAAAATATCTTCATTTGTGTTGCGAAGACGAACGAAGGTCTTACGGGGTTGGTACAGCATGGGGGTGAGTAATTAATGACTTAATTTTCATTTTTGGGTGAACTAACCCTTTAAAAATGTCCTGACTCTTCCAAGCTTTATAACAGCAGTGAATGACTTTTATGATGGACTTCAAAACACAAATTGCCATTCACTCTCATTATAAAGTCAGGACATTTTTAATATAACTTTAATATACAGGGGTTGGACAATGAAACTGAAACACCTGGTTTTACAACACAATAATTTGTTAGAATGGTGAGGGCCTCATTTTGCATCCAAATACAGCACCAATTGACAGATAGAAGTCCTTCACAGTGACCTGAGGGATTATGAGCCGTTCCTCTTCCAGAACAGTGTCCAGGTCACTATACAATGCTGGTGGACTCGCTCCTCCAAAACACCTCAATAATATTCAGATCTGGTGACTGTGCATGTTCAACGTCACTTTCATCTTCATCAAACCCTTCTGTCACAAGTAGGGTTGGGTATCGTTTGAATTTGAACGATTCTGATTCCGATTGCGATTCCTTGTTTCGATTCCGGTTCCTAACGATTCTCGATTTTCGATTCCGATTCTTTTAAGAGGCAGGGTCAAAAAAGTTTAGCTAACCTTGCTAACCAACGGCCTTTCTGAAGGAAATACTCCTTCTGTAAAAATACTCCTTTTGTCACAAATTTTGCATTTTGCCGAGATTTCGTTATTTTTAGAAAAGTGAAGCCACACTTTGGACCGCCGACGTAAGGTATCATGTTCGACTCGCGCGGTTATGCCAACACTTCCGGTAGACGCTTCTTCGTTGGTGTTGTTCAGCGGTTTCTTCTTCCGCTCGGCGGACTGTGAATATCGAAACTAGGAATCGAAATTTTTACTTTTGAACGATTCCGGGAAAAACGAAAACCTAGTCGATACTCGATTCTCGATACCCAACCCTAGTCACAAGTCTTGCTGTGTGTGTTGGTGCATGATCATGCTGATACACGGTTTGAGCATCAGGTGCTCATGATCCTCCAGAAGGGTTTGGTAGTCCTCGGCAGTGTCGTGTCCATCAAACCCAATCAGGATTGTCATGATATTGGAGCTCAAACCATCACTGACCCACCCGTGCTTCACTCTGAAGATTGGCCGCCAGGCATATAGATGTGAAACCTCCAACATTGGCCAGTGTTTCAGTTTCATAGTCCAACCCCTGTATGGTTGTAGTCGTCTGAAAGAATAACGTCATGACATGAGGGTGAGTAAATCATGGGCTATTTCATAGGGCAGTATATTTTTAAATGTATAACTATCTGTTGATTATTTCGGTAGTCGAAGCAGTGTTCATCTGTCACAAAAGTGTCCTGTATGAGTGTCATCATGACTGGTGTGTGTGTGTGTGTGTTAGAACCTGAAGCGTGTGGCGGAGGTGTGGATGGACGAGTACGCCGAGTTCCTGTACCAGCGCCGGCCGGAGTACCGGCATCTCTCGGCTGGAGACGTGTCGGCGCAGAAGGAGCTGAGGAACCGGCTGGACTGCAGGAGCTTCCGCTGGTTCATGACGGAGGTGGCGTGGGATCTTCCCAAACACTACCCGCCGGTGGAGCCGCCCGCCGCCGCCTGGGGAGAGGTGCGGACGAGCGCTGTCTCTGGAGTCCACTCGACTGCATTACGATCAGAATAGGCTCGGGAATCGCTAGGGTTGCTGAGATAGTCGGTGCTGACGGTGTTCAGAAGCAACACAGGTTACATCGCTTGCCCACCGCGGCACCGCACCCACCGCCGATTCGATATTTTTGATTTTGATAAAATCATTAGTTCAGTTAGAGAACAGACACTATTGAACTGAACGGTGTCTGCTTAATAAACCGTGAGCTGAACGCGAGTCGCACAGATCAGCAGCAGGAGTCCGATCTCATTCATCACAGCGATGACGGAGGAATATTTGCTGCCAAAGTGAAATATAAATGTGCCTATTTAAGCGGATTTGTCATTGCACTGATTTGTAGTTGTGTCTTTCATTAAGAATAATAGGCTAATGAACACATTCAGGCAATCCGCCCTGAAGTGGCGCTGGTTTGAAAGCAAAACTAAAATGCGTACGGACACGCGTGTCATCGGGCAGAACAGAACAGAGCGAGCGCTTCAGTTCATTCCTCTGTTCTGCTCGCCCGCAGACGCGCTAATTCGGGGCGGATTGCTTGAAGAGCGAGTTGTTACATGAAAAACACAACAACAAAACAGTGTTGCCCCGCCTTTACATTAGCGATTTAACCCCCCGCCGGTATTACCGGTGCTGTCACACGTCAAATTACCCGGTGGGAAAATATCACTTCCCTCATCCCTAGGCAGGAATAAAAAATCTTCATCCCACTCCAGAACTGAATGGGACGGAGGCGTATTGCATTCACTTGAAGAAAAAAAATCTACTCTGTTTTTCTGAATTAACGAGTTAATTTTTCATGAGAAAAAATGTTTTTGCTCTGTTTTTCTGAATTAACGAGCTAATTCAGAAAAACAGAGCAAAAAAAAATTCCATGAAAAATGAACTCGTTAATTCAGAAAAATAGAGCAAAAAAAAAATCCATGAAATTAACTCGTTAATTCAGAAAAATAGAGCAAAAAAAAAATCCATGAAAAATTAACTCGTTAATTCAGAAAAATAGAGCAAAAAAAAATCCATGAAAAATTAACTCGTTAATTCAGAAAAATAGAGCAAAAAAAAAATCCATGAAAAATTAACTCGTTAATTCAGAAAAATAGAGCAAAAAAAAAATTCCATGAAAAATTAACTCGTTAATTCAGAAAAACAGAGCAAAAAAAAATTCCATGAAAAATGAACTCGTTAATTCAGAAAAATAGAGCAAAAAAAAAAAATCCATGAAAAATTTACTCGTTAATTCAGAAAAATAGAGCAAAAAAAATCCATGAAAAATTAACTCGTTAATTCAGAAAAGTAGAGCAAAAAAAAAATCCATGAAAAATTAACTCGTTAATTCAGAAAAATAGAGCAAAAAAAATCCATGAAAAATTAACTTGTTAATTCAGAAAAACAGAGCAAAAACTTTTTTCTCACGAAAAATGAACTCATTAATTCAGAAAAACACAGCAAAAAAAAAAATTTCCATGAAAAATTAACTTGTTAATTAAGAAAAACAGAGCAATTTTTTTTCTCATGAAAAATTAACTCGTTAATTCAGAAAAACAGAGTAGATTTTTTTTTTCTTCAAGTGAATACAATACGCCTCCGTAGATTGGGACATTCTGATCAACAAATCTGTTTTATAACAGTAAACACACATAGTCTCGATGTTATATTGTGTCATGTTTATCAAAATAAAACGAATAAAAAAGTAGACCCCACTTCATTGATAGTATAGACTTATGTTGAACTTTATTCTTGTAGAAACAGACACTGTATTTATAGGGATAGTTCACCCAAACATGTAAACTCTGTCAGTATTTACTCTCCCTCATGTTGTTCAACCCCGTTGACTTTTGTTCATCTTCAGGACACAAATTAAGATATTTGTGATGTAAATCTTAGTGTCTCACTTCTCCATAGGCTTCTAAGGGATGCGCAGCACTTCTGGGTTGTACGTCACACGTTGGCTCACTATTAGGGTTGCCAACTTTCTGATTTGGAAATAAGGAATAAGGGAATAAGTAGACTCCCAATCACTAATGCGGACAAACCACCAGGAGTCCAGTCACTCTCTGGGCCTATTTTACCCGTCTGAAGAGCAAGTATCAAACGCGAAATGTAAGTAACTTTGTGGACGGATCTAAAATGTGTTGGTATGAAGTCGCTACATTAGTCAGTTGTGCTGGGTGCAAGATAGAAAAGAATCAACTTTTAATTCAATAATAATCTGCCAATCTTCTTTAAAATGACCAAACTTAAGTCTGCGCTCCCTGGAGAAGTGCGGACAGAACCACCTCGAGTCCTCAGACTCACCTTTAGCACACCAAGCCCAATATTCTCGTGTGTGTGTGTTTTCCGTTTCCATCATTCTGTGGCTCTGAATTGTTAAACACGTTCTCGAAATGCTTGCGACGGATGCGAAAAACAGAAAATCGTCCCGATCCCAAAACAATTATGCTGGACGGAAGTTTTGGAAGCAGTGTTTAAACTTGATTGACACAACTTGAAGTCGTATTTATTTTGCAGACTGATCTCATGAAGTAGTGTGTGTATGACACGCCAATTCGTATTTCCATTTTTGGTGTGCTATCAACACGCATAATCGCTTTTCAGCGTGTTTATGAACGCCGTTGAGTTAACGTTATATAAATATATGACTTACCCCAACCCCGTCCCTAAACTAACCGTCCCTGGGGTTAATGGCATTTATGACTGGAGATTTGACGGCGTGTTCAGAATGACGTGAGCGTTAATGGCGTAGACATACACGCATACACACGGATACACGCGGATAGCTCAAAATGCGTAGAGATAACACACCACCTGACTCGAAAGTGGCGTGTATGTTTACGCAAAAGTCATGATGTCATGTTGTTATTTTGTGTGTGTGTTCCAGCTGCGTAACGTGGACTCCGGCCTGTGCATGGAGAGCAAGCACTTTTCCTCAGGATCCCCGATCCGCCTGGAGCCGTGCCTGAGGGAGCGCGGTGAGCTGAGCTGGAGATACGGGCAGGTGAGCGTCGCCACACCAGTATCACATGTCGAGGAGTGCTTTCATGTGAATAAGAGTGTGTGTGTGTGTGTGTGTGGCTGTTCTGCAGGTGTTCACGTTCGGGTGGAGGGAAGATATTCGCGTTGGAGACCCGCTACACACTAAGAAGGTGTGCTTCGATGCCGTGTCCCACAACAGCCCCGTCACTCTCTACGACTGCCACGGGATGAAGGGCAACCAGCTGTGGGCCTACAGGAAGGTACTTTTGACAACACTAGTTAAAGGAGTAGTTGACTTTTGAAAAAACTTTTGCTGATAATTTACTCGCCCCCGTGTCATCCAAGATGTCCATGTCTTTCTTTCTTCAGTCGAAAAGAAATTAAGGTTTTTGATGAAAACATTCCAGGATTTTCTCCATATAATGGACTTCAATGGGAACTGGATGGTTCAGGTCCAAAAGAGAGTTAATAACAGTTTCAGATGCAGCTTCAAATGTCTGTAAACGACACCAGACGATGAATAAGGGTCTTATCATGCGAAACGATCGCTTATTTCAAAACTTATTCCAAAAATGTAACTTTTCTAAGGACAAATGCTAGCCTTGCTCTATTCTGTGAGGCGCGTTTGTAACGTCACGTAATACGTAATTACGTTCAAAAGGTCACAGGCGACGTAGCCGGAAGTACAGAGTCAAAATCGTCCGACATCGTTGTTTTACCTTTTAATTCCTTTTTTGTAAACGGCGTTTGAGTTAGTTTGCACGTTCAACCTATGCGTTCAACTTGTAAACACTCTGACTCTGTAGTTCTGGCTAGGTCGCCCGTGACCTTTTGAACGTAATTACGTATTACGTGACGTTACAAACGCGCCTCACAGAATAGAGCAAGGCTAGCATTTGTCCTTAGAAAAGTTACATTTTTGGAATAAGTTTTGAAATGAGCGATCGTTTCGCTTGATAAGACCCTTATTCATCGTCTGGTGTCGTTTAAAGACATTTGAACAGTTTGCACTGAAACTGTCTTTTGGACCTTGAACCGTTTGGTCCCCATTGAAGTCCATTATATGGAGAAAAATCCTGGAATGTTTTCATCAAAAACCTTCATTTCTTTTCAACTGAGGAAAGAAAGACATGGACATCTTGGATGACACGGGGGTGAGTAAATTATCAGCAAAAGTTTTTTTAAAAGTCAACTAATCCTTTAAGGAGGAAGGTTCTGTGAGCAAATGATAATGTGTGTGTGTGTGTGTGTGTGTGCAGGATAAGAGCATCTACCACCCCGTCAGTAACAGCTGTGTGGACTGTAGCGCCGGACAGAAGCGCATCTTCATGAACTCCTGCGACCCCTCGTCTCTCAGTCAGCAGTGGCTCTTCGGGAACACCAACGCCAGCGTGCTGGACTCCTTCAACCGCGGCCAGTGACGCAGGCTCACGGACACGCCTCTCGTGCCTTTACTGAACTCGTGTGCGTCTGATCGTCTGCGGACGCTGGAACCGTCTTCATCTCAGTGCTAACCTCCACTCCTGCTGCTAATGCTAACGTTGAGGAGAGAACGGGCTGTGTTTGAGTGTTTGCAAGGCCGCGCGTTAGTGATGTTCCGTGAACTGAAACAGACTGAGCCGTTCAACAACCCAGTATAAAGTCAACGCCGCAGGATTTTATTTCTTATTTAAAGAGTGCGTTAGTAATATTAGCCTATCGGCAGGTCACAACGCGCGTACACTCTGCTTATTATTACACACACAGCTTTAACCTCGCGCATGAGCAGATCCGTTTCCTCGCTTCAGTTTTTCCGCTTGCTAATTCCTCCGTGTAAATAGCGAATCCGCCATGCGAGCGCAACTGGCTATAAAGCGAATGGGAGACGAGACTCTGATTGGTTTATTGAACGTTACGCCCAAAACACACCCATGATTCATTAAGAGAATTGGGACCACACTTTTAGACCACTTTTAAACCATTTGTCCCGCCGCTAAACTAGCAGAAGTGGACTCGGACGCACACTTGCACCGTGAGCTTTAGATCTGTAAAACAGGGCCCAGAAGCTTAGATGTGCTTTGGGTTTATAAGGAAAGGTTGTAAGTCTCACACCGACAGCGATGATGTCACTGCGTGTGGAGTTGTAGGGATGCACCATATATCGGCATCGGCCCACCGCTGGTCATGTGACCGTTATCGGTCAGATAAGAGGATTAGCTCGATATATTAAAGGAGAACTCCGGCACTAAATGAACCTTTGGTCTAATTACACGTTGTTATCTAGTCAACCGTTCTCTGAGATTTGTTTTCATGATAATTGAATGTAAAGAGTTTTATCTCTAAAAACTGTTTAGCGTATAACGCTAGTAATGGGGGCATTGACTAAGTAAAAAGAAATCGCTAGTTTATACCACTAACAAGGCTCAAAATAGCCCCACACTAACACAGTAACATAATGAGGGTCCATACATGCAAAACGAAGCATTGAGAACTTTGTAAGTGTCCAGACCGTTTAATAAGAAGATACTTTATGGAGACAGTTCACTTCGCGTATACAGACAGGAGCCATCTTAAAAAACAGTCACGATAAGTTCATACAGTTCAGATCACTCATGGTTCGACTTGTCGTGACTGTTTTTTAAGATGGCTCCTGTCTGTATACGCGAAGTGAACTGTCTCCATAAAGTATCTTCTTATTAAACGGTCTGGACACTTACAAAGTTCTCAATGCTTCGTTTTGCATGTATGGAGCCTCATTATGTTACTGTGTTAGTGTGGGGCTATTTTGAGCCTTGTTAGTGGTATAAACTAGCGATTTCTTTTTACTTAGCAGTGTTGTAGTCGAGACCACCTCACTCGAGTCCGAGTCGAGACCGAGACCAGTGAGGGTTGATTACCTAATTTACTTTTATTTACTTAGAGAAATCCTTTTTTTTTTATTTTACTGAATTTACTTAGAGTTTAAAAAATATGATCAGTTTAGGGTAAAAAGGCCACATAGTAGGTGGTGTTAAAAGTAATTTTATTACAATTTTTCATGCGCAGTTGCGCACTAGAAAATCACCAATCACTGGGCGTGTCAATCAATTTAAAGGAATATTTTATTAACATACATTAATAATCATGAAAAATATTTTTAACTGAACTCGAGTGGACTCGGGAATAATTCCGAGTCCTAAAAAAAAAAAAAATGTTCGAGTACGAGTCAATTCCGAGTCCAAATGGACACGAGTCCATGACAAGACCAAGAACATTAAAATATGGTCTCGAGACCGAGTCCGAGACGAGTCCGAGTCTCGAGTACTACAACACTGTTACTTAGTCAATGCCCCCAGTACTAGCGTTGTACAGTTTTTAGAGACAAAACTCTTTACATTCGATTATCATGAAAACAGATCACAGAGAACGGTTGACTATGTATTGATGTTTTATTAGACCAAAGGTTCATTTTGCGCCAGAGTTCTCCTTTAACTAATGAACCTTAATGTAAAGTGTTACCGAAAAGTTGATATGGAGATTTAGATTTATCGTCGATATATCGGTTATCGGTTCAGATGTCCATATCCCTGCCGAGATGTGATCGGATCTGTGTATTCCTGACTCACACACACTCGCGCGCGCCGCCCTGCAAACACTGCTGTAATCCTTCAGGAGAGGCCAAGATGAATGTTCCCTTTATTAACCTGCCCGTTTATCCGGGTCGATCACAGAAATGTGTGTGGTTTATTATCCATCTTCTGTTTATATGTACATAAACATTTTTTTTTTGTGGACATAATATTTTATTAGAAAAACTTAAAGGTGTTTCGACCCTGTTAACTAGAATAATGAAATTTCAATGGCATACAGTCAAACAAAACATTATTCAGACACCAGATATAACTTTTGATAGTGTTTCACTAGTGTGATCAGGACACTATAGTTCATTAATGTAAGTGAGGAGAGCAGAATAAAGTAAACTGTGACGTATTACACAGATATTCTTCATACAGCGACTACAGTGATGACTCCTCCACTGAGCTGATGATGTTCTGCTGAAGTGTGTTTTCTGTAATTACACACACACACTAAACAACATGAAGCTTTGCTTGGTCACTGGTTGAGCTAAACTGGTTTTATCTAATTGTGGAGTTAAATTGAACAGATATTCAACATAATTCATGTGTGAGAGTCCAACAGAAGGACGGACTAAACCAGTCAAATATCCACTGAGTTCTGCTCATGTTTATCACCATTAGCTAAACTATAGCGAATAAACTGATGATCTGAGAAGTGTTGAAGGAGTCTGAATAATGTTGGTTTGACTGTACATGTTTTCTGTTAGAGAAAGTCTAAGATATCCGGTCCTGTTCGTGTGATCATCAACAGTGTGGAATGACCCGCTACAGACACGGGTTCTGCATGATCGATCAGCGCTTCCAGCCCAAAGACGGCCTCATGTCCCAGCGTTCGGTTCCTGACGCACACAGATAAACTTGAACCCAGTCCATGTGCCTTCAAACCCAGACTGTGTCGTTGAATTATTTAATCTGTTTTTACCATTGAATATTTTTGCAGATTATCTCTCAAGCACTTTTAAATGTTCTCCTAAAGTTGATCTGTCCAGCACTTTCAGAGCCCATTTTCAAGGATTGACGGTTTTGTAACTTCTGTAGATTTTAAAGGGTTTCCTAAAATGAGTGATTGCTCTGCTATTATTGTTTCTGGTGGACCACTGTGTCAAAAGCACATGCAAAAATGATGAACTGAAATCTAATGCTGTACTTTTGAGCTGAATTATTTGAAGACCAGCTTTTGTTTGTTGAATCTGATGGTTTGGGGGGAGATCTTGGGAATGCTGGTGTTTTTATACTGATGCATTAAAATGGTTCTGATGGCACATCATACATTATTATTATTACTGGAGTCATCTGTTCAGTTATGTTTATTTCATTTGTATCATGTTTTTCTTCTCTTTTAGTGCCAACACTACTGTAAAAGTGTTGTGGTCTTATTCTGAATAGAGAATTATGAAGGCCACAACAGTTCAACAAACTGTTGTTGTCTTGAATTTTAAGGATGATATACAATATTTTATTACAGGATTGGTGAAATTATGATTTTGCATCACAGGACTGTAGTAAACATATTACACATGATGAATAACATAATTTCAAATAACCTACACTGTTTGACCGCGAATAAAGCACTTTTTGAGTGTTTTTCTTCCGCCGATGTCAATAACAAAAGATGGAAAACGCATTCTCCTCCCCTTTAAAAGTTGGTAACCCATTTATTCGCTTTATCGACGTACATCTCGGTGACGATAGCGCTTTTTAGGATAACTCAAACAACACAGCGTATCCTTAACGCGTCAAGATAGGCTATTCGCAAGAAAAAGTCGTTTAATTTCATACTAAGACATTCGGTTTTAGTCACTGAAGTTCCATGAAAGAGTCGAAAGTGTGTGTGAGTTTGAGTCATTTGAAGTGCACTAAGCACTGGCAGCACTGAGGCGTTACTTCATGACATCAATGGCAGCGATCAGGAAGTTAAGTTTGATCGACAGGCGCTTTAGCCAATCGGAATCAAAGACACGAGCTTGGCGGCCCGCCTTCGTCGGAAACCAACCAATGGGCGTTCAAAGCCACAGCTTCCGGTTTCTCTCAGGACATGTTTCATTGTACGGCGTACATTGTTGAGATGAGCTCGACTGTTGCTCGGTAGTTCGGCGCGCGTCAGATCCGCAGTTTCCGCGCACTCACGTTCGGTTCTGCTCGCGGGACCGAGTCCGGTGATCCAGTGAAGCCGCGGGATCTTTAGCGGCCCGGGTCCGCAGTGTTGCTGAGATTCTCCGTCCGTTGCTCCGTTGGTTCGCAGCGCGTCGAGCTCGCTAAGCTGCGTTGACGTCGCGTCGTTTCTGCCCGGTATGAACGGGTTCAGCACGGAGGAGGACAGCCACGACGGGCCGCCCGCGCCGCCGTTCTTCGGGCAGAGCTGCTGTCTGATCGAGGACGGGGAGCGGTGCGGGCGTCCGGCGGGCAACGCGTCCTTCAGCAAGCGCATCCAGAAGAGCATCTCGCAGAGGAAACTCAAGCTGGACATCGACAAGAGCGTAAGCCGCTTCTCTCAATTGTCATTTCTGTGGAATTATCGATACAGATTCATTATGATGTATAGCACTTCATTTTATCGCCCTGTTCTCCATGTAAGTTACAGTACCGGTAAAAAGTTTGGAAACTAACGTTACTATTTGGTATATTTTTTAAAAGAGTCTCTTCTGCTCACGAAGGCTGCATTCATTTGATCAAAGATACAGTAAAAACAGTGAAGTGTTATTATTATTATTATTATGTATAATAATCAGCTGTTTTCTATGTGAATATATAGTAAAGTGTGATTTAATCCTGTGATCAAAGCTGATGTTTAGCATCATTACTCCAGTGTTCAGTCAGTGTCACATGATCCTTCAGAAATCACTCTAATATGAGGATCTGATGCTGATTGGATGATGTGTTTGTCCTGTCAGTGTTCACTTCCAGGCGTCTTCATGTAAACATAATATAGTTTTCTCTAAACTGTGTCACTGACAGTCATGTCATTAAATGTCATTGGTAATATGTGCTTGAGTCCAGTTTCCTGCATATTAAAGACACCTAATCCTTGTTTTCTGTGTAGGTTCGGCATTTGTACATCTGTGACTTCCACAAGAACTTCATCCAGAGCGTTCGCAACAAACGCAAGAGGAAGACCAGCGACGACGGCGGAGAGTCACCTGATCACGATGTCGAAGTCCCCGAGGTAATATATCAGTGTTTCTTCCGGGAACGAACACGTCACAATATTCCTCATTATAATAATTCATACGCAGAATAAAGGTGCGGGGCCTGGTTGAGTTAGTTAGTAGTGTGTTAAACTGGCGGTTATGGAAAGGGGCGGGACATTTCCCAAACATACTCAAAGCACTTGACCAATCACAACACACTGCTCCAGCCGACCAATCAGAGCACAGTGTGCTTTTCAGAAGGAGGGGCTTCATAGAGACAGGAAGTAAACAGAGCGTTACTGACAGACTGGGAAAAGTGGAGCCGCAACAATGGAGAATATGAGGAGAATATGAGAACATTCAAGCAGGAAAACCTGATCTAGTAGAGCCAGAAACAACACCAAGACTTGGTAAAAGGGCACACTATGGCCTCTTTAAAATCTTCTCTCCTTTCAGGGCTATTTAATATGTTTATTAAAGTAAAGACTGAGAAAAGCAGAGCGGGTCAGTAGTGTTGGGACGGTCAGACGTCTAGCCGCACACATTGCAAACGTCTCAACTCGAGGTTCCTTGCGCAAAGTTTGGATTTTTACACAGATATTGGTGGGTTTATTAGTTAAATCGGTTGACTTTAGCAATCTTTTTGCATTATGCCAACAATGACACTTCAAAAACAGGGAAAAAGCTCTTCTTGTGTAATTTTGCCCAAGTTTGCATCATATCTTACTATCCTTTTAGATTCTGGTTCTTAAAAAACGTTTACTTATCTTCATTTTAAAGGCCCTGTATGGTTCAATCCTGTAGATATGGAGATCTTAATGTGGGTCCATGGGTAAATTCGTAAATTATAAACACATTTTCAGTGGTCACAGACCAAATGTGGGTCAACTTTAGTGATGTCAAAAGTACCAAATTTGGTACCAAGTTGATTCTGAAATTTAGAAATGTGAGACTTTGAGCTGTTGAGCGGAATCATTAACGCCCATGATTGGCCGTTGTTCACGCGCTCATCGTATACGTCTGTGATTGGCTGCAATGATCAGCGCTTCAAAAACATGTTTATACAGTATGTCACAAAAGTGAGAACACCCTAAGTTTTAATAGATGTACGTCGTTTAACCACGCAAAGCCACGTGATCATGTTCATGTTTTTGTCTGCTTCACAGGACCATACAAATATATGTATCTTGTATTAGAGCAGTTCAAATTTGTGCTTTTGAGTATGATGTCTCTCATATGATGTTCAACATGACAAAGAACTCTCAGGATTTGTGAATTACAATTGATGTACTTTTGACAACACTAGGTCACCTTGCTCAGCTGCAATATATGGAGCTTTAAAAATAAGAGTATTTATGGCACTCAGACAGGTATAATATATGAAATTGAGCTAATAGAAAACTAGTGTGAACATTATTTGTTGTTCAGATATTCCTCTTCAAATTCAAAAAGTATTTTTTGTTGAATTTGACCCATTTTCATTGATCGAAAAACCCAAATGTTGGTAACTTCTTAAACTGCTGATAGTTATTGTTTCAAGTAGAAGAACACTGAATTTGGAAATGCATCTCCAATGATTTTGTGAGTGCCGAAGACAACACGTTTATTGAGGTTTATTTCAACAAGGGTTAAAATGTTTAAAAAAAAATTAAGATTCTTGTTCCTATGAAACTTTTATTTTGTGATCTTCCTTTTAAGATATGACCCTACATGGTGCAATCTCATATATATATATATATAGCGATGTCAATGTGTTAACATAGTTATGATACTGTGTATTTGAACTGGACTTCAGAAACTGTTAAAACAAACCAAACCCTTTCTTTAAATTCCCCTGAAACTGATTCAAATATAGATTATTATAAAGACACTTTTTAGGTCAAGTTAAAGTTTCCGTGTATTTTTGGCACTCGGAGAGCTTTAAAAGTAAAGTGAATAACCAAAATCTAAAAGGATTTTAAGATAACTATTACTTGAGTTACAGGCATGCAAACTCTGGGAAAATAACAAGTGCTTTTCACCATTTTTGAACAGTGTCAACATATTTCACTTATAAAACTACTAATCTCTGTGTAAAAATATAATAATGACTCTGTCATCTTTCTAAAGTCAGTTTTGACCCTCCTCTACCAAACGGTGGATTACTCCGTAATCAGACACTCATGACGGGGGTCATGTTGAGTGGCCCGATACGTTACGTGGTATTATCGGCATTTATTTATTGCTATATAAACAAGTGTTACACACGCTGTTGTCAGCAGGCACGGAAACGAGTACACGTTCAGTAATGAAACCAAAACTAAACAGCGTTAAAACGAAGTGGAGGAAACAGAAGAGAATATCAAAATAAGGATCCACATAACAACATTAACCGGACAATGAGCTCGTCAGGAAATCTTTATGTGCATAACCGTTAGTTCCGGTCCTCAAATCCCACTTTACCAGAGGCTTTCTGCCGATATGTCACCAGTATCGTTGTTCTTGGCAGGCGGTCAACGTGGCACATTAATGCTGAACCTGATAGAGACCAATGGCATTGATTAACTGCTACTGGGCGGTTAAAATGGTTTCCTCTCCACAGATGTATTCTGGGTCATTAGCCATGTAATTATTGTTATTGCTGACGCACAGACGCTTTCAGTACGAAACTAACATTTATTTACAAATCCAGGTCTGCTTTATATTTTCGAAGGCTAGGCTTAAAATACATTCACATTAAGGCTAATTCAGACACATTCGTCGGGTTTTATCCCGTTGGCCGACTCGACAGGTTGAATCGGCGTTTGTCGTGCTGTGACAAAATCCCATTCGTTTTCTGTACCCAACAGAAGCGTGGTGCAGCAGAGGCTGCTGGGATTGCTGCAGTGATGATGTGTGTGACTGTACTGATGTGTGTGTGTTTGTGTGTTCTGGGTCAGGTGGATCTGTTCCAGCTGCAGGTCAACACACTGAGACGCTACAAGAGGCACTACAAAATCCAGACCAGACCTGGACTCAACAAAGCCCAGCTAGCAGAGGTACCGCCGAAAACTGAATATAATCAACTTCAAAAACTAACAAATCTTTTTTTATATCACAAAAATTGCTGAAGCTTCAAGTTTGCTAACTCGGGTGTTAAAGGAGAACTCCGGCGCAAAATGAACCTTTGGTCTAATTACACATTGTTACCTATTCAACCGTTATCTGAGATTTGTTTTCATGATTGCTGAATGTAAATAGTTTTATCTCTAAAAACAGTTTAGCCTATAACGCTAGTATAACGCTAGTATAGGGCATAGAGTAATGACAAATAAAAATCGCTTGTTATTACCACTAACAAGGCTCAAAATAGCCCCACACTAACACGAGTAGGCTACATGTACATATTGAAGAGAAGTAAACGGTTCGTGTTTGTGTTTTTTCTGGAAACAACGGACCATATGAGATTCTGCACAGTTCAGCGCACTTGGATCGGCGTTCGTAGATCGACTGGTAGAGACTATTTTTCAAAGATGGCTTCTTCCTGTATTCGCGAAGTTGACTGTGTGTATAAAATATCTTCTTATTAAACTGTATGGACACTGACAAAGTTCTCAATGCTTCGGTTTGAATGTAGGGACCCTTATTATGCTGCCGTGTTAGTGTGGGGCTATTTTGAGACTTGTTAGTGGTAATAACAAGCGATTTTTATTTGTCATTACTCTATGCCCTATATACTAGCGTTATACTAGCGTTATAGGCTAAACTGTTTTTAGAGATAAAACTATTTACATTCGGCAATCATGAAAACAAATTGTTTGTTTTGTTTGTTTGTTTCAATGAACTGATTTGTTCATTGCTGTTCAAAAGTTTTGGATCTGTAAGATGTTTTTGAAAGAAGTCTTTTCTGCTCACTAAGGCTGCATTTATTTGATTTTAAAATACAAAAAACAGTCAATTATGACTATGTAAATGAGCTGTTTTCTATGTGAATAGTGTATATAATATATAAAATATAGTGAATATAAGTAATTTATTCCTGTTATAAGGCTGAATTTTCAGCATCATTACTCCAGTCTTCGGTGTCACATGATCCTTCAGTAATGACTCTAATATGAGGATCTTATGAAACATTTCTCATTATCAATGTTGAAAACTTTTTTTAATGAAAAGAAAGTCCCGAAGAACAGCATTTAACTGTGTTGTATTTTTAATAAAACAAATGCAGCCTTGGTGAGCTTTCAAAAACATTAAAAATCTTACCGATCCAAAACTTTTGAACAGCAGTGTATTTATATACACACACGTCTGATCCACAGCAATAATACTTTTTTACAGTGTAACTACTTTGTCAAAACACTTCCTAATTAGTGAAGAGAGCATAATAGTGCAATTTCAGGAACACGCTTCGTCAGCCAATGGGAGTCCAGCATGCAGCAGTGTGCTTGTGTTAGTCATGTGTTTTTGTGTTTCTTCTCCAGACTGTGAGCCGCCACTTCCGGAATATTCCAGTCAACGAGAAGGAAACGCTCACATACTTTATTTATATGGTGAAGAGCAGTAAAAGCCGGCTGGACCAGAAGTCAGAAGGAAGCAAACAAGTGGAATAAGATCTCGGATACACGCGCGTGTCTCGACTCATGTTAGCTGGCTTCACATCCCTGTTTGAATGCTTTCTGTGCAGACGCTGTGTTTTCTGTACATATGTCCAACATCAGGTGACATATGGGAGTCACTGCAAATAAGTGCAGATGATGATGGAGGGTAACTGCTTCAACTTCTGTGCCAAACACCAATAAAACCACCGCTGTTTGAGTGACGAACATCACAGAGAGGACCTGAATGAAACCATGAGCGACACTGAATGACTGCTAATGCCAAAACTCCCAGAAGAGCGGTTTCCTTCATACTGCCGTAGAGGGTTTTCTGTTTCTGTTCTTTTGCTTTCAGCACTGTGTCTCTGCTTTTATATGACTGCTGTATATCTGCTCTATATTGCATTTTTTGTAGATTGTAATGTTAGTTTTCTTCCTTTCTTTGTTTGAAATAATCAGAGTAAATACAGTTCTTGTGGCACTACTAATATTTTCGTTTATTGTTTTCTGAATGCATTCCACCTGTGGCGTCTCACATGATCTTGTGTGTGTGTATTAGTGCTGTCAAAACGATTAATCGCGATTTATCACATTTAACATAAGTGTTTATTATGTTTATATTTTAAACGTGTGTGTATGTGTGTATATATGAAGAGTTCAGATGCAAAAGCCTCTAAGTGCCATTTGAAATTTTCTTCTAGAATGGTCATTTTTATCAAGCTTGTATATTTAAGTTCAGTGTTTTCACTTAAATGGCAACGATAATTACCTATTAGTGAAATTACTGAACTTAAATATACAAGTTTGATAAAAAAAAATCATTAAAGAATAAAATTTCAAATGGCATTTAGAGGCTTTTGCATCTGAACTCTTATATATATATCTGAAACATTTGTGTTAGATGTGATTTATTGATTTGATGGCACTAATATACTGTGTGTACTCCAGAGATAAGTTTTAAGTCCATTCATATAAGAACCAATACGTGCACTGGAAGCCAGTAGAATTTGATGTTAGACCCTGAAAAAAGTAAATGACAGTAATCAACCCTCAATGTAATAAAGGCATGAATAAGCCGTTTTGCATTGGGCCTTGAAAGAAAAGGTTTAATATTGGCAATATTGTGAAGACACTTTTTTTGGAAGATTAAAAATCACACCTAAATTCTACACCTGGACAGAAGGAGAAATTGGGCTATTGTCCATGGCAAGATTTAAGTTGTTACACTTGTTAACATTAATTGAAGTGTCAATTAACAAAATATCAGTTTTAGAACAATTTAATTTAAAAGGAACACGCCTACTTTTTGGGACTTTAGCTTATTCACGTATCCACCGTAGTTAGATAAGTCCATACATACCTTTTTCATCTCCGTGTGTGCTATAACTCTGTCTGACGCACCCACCGCTAGCCTAGCTTAGCACAAAGACTGGATGTAAATGGCTCCAGCTAGCATGGCTAAGTTACTTGCACTGGATATCACTTTAGATCCAAACACACCTGAAGAGATCATAAAGGACCATCGTGTTTGCTCAGTACATTTCACTGAGGACGACTATTTTGAAAAAATGGAATTTGCCACACGGACCATGAGACGTGTGCTGAAGGGCCAACCCATCGATAGCACAGACAGGGCAAGGTGGATCCCCTGCGGCTGCGGTAAGTGTTCTGTTATGTTTTTAGATGACTAGCCTACTATAACAGTGCCATAAGCCAGATCTAATGTAACGTTAGTGTCTCCTGTAATGTTAGTATTGTGTTGTCACGAACGCGCTCTATCGCCCCAGTAACAAATGAGTGGAGCTAGATGATTTCCATTACATGTACATTTGGCAAAAAACAAAAACAAAACAAAGAATGTATTCATCAACAGGTTCGGATAACTCATCCTGTTATGCTATGATAATTAAAAATGGTTAAATAAGGTGTAAACGTACCATTTAACTTCTTGTCAGGCTCTCGTAAAACTGGACATCACACGTCACGTCTCGTCACCGCGGGAGAAAACTGAAGGGAGGGGGAGGGGGAGAAAGGTGTCGATTCCCAAAACTTGTGTCGATTCCTTAAAATTGAGAATCTACTCCAAACTACTGAAGTAAGCCAAGGCATGTCGTTCCGTGCGTGACATGACTAATATTGGGAGAATTTCCTCGATTACTAAACTATTACCATAATAAGAAGAACCATAACACTAACAGATTTTGTTCAATTCGGTTCTCCAAGAAGATTCATTCACTGATTCATTCGGTGACTCTTCCTGTAGATTACACGCAGCATTACCGTGCAAGTGAGTTTCTGAGTATGAGTGAATTTTAGAATTAATTCAACAGGTTCGTTCCAAACGCACATGGATCACATTTACAGAATAAGTTAAAATACATATTAGGATACTTGACTGACCATAGTTACTTGTGTTTTTAAACAATAAGGAATATGTGAACACATTTAAAACACTATTACAAAGTTTATGTTATTTTTAAAATGCTCACATAAACAGAATAAAATAGATTTTTATTTTCAATATGTTTAACAAGATACCTTGACATTTCCCATCAATAGTGTAAATTATTCACTAAATTGATTATTATAATACACTTTTTTTCTTCAGAATCAATAAAATCATTAGAGTTTGACTTATTGTCGGCATCCGATAAGGCCTGTATTTCACACAGGGCAACCAATTGTGCCTAAAACTGTTCTCTTTTTTCTCTCTTATCCCACTTTGTTGATTTTTTTTATTTATTAAATCGTTTGTTCACTTGTACTATCATAGAGATTCTTGTGACTTCATCAATAACATTTCCGTGTTAGATGATTTACCTGAAATTTCTTTATGATTAACTTTGGATATGACGAGTCTAACATCTCACATGAGAAAGGGCTTATAATAATGTGATTTTACCACAGTAACTGTAGCTCGATCCTGTCAGTAAAAGAAGCCACATCAGTTAGCTACCACATTTTAACCACATAAACATTTTTTAAGTTTTACTGTGGTATTTATTTGTAGTTAAAACACAGTAACAACATTACCATTTAGCAAAGAAGCATTTTACTGGTATTTGTGTAATGCACAGTAACACAACACTTGGTCAAAGTAGCTAACCATAGTTTACTGTGGTGTTTGTGTAGTTAATGCAACACAACACTTTTACCACAAATATGTTCAAAGAATGTTATGTTGTGAGTAGAAATAAGGTTAAGTTTGTAACATTTAACATTATTATCACTGCAAGAGAACTGGACATTTGCATGTTTTCTTTTTAGTCTTGTGGAACCCATATTACAAAATATAACCAATTTAAACTGTCTTAGATTCAGCAGGGGAAAATAATAGTTAAAACAAAAATGAAAAGAAAATAATGTGAAAAAACTTAACTAACTAACTAACAGTGAACAATCTCAAGTTTATCTTAAAGTTATGAACCATATTAGCGTTAGTACAACATTCATTCAAAGTTATCTGGTCTTTAATAACTTTCTCAAAAACTTAAAAAACTTTATTTATTGTATATGAAGTGTTTATTCTGAGACATGTTAGTAAAGCGTTAATTTGTTCAAATGTTTTCAAATGTTACTCCTTGTTTCAGAACGTTCAGAAAACATTAGAAATTAATGTTCCCATAACGTTTGAAGAATTATACAAAGGATGTTTCATTAATGTTCATATAACCAAGATCTTTTTTTTGTATACATTCACATTCAGAATAACTTTTTGCAAACCGTTCTTAGAACATATTTTTGCTATGGTTTGTTTATCAGAGCTGGTCATGTTTGTGAGTGCCATGGACTTGAAGTGGCCTTGGTCTGCACTGCTTATTGAGCAAATCCACGTTTTAAAGCTTTGGTCTGTGATTTGCTGACCAGCTGCTGAGTTGAGCTTTTGTGCTGGGAGCCAGGGGCCGTTTCGCCGCTGATGACTCTGTGAAGAGGAACAATACGCTCACGTGGCACTGATGCATGCGCTCAGAGAATGAGGTGAAGCGCAGATGAGAGTCATCAGAGTC
Organism: Pimephales promelas; assembly: GCF_016745375.1. Next base: position 133,469 of record NW_024122004.1, on the reverse strand, counting down.
TCATTAATACGCCTACCGCTATCAGGCTTGGCCAACAATATATTTTTGATCCATAATTCATTCTTAATAAATGTTCCAGTATATATAAGCTCCAGACATTTTTTTTTTACTACTGAGACTGCATCACAGAATATCATTTGCTAGATCACTTATATTTCTAATGTAGGCTGTATAATTTTACTTTTTGGATATATTATGATTTGTTATTTGCGGAATGTATTTTAATAATAAAGTTTAGTGTGAGCGAGCGCACCTTTCATCAGTTTTGCTGGAAAAGGGCTTTGCATGAGCTTGTGTTTCTAGTCTCATGCGTTCACATATATTCCTTAAATGGGACCTATTATTCAAAATTCACTTTGAAGTGGTGTTTGAACATAAATGTGTGTTGGCAATGTGTGTACACAACCACCAAATGAAGGTAAAAATCTATCCACTCCTCTTTTTTTAATCATCATTAATCATAAGCAGTGTGAGAACAAGCCATTTGCAGATTGTAGCTTTTGTGGCCACACCCACAACTGCTGACTGACTTCACCCTATTAGCATAGGCCCCACCCACAACTGCTGACAGACCCCACCCTATTAGTATAGGCCACACCCACAACTGCTGACAGACTCCTCCCTAATAGCATAGGGCACCGCCCACAACTGCTGACGCACTCCACCCTATTGGCATAGGCCACACCCACAACTGCTGATGGACTCCACCCTAATAGCATAGGCCACATCCACGACTGTTGACAGGCTCCACCCTATTAGCATAGGCCCACCTACAACTGCTGACGGACTCCACCCTATTAGCATAGGCCACACCCACAACTGCAGATAATACACTTTCATGATGATGAAGAACTAAACAAAACCAAACTTTTTAGTTTTCAGTAGAGTATCTGAGGCACTGGTCTTTTCTCCTCTATTGTGTCGTATATCGAGTGAAACGCTTCTGGAGCAAGAACACATGTGGGCGTGGCTTGATTGTTTCTTTGGGGAATTGATTGGATAGTTGTGGTTTGCTATTGGCTGATCTCATGTGAGTGACAGGTTATAGCCTCACCCTTGCCATCAGAGAAGGCTGCATCCAACATCACATACTTCCACACTATATACATATTATGTAAATAAAAAGAATAGTATGTCTATTCATAAAACAGTGGCCTACAGTATCCAATGAGAAGTTGTGAATGCCAGTGAAGAGACACAACTGATGAAACATGGCGGATGCAGTACGGATTATAGAACATAAAAAAATAATGGTTAATTTTGATGTAATGGGTACTTTAAGGTCAAATAAAATCATTGTGATCATAATTGGGCGGTATTATCATTATTATCAGTGTTGTTGTTTTTTATCTAAAGGAACGTGATTGTCAAGATGGATACACAGTACCAAATAACATGAACAATACCCAAATACTATCAGATCAGATAACTGTCACCTTATTGTGTAAAAATGTTTTCAGAACTTTTTTTTTTTAAATTAAACATATAAGAGGAACGAGTTTATTTTTATTTTTATTTTATTTTAAATATGCCAAATAAAAAAAAACTTCAAATTACAATTTAATTCTTCTCTTCTTTTAAATGCAGGACAGTCACGTGGTGTCGCGGCCTAGCGTTGCCACGCCCCGCTACGCGTGCGTACGTGCGCGCTCACGTACAACGCGTGGTTCTTTCACATTGCCGTAAGTAGGGAAGACTAGTCCGTCGTTTTAAAGGTTCCAGGGGTTCTTTTTACATGTTTTAATTGAGATTAGCCACTCTGCGTCTTAGACTGAAGCCTGTTTGGTCTAGGGGTGGAGTGGAGAGTGCGAGAGGCTCCCGCTGGAAGCACACACGTCGTTCGCTGATCATTGCGGTGGATTTGAGGGGTGTTTGTTAGAGGAGAAATGGCCACTGAGGTGGAGACTCTCTTGCCGAGCAACTCGCTGCTCAAGCCGGAGGAGCTCGAGCACCAGGCCGGCGAAGACGGAGGGTTTGTGGGGAAGGAGCAGAGCCTGAAACGGGCGAAGGACGAGAGCAACAGCCAGGCGAAGGAGAACCTGGAGCAGGAGAGCGAAGACGACGCGTGTAAGACGGAGTTCACCGAGGCTCCGCCGCCCAAGGTGAACCCGTGGACGAAGAAGATGAGCGGCGTCAACGGACAAGCGCTGCACGGTCTGTAACGTTACCTGTGTGTGTGTGTGTGTGTGTGTGTGTGTTTTAACACAACAAACCGTTGGCAACGAGTGAGTTCATCATCGTGAGGCACATCTATGAGGGAACATGTTAAGTAATAACGTTAACGGTCTGGCTCGAAACGTTAGCATTTTAAACAACCTCATGTGGCCGTTAATAACGTTTCAGTAGGAATATTATCTAACGGCTTTTTTAAATGTTGCCACTGGCTTCAGAACGTGCAACTGTAACGTTCCCTCAATAGAACGTTCCCTCAAAACACTCAGTAATAACGCGTGTATTAGTGGATGAGAAGGTGTTTTTGTCCGCTGGGATGTCAAATGATGTTTATCGCGTTTCTCACACACATGACAGCAGATTGTTGGCACTTCTAGGCCTCGAATCTCTTTCGGGACTCACAGAATCAACTCGTACATGAGTGCAGTGATATAATGCCAAGCAAACCATAATTGTGTGAATTATAGTCGCAGATGAGACGCTAAATGTCTTCTTGTTGTTCACCTTCATCGCTTTTCTGAACAAATGGCTATCGGGTTAGCATTAGCATTAGCGGCCTATGGGGATCGAGCTCGTCTGACAGGCCGGGGCCGGTGCCGCTTTACTGTACATCAGCTGCGAATGAAATCACGATTATTTATTTGCTATCGTGTTACGTGATGTTGTCAGACTAGATGAGATGCCTTTGTTTACAGTGTTATGCAGCGATCGCTGGACGTGTGATTATCCGCTTTATGTTATGGCACGACACGTGTGAGATCCACGTGTTTGTCACGAACTCGTTCGGATTCACGTAAAAGCGTTTTTAAGCGCATATCTGGTCAAATGGTGTATTTTTTAAAGGGCGCTCGTGACAGCTTGTCTCTCTCGTGGTGTTTAATGCACGTGCGCGCACCAGCCCTTCTGTTAGCCGTTAGCAGTTAGCTTCCGATCACTCCTCTTTTATTAATATTCGTGTGCTCGATCGACTCATGGACGGGATCGCACGCATGGCATCGTCGCACTGCTTCATTTCATCTGCAGAAATGCTGTAACTAAGGGCTCGTGGAGCTGCTATCAATCCCAGAGTTCCCCTGGATGAAGGCAACGTGGTTTATGCCATGTGATCACATGCGGACAGAAGCGAGTCACTGCTCCGGCTCGCAGTTTGTGTGTGTGTGTGTGTGTGTATGGGCTTCACGAGCTAATGCGGATGGGTAATTAGCGAAGGCCGACTGATCAATGTTGCTTTAGACTCAGAATGCGTTGAGTGACGTCATGACAGTTGACTACTACTGTGTTCCGTTTAGAGAAGAGCCACTGAGAGCCCGGAGACTCAGGCGATGGAGTCAATATGCAGGAATTGAATTGTGTGTGTATATATATATATATATATATATATATATATATATATATATGAAGAGTTCAGATCCAAAAGCCTCTAAGTGCCATTTGAAAATTTCTTCTAGAATGATTATTTTTATCAAGCTTGTATATTTAAGTTTAGTGATTTCACTTAAATGGCAATGATAATTACCTATTAATTGTTATTTAAGTGAAATTACTGAACTTAAATGTACAAGTTTGATAAAAAATCATCATTAAAGATGAAAATTTCAAATGGCATTTAGAGGCTTTTGCATCTGAACTCTTCATATATATATATACACACATATAAAATCTATCAGGGGTGTAGCGATCCCCTCATGTCACGAACTCACGATTCGATACATATCACGATACTGAACTCACGATACGATATTACTGCAATACTGCAAGACATGTGGTAAAAGGTTAACAAAAAATGAACTTTAGATTAATATGGTAAATTTGGTGTTGCATTGTGTGTGTGTGTAAAGGAATATTCTTGGTCTTGGTGGTGACACCCAAAGACACCAGAATAACAGTATTCATGATTCTGAAGCTGAAAATACTGAATTATTTTAGACCAATATTCTTGCTCTCTGTCACTGACTAGATGTATTTAAAATAACGTAGCCCACTTTTTACACTATTATACTAATGCGTTATTATGCATTATATATAGTAGTACTGACACTAAAACTCTGAAGACTTTTGTTTTGGGTGAACTGTCTATGATACACATTGTTGCATTTTTGTATTGTGATATTGTTACACCCCTATGCCATTCTTCTGCTAGAAAATAGTCCCCGACGAAGACCGTAAACGGCATCAGAATGTTATATTAAAGCAGAGACTGGATCTTTTCTCACGCGCTGGTGTGTGTTTGCTACGGTTGGGGATCGCTTGAATCTGCTCATCGATTCCCATTCGTATCGATTCCTCATTTCGGGTCCAATAAGGTATAAAAAAAACAACCTTACATATCTAAATATCATGAACAAAAATCAACAGGCTAAAGAACACTTACACAGAGAACATATGCCTGTACGAAAACAACTAGCCTGACTAATAAACATTTCATCATTATTATTGCAACAGACGCAACTGAACAAAGATATGATTGAAATAAACAGTGTTTTCAGGTGTTCAGGAAGAAACTGTAATAAAATGTAAAATAACACTTTATAAACATAGTATAGATTACAAAATTAAGTTGCAAAAGTTATTCAGTGAAGAACGAGTGTGTGTTCTGTCTTCTGTTGTGTGTGAATAGTGTTATTATAGGAATATGTGCGCTGTTCCTTTAAGAGCCGCACGGGTCCGATACACTGATACACACACGAGGACAGAGAACACGAGTTGTCCTGCACTTTAATGGGTTAACGTTAGTTAAAATGATCAGAGGAATCGAAATGTTTATTTTATAACAAGTATTCGATTACAGAATTGTAATACATTTTCGATCCCCAACCCTACTCTCTTGTAAGTATTCTTGGTTGGAAACTGTGTGCTTTAACATGAAGCCAGCAGGGGTCACACACACTCCAGGACATCAGCAAGCATAATGTCCAGAACTCAAAGCTAAAGACCTTGTGTTGTTCAGTGACGTGTGCATTATGAAACTGATGGACTTCCAGACTTTAGGCAATGAATGGGAAACTGTAGCAACAGACCGATCTCTGAGAGGACTGAGTTCAGACCACACGTGTGTGTGTGTGTGTGTGTGTGTCTGCTGACACTCTTACAGCTGGAACAGACTCAAATCACACAAAGCAAGTTACCAGTAATCCGGTTCACACAAACAGCTTGTTATGACCCAAATGAACATTCTTGGCCAAATATTATACGAGTATTTATGATAATAGTATCCACTCTCTGAATGTCATAATCCCAGACGGAACTTCATTTATATATTCAAGCTGGTTTCAGGTCTCTGACCTTGTGTCATAGAGAGATGGGCTACTTTTTAAAAACGTTATACAATACTTTAATAATGTAAACTGAATCAGAGAATACAGTTCTTTATGGAAAACATTACTTTGCATTGTAGACTGGATGCAATGATAAATGTGTATAGATCATGATTATTACGATATTGTTAAAATGTGCTGTTCTAAACACTGTAATAATTTCCCCATGTTTCAGACAGTTTTGCTCGGCACTCGTGTTCTAACTGGAGATGCTGCAGTGTCTGCACACACACTCCTGTGTGTGACTCAACAGAAAGGCGCATCATTTGGATGAAATATGTTATTGTATGTTTTCATCAGAGAGTAAATCATCTGCTGAAAGCCTGAGTTGACCCGGATCACATGGCAGACGTTATAAACACATTTAATGTAGCGTTTGAATCACAGGAGCTTCTCTGACCTGAGCACAGCTTCTCGTGTGTGTGTGTGTGTTTGCACCAGGCGTTCTTCTAAACCTGTTAGATGTGTGTGTGTGTGTGTGTCACCTTGCTCGTCCTGGAGCATGTGTGAAACTCTTTATGAAGTTACCTCACTTAAAGACTCGAGCAAAATTAGCCCTGAAATGTTTTTTTTTTTTATCGTATGGTAATTAAAAAACTCTTGTATAATGTGACTTGGACTTGATGTTTGTGTTTTTATTGTATTTACGTGTTATTTGCCATGAGAATAGCTTTGAATGCTGGCACTAAATCTCTGCTTGTCTGAAATTCTGCTAGTGTGATTAGAATAACGAGGTTTACATAAATACTTCAAATTAAGTTTATTTGACCTGTTTTTAATTGTCATGCTCTTGTTTTGCTCCTCTAGAGCATTCTGGTCCCACAAAGGTGGTGAAGGCCGGGAACACCCGAGCGCGGCGCGGAGGAAAGGTGAGTGGCCTTCTCTGAGTCGCTCTACAGGAGCAGGACCACTTTACACGCATCGCTTTACACACGCACTGCTTTACACACACTGCTTTACACGCACTGCTTTACACACACTGCTTTATACACACTGCTTTATACACACTGCTTTACACGCACCGCTTTACACGCACCGCTTTACACGCACCGCTTTACACACACTGCTTTACACACACTGCTTTCCAGGTTTGCAACATTACAGTTATTGAAGAGAGTGGCTTGTAAAGACTGAAGGTCCGTTCAGGCCGAGAGCGATGACTGTAGCAAGCATCACACCTGCGGTTTATCGTAAATGTGTGTTCAGATGTAAATGTGTTCGTTCTCCTCACATAGATGTGATGGCTCTCAGTGTGTCGGACTCTAACACGATAATTTGTCATTGTGTTGTTCTCGAGTTCAGGGGTGTGTTCTCCATCTGCGGTGTTAGAACACTCCACACACACGTCAGTGTCAGGACACTTCTGCAAGAAAATCTCCGCTAAATGTTCAAGCGTCCGCCAATCAGACGAGCACAATAGAATAGCCAGCGCCAATAATTCGAATTTTGGTAGATTTTCTGAATATTGGTTGTTGGAGACCAATAAATAACCCATATGCGGGATTTTAAACCTACAAGTTTTAAAGTATTTTTATGAAGTGACATTATAATGGAGTAATCAAATGCAGGCTAATATAATAGTTTGTGCTTTTGTTTTTAC